>CM076607.1:125994130-126594130 GCA_038502775.1 Hippodamia convergens
GATTCTACTATATCAATTCTCACTATATTGATTCTCATTGATTCAACCTTAGGTTTAATTGAAAAAATTCTCAGAAAAAAACAATATCGTGTTTTCGCTACAAAGCAGAGAGAAAATTATGAGATGGATGAAAATACTGTATCTTCCAATGACGAACAGCTCTCTGAGTTCTAACGTAGCTTTTCAAAATCCGAAATTAATTTTTAAGCCACAATAATTTGTTTTAGCAAATATCTTCATACATACGTAACGAAAAAAAAATTACACCAATGAAAACTAATACAGAATGATCGATTGAAACTTATGGAAGGCAAATCTAAGAATCAAAATTTACATGAAATCAGTAGCGCATCCGGGGGGAACCAAGGGGCTGCAGCCCCCGGAAATTCCGTTTCGTTAAAGAAAAATTGACACTTCCTATTAAACGTCAAAAATGCGTGTTGATGGACCCCCTCCCCGAAAAGTAATCCTGGGTGCGCCCTTGCATGAAATTAATTAATCGATCGAATGATGAAATTACTTTAACTGTTTGGAAGAAACTAAACAAATCCATTGAAAAACGTACATATCCGCCCCTCTTGAATGTGAGAAATAGTTCAAATAGGAATCATTCAAACAGATGGATCAGCCGTGGAGGCTCTGTTGCTTGGCCACAAAAATCGCTGGATCTGGATCCTCTAGATTTTTTTGTTCGTGACATTAAGAAAAATTTAAGAAATCGAAATTAAAATTAGAGAACATTTTATTGAGAGAATTTTATATCTGGAAGCAAAATCAAACGCTCAGAGGAAATCATTCGACAAATATTATGTCAATTTTCTGTTGATCCTTAGTTTTGCCTTCCATAGATTTCGTGTGTTTATTCACTTTATTTTAATTTATGTAGATTTCTTCTGGTTATGTGCGATTGATAATATTTCCTGAATTAAACCATTTTATACATCAGGAAATGAGCGAATAATTATGAATTTCAAATTTGAAAAAACTTTTTCAGAATTCAGCAAGAGCTTTGCATCAATGGATGAAACAGGTTTACTATCGAGTTCGGAATATCCGCACTGCCTCAGAGCGAAACTAAAATATTGTTTCTTTTTTAGAAATTTTCCTAGAAAAACTGGAGGTTTGCCAGAAAAAAATTAAAATGCCCCAGAAATGACACATAATGGTAGAATTTCTGGAAACGGTTTCTTTTCAACCTGCGATTTCAATCTGAAATTATCAGGAATTCCACTTCATATTTTCGAGAAAGTGTTAAAATCATTCAAAGTACACAATCATGTTGTTTCAGCCTACAAAATTTCATTAAAATTGATCAAATCATACTAAAACCATGACTAGGAGAAAAATCAGTCGAATCGGACTCTCAACACAGGAACCCAACCATATATCAAACATTGTTTCGAAACTTTCTCTTTTACAATTGGAAATGGTGTACATTTCCAATTGTAAAATGGTCAAGTGTATTTCAGATTAGTCAATTGAATTTCAGAAAACATCAAATGTATTTCGGATAACTCAATTGAATTGAATTTGATATTTTCTGAAATTCAATTGACTAATCTGGAATACAAGTGATGTTTTCTGAATGTCAATTGATGTTTTCTGAATTACAGTTGGAAATAGTGTAGTGTTAACTTCACCTAAAATCTGACGTTCTCCTCCGGAAACATCCTATATATGTAACGGATTTTTTCGGTTAATGCCAGATAGAGGATGAAAGAAAAAAATTTGACTTCGTTGATACTTTATTTCAACCTCCCAGATTGTTTGGCCATACTTTTCTACATTAATAGATACTTGAATGGATTCATAAAATTTTTATCATTCAAATATAGACATATCATAAGAAAAAATTTCAGCACTAAGTGTTTCTTCATTTATTGAGTTATTGTTAGTTATTTTCATATGATCTTGTTGCTTTTCGTGCAGATAAACAGCGTCTGCTACCTAGATTTTCACGAATCGCTGCAGTTTTATCGAAAAATTTCTTAACTGTGCCCTTTGGGGGTGGCGAACGGGGGCAATCGCCCAGGCCCTGTTCTTGCAGGGGCCTCGCGCAACAACCAAAGCAAATTTTAAAAATTGATTTTGAACGTTGATTATTGATCATGATATGTTTTATATATATATAATATATAATCATTGTAATATAAGCGTCAATTAAAATGAAGGTACTTTACTTATGGATCCGTTCATCACTTAATTAAAAAATTCAATGTACTTGAACATCTCGTGACTCGAAACACTTGAAGTTTGGAGCTTCAAGGCTTGATGCAACTGGGACGTCATGGCCTCAATCAAACCTATCATTAGTCGCTGCTTTATACAACAGGAAGATAGGAAACCCTTGAACGATTCAGATTTATAAACATCAAAACAACATGAACAGATGTGATGAAACACCCTGTCATTTTATGTTTGTGGCACATATAGGTCATGATATCATATTTGATTTCATCTATAATAGAAAAAGTTTGAAGGAATTACAGTGAACCTTGACTTGAAATAATCTTTGACAGTGTCCAGTGAGTTAATAGGAACAAGGATGGTGTAGGTAAAATAAATCAGCAAATCTTAGCTAAAGCCAACATTTCGCAACCATATATTGTTGCTTTCCTAGAACTAGAAATACAGATCATGGTCAAACTATGTGAAATGAATTATAAAGGACACGACAACATGGAACAAAGGGCACTGCATATACTATAAAATGGCCTGTTACTGAAATTCATCGAAGCCAAATTATGCGTTCAATTTTTGACTAAAAATGAGAATGACAGGCAGCAAAACATCGAATGTATCTTTCGGTCTTTCGTTTTTTTAATTGATTTCACATACAAAAATGATATTTCCGATGTTTCATTGTTTGTGGTTCTTCTGTTTTAGTCAATTTTTCGACGCATAGTTTTGTTTTGGTGTCTGTATGCAGATCGAGGCTCTGTAAACCGGTCATTCAGCTATGATTTGCTGATTTATTTTACACCTTCCTAGTTGCCATTCTTATTACACATGATGCTGAGAAGAAACAACCCTTTAAGTTTCGATCTGTGATAGTAGGACGATAGGATGATGGACATGAATTGAACGAAAAACTGAATAATGTTCATCAGTGTGTATGAGAGACAACATTATCACGGTGCTGACATTCAAAATAGAAAAAAAATTAACTGAAGTTTACCTCACTATCCAAATAGAATTATTGCCACCACACCTGATCGGGTAAAATAGGAGTTCAACTCTTGCTACTCATTAATAATCGTGAGATTATTGTACATTAAATCAAAATCATAATCTTGAAAATGCCCCAGATTTCAATTTCAAAATTCATCATATCTGTATTTTTTTATTTTTCAAACCAAACCTACTTTCGCAGGGCAAAACGGTCTAGCAAAGATCTGCCTCGCCATGTCTAACAATCCTAATATCATTCAAAGTAATGAAATATTGATTTGCAAATCTCGAGAACATCTTTCACAACGACCGAATCTCGAGGGATGAACCTCACTTAAAAATATTGACACGTTTTTCCCGAGGCAGAGGGAAGATCCGCAGGAACGTCATATCGTCGGACGCCGAATAAGCGGAAAGGAACAGAACAAATTTAGCGGAGGCTCCTAGCTAAAAGGAAATTATCATTTGGCTGAAGGAATTTGAGGTGGAATGAATCAATTGAAAGGATTTTCCTGCAGATGTTGAAGGAATTTACCGAATCAGGAAATTGGAAGGATAGAAAATGTTCTACTCGGGGGGAATGCATTCGGTGTGTTGAGAAAGGTATTTAATTGGGTTGCTGCAACCGAATGGACCCCAGGTGAATCAAGAAGAAAGGTTCAAGATAAATTTCAAACAAAAGTGAACACTGTCATTTGGTTTTCATCAAGTTTTTCCACTTGTGTCGTTCAAGTGATGTCACTAAAAGGCGTTACACAGATACACAGGTTCTTGAAATGGAACTTTCACTTGGATCTTTTGTGTAAGACCCTCAACAAATGTTACTACGCAATACACCGATTAAAGGAGTCACTGCCTACCGAAACCTTCTTTAACGTGTACAATCATCTTGATTAGAATGTCCTTCTTTGAGGAGCATCATCGGAGATTAATCGCGTCTTTATCCCGCAAAAAAATATTTTACGTTTAATTTTTGGTCTAATACCTGAGGATTCTTGAAGAGAATTGTTCAAGAATTTTAAAGTTTTAATGTTGGCGTGTATATACATCTTATTGTCTGCTGTACGTGCGATGTAACCTATCTAATTTGGAGAAATATTCTGACTTTCATGACTTTAGAACTAGACATCACTAAATGTCAAATAAACCAAAGCACTCAATTTCCAAATACAGGGACTCGCCGAAATTTTCCGAAATTTCTGTTTATTCATCTACCCAACAGGTTCAATATCCTAAATGAGAAACAATTCAAGAAAGAGATCAAAATGCTTTTATGTTCTAAGGGTTTTTATGAGCCAAGAGAATATTTCTATGATCATATTCGTATTTTTGGTATGCATTTGTTTTTTTTTTAACCTATCCTATATATGGCATGGTTGACCATCTGACACTTGACACTATTGGAATAGTTGAAAAATTTATGGTATTATGATTTTGGACCTCTTTCATGGTTTCTTGAACAGATAGTCCAGTAAACGAAGGTCTGAAATCACTTTTTTGCGGGAAGAGCTGCATTTTTGATATACTGATTGTCACTAGAGTAGAGAACTCATGGTCGAAAATGCAGGTTCCCAAATTTTCAGGAACCTTGGGAAATTCGTGAAAATGTCGAAAAAGTTACGTTTTCTCGGAAACTAAAAGGTTTATCGAAAAAAATTTCAAACAAAAGTTGTAGAGCGGAAAATTCTAGTAAACTTGATGGCTTTTCGCATTCTCGTGGTGTTAATATTGACTAATTAGAGGTGCATTTATGTAATGGCGTCCTCAGTTGCTAACTTCATTACGTTCGGATAGCCGAAAGACCGAGCCGAAGACGCTCGAAGAGAGCTTGTGGTTTCACCAAGGGTTTTATTATTTCCTTTTATGATGTATATGTTTATGAACTGCAGGGCGAAATGCGCCACCACCCTTACCAATGCTATGCGAGTTCAAGAATGAAGACAGTTTTCTTTCAAATCTACAAGAAAACTGCACTTATATTTGTTTCTTTGTTATTTTACACCTGATTTTTTTTTAATCGGGTGTTACCGGGTAATTAGATGTTACCATTCCATGCAAGAATATAAAATTTCATCGAAATATCTGTCATTTGGAATTTTGGAAATAAAGAAAATGAAAGAAAAATTGTTGATGGCACACCCTCAAGAATTTTTCAGAAATGTTATGCACAATGTACAAAATTCATACAAGTTCTACAATCACGAAAGTTCAATCTATTTTTTTTGTTGAAATATAGATAAAAGTGAGTCCAAGAAGCTCATTGTACAAGATGAAATTTTTTTCGAATTTTTACCAAGCTTAACACTGTAAAAAAAATAGTAATTTTGGAAAAATTTAATAGAAATGTTCTGCTCTAAACTGAGCAGTTTTATCTTGAAAGTTCTGCATTCAAGGGACGACATGCGACGCGAAAGTTGGCAGTAACAAAAATGAATCGCTTTTGCATAAAAATCTTATGCAAGTGGATATAAATATTTCAACGGATTGATTAAAAAAAGGTCGGATAATGATTTCGATGTGAGAATATCGCTAATTTTGTAGAAGTTTGTGTTGTTTAACTCTTTGATAATGGAATGTATTTTTATATTTGAAGGCATTCAATCTCCTCCTAAATTTACTGAAAAGGTCATTATTCCTGTAGCACCGGATAAAGATTAACATTCTACATTACTACAAAAAATATGCTACTCAACGTTACCTAAATTGAATGTGATATACTTATTGTGATATATACCTTATCATTTTCTTCAGAATAATTTTTTTTTTGTTTGGGTCCTAGTCCTTCATATAAAATTTGAATATTTTATAATGCTACTTGCAGTATAGTATAAGAACGATGTGAAAGTGAGATAATTTCGATATGCATTTTCGTCAATAATATCACTCTAATTTTATAAATTGACATTTTGATAACAGGGAAACCTTCAAATCTAAGCATGATCAAAGAGACTCATTATTGACACTTCTATTTCGAAATAGAAAGAGCGAGAAAAAGAGTCAGTGCATAATTTTTTTGCTTAAATAATATATCGAACTGATTTCCACCACCAAAAGACGAATGGAGAATAATCCGAAAAAAATAATCTTCGATTAGCTATTATAATGTTTAAGTTCGAAATATCAAAAATATTAATTTGAAAAACATTTCAGAAAAGCCCTTAATGTGTTTTGACAAAATATTTTCAAGTTTGACAAAAAACAATCCTTCTCGTTCATTTACTCTTGTGAATATCAAACTTCGAAGAACTTTTTGAAAGCCAAAAAAGTTCTGAGTATTGCTCAATTAGTTCTCCGAAGTTTTTTGATTGATTTCGAACGAAAAATTAGACCTTCGTCAAATATAAGATGTTGTTATTTAATGGTCAAACCAATAATTATTCGAGTTAGGAACAATCCTTATGGAAGTTATGAGTTTCTCTCGACGAGTTGTACGAAATATTACAATGATTGCAAGAGCGAATCTTTAATCGCTATGCTAAGTTTCATAATTTCATACTACAGTTCCAAAGGGGGCTCGTTCTTCTATTTGAGGAAAAATCAAACATGTCTCACTTATTTCACATTTCCAATTAAATTAATTTTACTTTCAACAGTAGTCTGGGCGTCTGGGTAGCATTCGATTAGGAAGCTCTACAAAATTTTCAATCAACGCTGATCGAAGAGAGAGAGAGAGTTTGAACGAAAATTCAATCCCTATTTTATTGAAAAAAAAAACACATAAATCAGATATAGCCAAATTCAATGTACACAACATAAAACGCAAAATGCATCTACAAAATGATTATTTCTTCCAACATATTCTCTTGCACTCAAAATAATTTGAGAGAAGTCCGGGATATGAATTTCTTATCCACGGCTGTATCAAACAGCCTTGTTATTTCCGTTTAACAATATGAACGTAATAAAATGAGAATGGTAAAACTACCTGCTCCCTTGCTCCCTACTTGCCGCGTCTTCGGCTATTCGTACGTAATGAAGTTAGCAACTGAGAATGCCAATACAGAAATCCATCTCTAATTAGTCAATATTAACACCACGAGAATGCGAAAAAAAAGCATCAAGTTTACTAGAATTTTCCGCTCTTCAATTTTTGTTTGAAATTTTTTCGATAAACCTTCTAGTTTTCGAGAAAACGTAACTTTTTCGACATTTTCACAAATTTTCCAAGGTTCCTAAAAATTTGGGAACCTGCATTTTTGACCATGAGTTCCTACTCTAGTGACAATCATTATATCCAAAATGCAGCTCTTTTCGCAAAAATTTGATTTCAGACCTTCTTTTACTGGACTAAGAAGGGTCAAGCGTTTTTAAGAAAAGGAATTAAATGGTAAACAAAAAAATTCTTTTACTTTACGGAGGCCACACATTTCGATGATAACTATTTTGAATTCATCTATGTTTCATAATAGTGTGTAGAAATAGATATAGAAGGTTAAACGTTTTTGTCGAACGACGGGTTATCAGAGAACGGTATAATTCAGGGTATACTTGGTTTATATGAATGATCTCATCTCATCAGAAACATTTGCGGACAGGGGCGGCCTTAGCCATTGCGAGGCCCGGGCGGGAAGTCTTCGCGAGGCCCTTTTTCCTTCGTGAAAAGTATGTGATGCGAAAGTAAGTCCGGTTGTTCTGTATAGGTTACTGTCATATTTTATAAAGATATGAAATTTGAGTTTTAATCAAGATATAATAATATAATATAACATATAAATATAACATAACTTTGGAAGATTTACAAAATTAACAAATACAGAAATGATAAATTTAAAATTCATATTTGCGGCTTTTCCTAGCACTGAAATCTTTAATTGAAGTATCATAATCGATCGAATGAGCTACGTCATTTTCTATTCATAGAATAGCAAGGGCTGAAAGCCGATCTTGTGTCATCGAATTCCTTAAATATGTTTTTATGATTTTAAGTATTGTAAAACTTTGTTTGTGAATAAATCATCCAGCGCCTGTCAAATTTTCATTTGATTGCTCATTTCCTTTTTGAACTACCCGACTCTAATGAACCAAACCAATTGAACCACAAGTCTTAGACTTTGGATCTACAGCGGGGGTTGAAAAAGAGACGGGTAGTGGAATTACCACAGATGGTGATAATAAATGAGAAAAGTACCATTAGGTATTTTGAAAAGAAATTCTCGGTTTCGAAGAGAAGACCATAAAAATGAAACTGTTTATTTTTATGATCCAGATGAACAGAATAGATAGTTTCTTGAGAAATGGCGCCATCTTGTATGCATATTTCTATTGGGAACAGTGGTTTTTCACGATATTTTTATCGAAAATTTCTCTACAAAATCCACCATATATGACTTTTCATGGAATTGTCCGAGCGATAGAGGAACCACTAATTATGAATTTGATTGAGGGCGTGAACGTGAAGTCCCAGTTGTATCAAGTCCTAAAGCTCAGAGCAGTTCGTGGTAGTGTTGTGCGACTTGGATACTTTTGAGTTTCTGATCTACTGAATGAAGTATAATGTATTGGATAAATTCATTGGATAGTTGGTATCCAAATTTATCCTTACAAGAGCCACACTGAGAGAACGGCTTGAGTAACTAACGAATTCAATGACAAGAAAAATTTTAAGTTATTCGAAAAATGTGAATATGACCTAAATGTAAATGAAGAACCGAAAACGATGGAAGTTTTCCATCACAAAAAATAGAATATAACAAAACTGAACCCAATATTCTTATCCGCAATCACTAGGTTTTGAAAAAAAAAAACAGATTTCGCTCTCCAACGAATATTTCAAAGGGACCGACAAAGAACGGTCAACAGGGCTATAAATATTTTATGAGGTTTCAACATCTGGGATAAGTAAACATTGTACCTAAATACTTAGATAATTTTCACCCTATTTATGTTGTGTGCATTCATTTCTACCTACTGATCTGGTGGATCGCACATCTGGTGTCTCAATTACACATTCGGACGTTCAAACAAAGCGCAATATTCAAAAACTACAAATTGGTTTCTTCAATTTTGCTCTGAATGAATGTATTGGTTAACTAACTTTTTTCGAATTTACCTTATTTTCAAACCTTTATAAATAATAAGGGATCTAAATCAATATCAAAATTTGCTCGGGTTGCTTCGCGCGAGGCCCCACCAAGAGCGAGGCCCCGGGCGAGTGCCCCGTTCGCCACCCCCTAAAGCCGCCACTGTGCGGAAGATACAAGTTTATTCGAGAAAATGATATGAATTCAGTCATTTTATCGGCTAAAAAAACAGCGACGTCTGTATATCAGTGGTGTCAAAGAAATAGCCTCATATTAAATCTGGACCTTCTGGATCACACTGTTCCCATTTCTTCTGACACAAGATTTTTAAGTGTGATTATAGAATCACAAGCTGGGCCACGAAATTTCGTCTGCCCAAATCGGCTATTAAAATTATTGTTATGATTATTTATTATATTCCCACTATCATCTACAAAAATGAAAAATTTTGAAGAAACCTAAATCTTGATTGCAACACCACCTACCAGATCCTCCAATTATATTTCCCTAACTTTTAGTTAATAATAATAATAATAATAACCGTCTTTATTGAAGGTGAAAGAATCATTTACAAATCGGCGATATTTAGCTAAAGCTCTTACATATAACCTACTCGAAATGGGGAAAAAAACAAAATGAGTGAAAAGAAAATCCCCCAGCATCGCGACCCTGTTCTCCGACAGTCCCACACCGCATAAAAGATGAAACAATAACAAATGAAATAATAATAATCATTTCGAAAATAATTTCAGAGAGGGTGACCCAAAAAGTGTAGACCCAACAGAACTATGAAGATAAAAAATCCTCGAGGTATTTCCGCTTCACTTCCTTCTTAAAGTGGAGACCGTTAACAACCCAAACAACTGCTAATTTCATTGTACAATTTGACTGCTATATATATGAGAAGCATCTTCTGAAAAGAGTGGTCCTATAACTTGGTATTGCAAGTGAATTACTCCCTCGAATGGATACACTATGTATATCGGATATGAAAGACAACTTCTGCCTCAAATACCCGGAATACTCGTCAAAAGCAATGCGTGAAAGTCAAGAGCTGACTCTCCCAAAGCGCAGACATAGTACTTTTAACTTTTCCGACACGGGGTCGAATTTGGCACAAATTTTCTGAACACGTTGTATTCGCCTTCGTTGCAACATCCAAAGGGGCCATACACTGTACAGCCGTAATTAAATATTGAGAACACTAGTGACTCACACAGTGTCTTCTTTGAATTGTGATCCAGCACTTGTCTGTTTGCGTATAATAATTTCATGGTGGCATACGATCGGCGCAACAAACCAGGTACATGTTCTCTGAACCAAAGATTATAGAGTATCAAGATAGGAAACGACCCTATATCTCAAGTACTAAAAACCGACAACGATTTTCGATTAAGTCAACACACGACAGACTAGATGGCGCTGAAACCATGTTAACTAAATTTGTCGATTTCTGCATTCTACGAAGAGCATGAAATTTGAATGAAATCATACGTATTAGATTGAATTTCGACTTTGTCAGGCCCAGAATATAACATCCTGAGCGACAAAACAAAAACTAATGCTCTTTCTTGTTCTGCTCAGGATTTTATTTTTCACTCGGACTTCAACTCAATTCATATTAATAAAACACGCCGTTAAATTTTTTATATTTTTATTTGAGATAAATACATTTCAAGATTATCGTACAGCAGTATCAGAACCATTTAAAATAAACTACCAATTCAAGAATAGTTATTTATGATACAAGTGCAGAAAGCATTGATATTCTTACACGAGTTCAAAATTTCCGTTTTTGAATGAACGGAATTGACACATAATTAAAGAAAAACACAGAATAATCAGAACAACAATTATAGAGGTGTTCAGGATGTTATCCGATTCCATTCAACGACATCCTGCATCGCATACAAGATCAGGAATGAAAGCTTGGAATAGGAATAATTTCCTTTCAGTATTCAGTATTTCTTTATGAAACAATATTTAAATTTAAAAATGAATGAACAAAGAAGACATAAAAAAGTAATAATGCGATGCATAATGCCATATGAGGTACCCAGCTCTCAATTCATTTGAGAAAAGAGCATGTGCCTCCTCAGACAGATAACTTTTTGATTCTCTAATCAATTTACTTATTGCTAATTTATTACTGGATATGAGAGGCTGACCTTTGAAGGAGTGACGGATCACTTTCATCCTATTAATTTTGCACCGCAAAGAGTTGATTGTAGCCTTCATCCTCTTGATTTTCTTTGTCATAGGGGACTCTTGTATAGATGATTTTTCCCTTTTTTTCAGTTTCACTCAAAAAAATAGATGAAAAAGAGGAATATTAGGTCATTCAATAATTTGAATGGAAATGATCTCGAATTTACATTTACAAGCTAGAATGTATTCATGAAAATGATTAAGTTTCAAAACGTTTTGTGAATGAAGTCAGTGAGACATTTAAGAAACATTCGAAGATAAAACTATGAGGTTAATGGAGAGACTTACAATTATGATTTGAGCATTCACTATGATTTGCCATATTACAACTCTCAATTGAGAGGTGCTGCATCTGCTTTGGAAGCTCCCGATGTTGGAATTTCTGTAAAAGGAGAAGCTTTAATGAACGAATTCAATGTCAGACATATGTGTTTTTTATTCATTATATTATTATTTGGTTAAACTCACCGACAGAATTTATTGCAGCACTTTCAGAAATTGATTCATTTTCTTTCGAATAAGGCCCCTTCATTAATGGAATGCTTCCTAGATGCAGCAATTTTCGAGGGTAATTGTACCTGATTTGTTCTGGAGAAAAATGCTCACTGCACACCGTGTAAAATTTATTGAGATCGATATCGTCTCGCCTTGAAAATTCTACCCATTTCTGAGCACTGAAAATAAAAGGAATGAATAACACAGTTACAGGAGTCGTGTTTCATTACTTACATTTCCATTTTCTTTGGTAATGAAACAGTTCTTCACCATACAACACGATCCAGAACCCATCTTGAAATCGAAGAATAATAGATAATAATATAAGTAAAAACCAAAAAAACACACGAAAGCAAAAACCAAGCAAACTTCGAAACTAGTCAATCTGTCAATCAACAAGCGATTGGCGGAATGGCGCCTTGCCAGCCACGAAGCTAGCACGTGATCGATCACGTGCTAAATTTTAGACTTTTCAGATGGCGCTGAAAACTGTAGTCGCTTCGTTTCCTATCTTTATACTCTATAATCTTTGCTCTGAACTAGAGACTGGAGTCAAAAATTATGCCTAAGCTTTCTGCTAATGTAACGTAAAGAATTCGCTCATTGCCTACTGTTAGACAGAAATTATCTTCAACACTTTCGAAGCAGTTTTTGAAGTTTCCGAATAATAGAAATTGTGACTTGTTAGCATTGATTTTCAAGTTATGTGCTTTCGAAAAATCATTTATAATACTTTAATAGACGTCTAACCCATACCTGACAGTACAATCCAGACAACCACCTCAACGGATGGCTGCCGTGCTGAGCGCGAATGATGTATCTCAATTTTTTTTGAATTTCGGATTTTCGTTTCTGCGGGTTCTTGGGTAGGTTTTCTAGTATATTTCATGGTAAAATTGTCGTATTACTATGAAAATTTCGCTAAAAATCGAATAATTTCATCTTACGTATCGGAAGAATACATAGTTGCATCTTTCGAAATTAACTGCGTTACCGGAAATGTAGAAGTTCTAGACTTCATTTTACATGCATAAAGAATGAGGTGCTATTATAAATTATGGTGTTGATCAAATTTTCATTACTCAGAAATCGGCAACTCGTGAAATTTATGGTCTATCGTACAGGCAGTCTCGTCGTGGTCATTAAAAAAAAAAGTCTTGACACTAACTAGTCTTTTCATCTAGAGGTGTATCTTATTTTGCCATAAAAAAAAGTAATTTATTAAGCCCATATGGAAACATAAATAAAACCAGGCGTATATTTTCTTTGCATTTTTCCAAAGATAATCTCACGCTTACTGAGAAAAATGGAGGGTACTATATCTGCATAACCCTTTTCAATAAAATTCCTAATGTCATACAAACCATTAGAACTTTCATGTCTTTCAAATCTGACTTCAAAAAAATTCTGATGAATGAGAACCCAACAGCATTCAGGAATTCCCTCATCTTAGATCTGAGCGCTCTTTATTTAGCCGTAGGTTAGTATTTGTTACTTTTCATTTTGACTTTATCTCTTTACATAATGTATGGTATTTATGAGAATGAATAACTTTATCTATCTATCTATCTATATCTTTATGATATCTGAAAGAAGCAATAAATAATTTTTTTTATTCCATCATACGAAGAAAATTTCGTAGACAGGTCCATTTTTTATATCTATTATTTGGTGTAATTTCTTGGAACTAATAAACATATTATTATTATTATCCTGAAGATATCTTGATTATGACTGGAAATAGTGAGTCCATAAATGTAAAATCTTATACATAGTAATATTTCTGTTGATATTCATGGCTGTTCCCAGCGCGCAGTAGCGATAAAACCCGGAACCATCTGAGCAATTCAATTTATGTTACTCGCAGTGACAATATTAGCAACAGTGCGACAGTAGAAGTACCATAGAATATATAATATAGAAGGAGAGGCATTTGTTGTTTTTTTTTTTTTGGCCGAAATGACTTACGCAAATGAACTATGAAAACTGAGAATATTCACCAAATACGAAAACAACATTAATACAACACGACAAAATCGTTCAGAATACGATATTTTTCGTATGAAAATGCATAAAGTACCATTGAAATATAGCGTAACTGACGCCACGCCAGTAACAAACGTCAAACGTCTGCGGGGCTTGAACTTCTACTGTCATTATGTTTTGGTAGTGGGGTAGTTGAGAAAGCACCAATGAAAAATTTTACTAAAGATAAAGAATTGAATGTAGTACTCATAAAAGAAGAAATCCTTCAAATGGAAGTATGAGCTTGTTCACTGCATCTGGACACTTTTGAGAAGGTGATGGTTTTAACTGCTATTGATTTCACGAGAAAAGAATTTTGTTTGAAAAAAAATAAACTTCAGGAACAATTCATATCACTTCAGAAAAAATATTGATTAACCTTATCAGTGCCTAGTCGTTGTGATTCACCTGCTATTTTTTCTGTATGCCTTCGAGGAACCAGTTCGAGTCAGTTCATAGTTCGTCCGACTTTAGACTTGACTCACGAATGATCAGAATCTCAAATGGTATTAGTATATCCAATCAAAAAGTCAGATTATTGGGTCTCAACTTCTAGAAATAATTTTACCTCTGAACTTGCTGAAACTTCATCCCTTATAATAATCTTAAAATAAACAACTGTGAAATCCTCGGTCCTGCATCGGTTGGAGTCTTCTTCTTATGGTGCCGTTCTTCTATCGAAGGTTAGCGATGACTTCTGCAAATTTTAGTCTATCTTGAGCCTTTCTTATTAGAGACTGAAAGTCTAAGCCAGTCCACTCTTTGATGTTTCTCAGCCACGTCATTTGTCGTCTACCAGGGCCTCGTTTACTCTCGATCTTTCCTTCCATTATTGGTTGTAAGAAACTATATCTTTCGTGTCTGAGAATGTGTATTTGTATTTCTCAACTTTTTCAATGTTGTGTCCGTCAGTTGATATTTGTATTGTGGGGGTTCTGTTTTTAGAAACGACCATTGTCTTGGTTTTCTTTTTATTAACTTTGATACCTTAAGTTTCTCCTTCATTTACAGTGTTATCTAGTAGAGTCTGTAGATCTCGTTTGCTTTCAGCAATCAATACAGTATTCTGCGTATCGGATGTTGTTTATCCTTTCTCCATTGACCTTTATTCCTTCCTCCGCGCCATGTAGAGCCTTTGCAAATATTTCCTCAGAATATATATTAAATAATAGTGGAGACAGAACGAAACCCTGTCGAACACCCTTCTGGATATTTATAGCTTCAGTGTTCCCGATTTCTGTTCTTACAAAAGCCTCCTGATTCCATATTAAATTTTCTATTATTCTGATGTTGTAATCCAAAATTTTCTGACCGGTTGGAGTAAGATTCTAAATTCGTATGACATCATCATTATCAGCTAGTCCTAGATCTGCTGTTGAATCTTATTTTTCTATAAAATTCTTGAAGCACAACGCTTCCACGCCTTGGACTACCTGCAGTGTCTTGGACTCGTCGATACAGAAATTGCAAACTCATTTTATCAACCATATGCAATACCCGAATCAATCTACTCTCAAATTTCGAAAAGCCAAACAAAAAAAACCTTGTGTTCGCCCTATCTCAGTTCTTCTATGATAATCCACTTGCAGAGCTTGCTGAACTGATAGGGATCCGCCCGTCTAGAGAGAAGATAAACTGTTGGCTTCAAATTGTCGACTGATAAGTTTGTCATCTATTATAACAAAAATTTTCGAAAAGCCATCTGCTTCCAATTTCAATCTTATATGGCACCATCCCGGATAAACATTCGTGCTTTCCAATTCAAGTTCTGATCTGTCATTATCCCCAAGAATAATATTTCATCTACAGTTTTGATTTCTGTATTATGGGTTTCTATTGTAAATCTCTGGTCACCATTTTCATTAAATACCATTATTTTCATTTTTAAGATATTCAAAAGCTGATCATTTTCTGCCAACCACTTACTTCATGCTACTTAATACCTGTCTTATCATTTTCTGCGCATTGGTCTTTCCTGCAGCTTTACCTATATTAGTGATATATGTCATCAGCCAACAAAACGGTCTCATTCGTAGTAGTTTGCACCAAAATAGACCCCCCCTCCCCGTGGGACTCCTCGTCTTAAACATAATATGTCAAATCTTATTATTCTTCCTTCATTGTTGATCTCTGCTACTTTTTGTGTTCTTCCGGTTAAGTAAGATTTTATTAACTCTAACAAATATTGTGGTTCACTCTATCAAAAGCTTTTGATAAATGTAGGCTTACAGCAACTGTGAATTTTTTTCGTTGATGTTCTTATTGGCAGTCTGTAACACTTGTTGAACTGCCTGCACAGTTCTATAGTTATCTTCAACTTTTTTATCATCTTTTTTATTAATCGATTTAACTCATTGCTTTACAATCCCCATATTTTGGAGTATGCCATGTAATTACCAGTTTTTGTGGTTTAAGTTGCCTGACTCTTTTCAAACTACATGAATTATTAGATAATGATTGATGAGTTTATGTTAAACCAGATGACTAATCAGCAGGAAGTGAGCTTCTTTTCAATTTGAGCGACCCCTCGATACAGTTAGTTATCTTTCTTTTAATCCAAATCATTTTCAGTTGATTGAACCGTACCGTATTCTTGAGTCGAAAAAAGCTTATTTTACTATGTTCTGCCTTTTTATCAAGGAATTTCGTCATTTTTCTTATATCATTTATTTCTGTTTCAGAAAAGGCAGTGATAAAACTCTGACTCATCGTTCATAAAAGAGTGAGTACGACGTTTTGTTAATTTTTATCTACAGATCTTTCAACATGATTTTACTTGGATGGAGTTGATCCTGAAAAATATTTTCTACAAGATATTTTTGTTTAATTGTGCTTCCAAAATGACCAGATAATTTGATCATTTGAATGCTTTCAACCCTAACTTTTCTTCATTTGAAATAATACTGACGATGATAATCTCTATTGTTCATTTGCTCAAAATAAAATCTTGCGCTACGCCACTTCATGATGGATATTAATAATAATAATAATATCTTTATTTGATCCATAAGACCTTTACAGATGTAGATCACGTTATAAGAACAGATACACAACAGAAATACCCCAACAATATTAAATCATACCCACAAACAATTAACCCCAAAAAAATACATGGTATATACTATTCTAGAGTTCATGAAAATCTCCATCACAGATTAATTCTTTAACACTGTAATAACATTTTTTTATTAAAAAACATTTTAGTGATTTCTTTTGTGCCTTGATGTGCCTGCTTTTAAAATCTTCAGGTAATTTATTCCATATTATTATTATTATTATTATTATTATTAGAACTCTTTATTGCATAAAATTTATATAACAGGGTTATTAACAATGTGCAATAGGCGAGCATATCGCGAAGCGATGTCTTCCTGCCAACCTTAACACAATATGTATTTTATAACTCATATAGTAGTACATAATGTGAATTCTATATTTCTATACAAACTTAAGAAAATTTTACACAAAAAAAAAAAAAAAAAATTATAAACAAATAAATTACTCCTGATTGAAAATGGACGAGGAGAAGGTTATGATGGGAAGAGGGACGGGAAAAGAAAAGAGAGGAGTGATATATCTGAAGAACGGCCTCAAAATTAAATAAAATGAATGATTAAAACGCTGACTCACAGATTGAGATTCGTTTCGGCTAAAAACCTCTTGAGGCTATGCTTGAATGAATAGAGAGACGGCCTTTGGACAATTTCTGTTGGAATACGATTCCAGAACTGTGGAAACCTCACTGAAAAGCTATTGTGGGAAAAATTTGTAAGATGCGCAGGTATTCGCAAAGTGAGATTGCCAAGTGCCCTAGTTTGACGAACACTGTCTCCAAGAGGCCGTAAATTACAATACAGATACGTAGGTTCCCGCGATCCTAGTACCTTATATCCCAAGAGCAGAGTATGAAAAATGCGACGCTGTTTGATAGTCAATAAATTCAGGTCTTGCTTGAACTGACTAACGTGATCGAACTTCCTCAAATTATAAATGAATTTAATACCCGCATTTTGCAAACGTTCGAGCTTGTTCAACTGATTCATTGTTAAACCCATATAAGCAACATCGGCATAATCAAGTATAGGGAGCAATAATGAAAAATAAAGGTTTTTTCTAGTTTGAGATGGCAAAAAATTCTTCAGTAGACGGAGTTGATGTAAGCAATAAAAAATTTTTTACTCAATGTGGCAATCTGAGTATCCCAAGAGAGCGTCTCATCCATAATCAGGCCAAGATTTCTGACACTTGACGAATAGGGAATCTTCACGCCGTTGAGGATGACCTGATGTTCGAGCCTATCAACTGAATTTAAGCTTCTTCTGGTCCCTATGACGATTGATTGAGTTTTTGTGGTATTAATATTAAGACCAATACATGAAGCGGCAAGAGAAATTCTAGAAAGGTCATCGTTTAAGGTTTGTAAACTCCGGGAAAAATCCTCAACGGTTGTATGGATGTAAACCTGTAGATCATCCGCAAAAAGATGAAACCTACTCCTTAAATTATCTGTCAAAGAAGACATGTAGAGTGTAAACAAAAGTGGCCCTAGAACACTACCCTGTGGAACACCCGATCTTGTCTCCACCCACTCAGAGCCACGGTCACCCAGGCTCACCGAGATTTCACGCCCCCTGAGGTAAGAGTCGAAGAAGCTTCTGGAGTGCTCTGAAAAACCCAACAAGCGCAACCTGGCGAGAAGTATATCGAAGTCTATGGTGTCAAAGGCCTTGCTAAAATCTAATAGTACCAAAGCTGTGAGCATTTTCTTATCCATTGCTCCACTGATGTCATCAGTGATCTTTGTGAGTGCTGTAGTAGTGCTGTATTTCTGACGAAATCCTGATTGATAGGTGTTGAAAAGGGAATGTTCACTCAGATATCTCAGAATTTGGGAGTGGATGAGCTTCTCAAAGATCTTAGAGAGCGTTGGGAGTATAGATATCGGCCGAAAATCCTGTGGATGGAAAGGATTTTGTTTCTTCGGTATCGGAATGATTTTGGCGCGCTTCCACGCAGTTGGAAAAGTATCAGTCTCAAGTGAAATATTGTAAATATGGGTAAGTACTGGAAGAATTTCGTTTACTATAGGTTTGAGTAGTGATATTCCGATACCATCACATCCAACTGATTTAGAAGATATATTATTCAGAATGGTGCTTACTTCTTCAGCACTAACAGCCATGAGCGCGAACCTGACTCTGCCAGGCAGAGAACTCGAATTGAGTTTTTTCAATGTGGATTGCTTAACATTGTCATTTAGATCGATGTCAGGGGTAACGAAATGTCGGGCAAGGATGGAAGGATCCATATCAACAGATTGGGGGTTTATTTCTTTTCCTATACCAATTGTACGTAGGGTACGCCAAACCTTACCAGGTGGAGTGTTAATGAGATTTTCCTCGAAAAATTTTCTCTTCTCGCTTCTACATAAGTTGTTACACCTATTTCTCATGACACGATACAATTCCCTATTTTCATCATTTGGGTTTTTGACATAAAGAGCTTTCAGTTTATCCCTCTGCGTCATATTTCTTTTAATTTCGTCATTCAGCCAGGGACATGCCGCATGTCTCACTTTGATAACCTTCAGTGGGGCCAACCTGTCGTATAGTTCAAGGATTTTGGTATTGAACATATTCACTTTATCGTCTAGAGAGCGTGTTCTATAGAGCGATTCCCAACATATATCCTTCGCTGCCTGAATTAAAATAGTTTGATTCACTCTCTTAAGATCACGAAACCTAATGACTCGAGGTATAGGCTTTGGACACTTGACTTTAAAAGCAGCATAAATGAGGTCGTGACGAGAAAATTGATAGGCATGTTGTTGTCCATTAACTACTACTTTGCTTGGTATAGACGTGATGAGTAAGTCCAATAAAGCATTGGAATTGTGGATACTATGCGTAGGATTTCTATTCACGAGCTTTAGATTGTAAGATTCGAGCAAGTTGTTCATACGTTTAGAACGAGAAGTTTTCTGAATCATGCAGTTATTTAAATCCCCCATGATAATTATGTCTGAATAATCACCAACCATCCCATCCAGAACACATTCAAGCTCATCAAAATAACTATATGCCGGTGGGGAGTAGAGGACACCTACCAAAAGTTTTCTGTGGAAGTTAATCTCAACAAAAAGGTACTCAAGTTTTGCAGCCTGAGTTGAAGAAGATTGTGTAATCAGTTTGCAAGATAAGTTATCACGTATATAGATCGCAACCCCACCTCCACGACGCTGCTCCCTATCATTTCTCACCAATTTGTATCCCGGTAACCCGACAAACGATGACCTGATTGATTTCTTCAGCCAGGTTTCACTTATTAGTATAAGGTGATATTTACCTTGTGAGAAAGTGTTAACCAGGTCCTCGTGGTGGGCAATCAGACTTTGGGCATTAATATGGCATACTAGTAAATTGTTTGAAGGTAAATTAGCCAAGTTGATACATTCACTGTCATCGGCAATAAAATGTGAGGTATGGTCAGCGTCGACTAAGTTGCATATTTCTTCTTCAATATCTTCTAGAGGAATATCAAAGAATTGAGGAGGAGAGAGAGGGGTGTATTCAGGAGAATTCAAAGATGTCATGCGCGAAATGAAAACACACAACCAAAAACAGAAAAAAAATAAAGCAATAATACGAAGCAAGCCAAGCGCTCCAAACAAAATAATCAACAAAGCGGAAAAGTGAAAAAAAAAATATATATATATATAAGTGCTTATCATCTGCTCACGTTCTTGCTTCTGGTACGGGTAGAGCGCTGTTTCTGTGAGGCTTGGGACCCCAAGTCATCTTCCACTACTGTTGACTGTTTCAGGGCGGGTATTTGAGATGACGAAGAAATAACCATTCTTTTGTTCCCCACCAAAACATTGATACTACCATCTTGTGTCCACACTTTTCCCGGTCCAAATGCAATTCTACACCTTCTATACAGCTCCTGTCTACCTCGAGTGAGGAATTCGGTAATAAGAATCTTTGTTCCTTTCAACTTCTTTTTGGAATACCAAATTTGATTTTTGTACTTCTGTTTTGTGAAAGTAACCAAAAGTGGCCTAGGATTTCCACTTGCCTTGTCTTTCTTCTTCCCCAATCTATAAACTTTCTCGATACATTCCTCGGAAGAGAAACTATCACTGAGATTCAGCTTTTCCACGACATCCTCCACCAACACTACAGGATCCTCGCTATCCCCCTCCACTATTCCATGTATCAGGATAGAACTTTTTCTGGTTTCGTTCTCTATCGCATCCATACGACTATCGATATTGGTGAAAAGATTTTTGATATGCAATAATGACGACGAAATGTTATTTTTGAAAGCCGTGAAATCGTTCAGCAGAGCTTCAAGAGATGCAGATTTCTCCGGAGCACTTACAGCCAGTTGTAGTCTTCGATTGAAACTTTCGATGGATTTATTGAAATGCTCTTCGAGTCTACCAAATTCTGCCGCGAGATCCATAATGCAGCGTGTACATCCGATGAACGAAAATCTTCCGGGTTAAATCGGTGCGAATAACAGAAACGACGATATCCGATGAACACTTACTCCCGATGTTGATAGTTTTTCCGACTGTTGTTAATGTTGTCAACTCGTATTCCAACAAACAATCTAAATCAAGAGCTGACTTTTTGATGTAAGAAGTCTACAACACTGTGGTCATGCAGATAATAATTAAGTTATTCCGCGTTTGAAGAAAATATATCAAGAAATTAACTTTATCATATATTACAGAATATTAAATATGCTCAACAATCAGAACGCGACTATGATATCGTTGATATAAAGTGAGTAATATTTTTCTGTATATATGTATAACTTGTTTTTTCAGAAATCAAATAAGTTTTCCCTCTAGTATTATATTCATGTTTCAACATTGAATTTTTGAAATCATTATAATTATTTATTATATACATCACACATTCATATATGTATAAGCTGTACAAGGTTAGTATTTTATGTTCAATAAAAATGTTCCTACAAGAATCATTATATTTCAATTTGAAAATACTTCTTAGGCACCTTTTTTGTAGAATAAAAAGCTTCAGCGGAATTCGCCCAAAATATGATTCCGTATCTAAGCCTTGACTGCATGGTATGCTGTCAGTGCCGCATCCACGCCAATTGTACTTGATAAAATCTTCAATGCATAGCAATATCTTGCGAGTCCTGTTGCTATATGCTGGATTTTTGACTTCCAATTCAAGTTTTGATCGATATGAACTCCTAAGAATGATACGGCTTCTTCAGTGGTGATATTTTTGTCTTTATATTTTATCTCGAAATTATCATCTTGATTTTCATCTCTAAATAAAAGTAACTTTGTTTTGGTAATATTCATTTGTAGGTCATTGCTTATGAACCACTCATCCATGTTTTTTAAGTCCCGTTCCAGTAGGGTTTTGCATTCATCAGCAGTTATACCAGTACAAATCACTGACACATCATCGGCAAACATTACAGTATTATTGGTTGTTACTTGAATTAAATCATTGGTGTAGATTATGTACCTCTTATACCACACTTTTCCATTTTCTGTAACAATATATCATGATTTACTCTATCAAAGTATCCAGACAGAGTGCAACTGTTACCTGATTTTTATTGAGTGATCTTATAACTGAATTTAGTGCCTGATATATCGCATTTATCGTTGATTTTCCTTGTCTGTAACCACATTGTTGTTTTACCAAAATATTATTTGCTTCAAGAAAATGTATAATTTTATCAAAAATTATTCTCTCAAAATTTTATTTACATTGGAGAGAAGAGATATTGGACGATAATTATCGTAGTCACTCATATCCCCCTTCTTATAAATTGGTTTTATCCACGCCTCTTTGAGAACTTGTGGATATTTTCCTGTTTGCAATATAAGATTAATTATATACGTCAGTGGTTTGGTCAATAATGGAGCACTTATTTTCAATAGATCGACAGGAATCTCATCATATCCTACTGACTTTTTATTCTTCAGTTGCATTATGTATCTGTACATTTCTTGCTCTATGACAGGACTAAGAAAAATGCTTTTATCGCGTGGTCTTATATTCAAGAGTGTATTGGGTACCTGTGTGTCATTATTCTTGGTAAATTTCAGAAAGTTAGTATTCATTTCATTCAATATGTTTTTTTCATTTTTATTAGGAAATGTCTTGAACAGGGTGTTTGTGTCACTCAACTGTTTTGAAGCATCGTTAATTAGTGTCCAGGTAGCTCTTGTCTTATTTTCAGATTTTTCAATGTATGCATTTTTGGAATTGATTTTAGCTTGTTCTATGACCCTTTTCAATATTCTGGAATATTTTTTATAGTATTCTTGTGTTACCATTCCATTTATCATCTTCTCATAAAGCTCTCTCTTGTGTTTACTTGATTTTTTTATACCTATTGTAAGCCATGCTAAATTCTTTCTGCTTTTTTGACATTTCTTATGTGGAAAGATCTGATTCATTCTGGTCCTTATGGTATGAGAGAACAACTCGTAGGCTCTATCATTATTTGGCTCTGACAGCACACCATCCCAGGCGCAGTCCTGCAAGCAAAAGAAAAAATCTTCTAGTTAAGACCTGCTAAAAAATCTCCTCTCAGTTATTGAATTGGTTTTTTTACTTATGATAATATTAGTTTCGATTGAAATGATTTGTGACATGTGGTCTGAAAGTGCAGATATTATATTCCCATTATGTCTGAAAAGGTTGGTATTTACAAATATATTGTCCATTAATGAACTGGTATTCCTGGTGATCCTAGTAGGACCAAATATTGTTTGCTTATAATTATAAGTTGTTAACAGATCCATTAATGAGATCTTGGAATTATCATCACTCATTAGATAAATATTAAAGTCTCCGCATATAATTACAATATAATCCCTGAATTTACTATGTATCACATCAAGAACCTGCTCAAGAGCGTTCATAAAAATGTGTACAATTCCCAAACATGTTCTATAAGCACTCAAAACAGCTAGTTTTCTATCCCTACTTACAATACATGATATTTCAATTTCACATTCAATACTTATGTCCTTTATACATAATTAATCAGTGATATATTGGTTGTTGGTTGGTAAGTAGTGAATTATTCTCCAGGAACGATACCAAACTTTTTCTCATGAATGCCATCTCTGCTCCAGGTCCTGACAACATTCCTGGTAGCATCCTAAAGAACTGTGCTGAGGCACTGACTTTCCCTATAACAAGACATATATGTCTTTGACTCCATGAAGCTGCCTTTATTGTGGATACGAGCTAAAGTGACTCCAGTATATAAGAAATGGGACAAGTTCGATCCTACAAACTATAGGCCTATAAGCCTGCCTTCAATTATTGCTGAGAGATTAGTTAGTTCGAGGCTTTCATCGTTTTTAAACATGATTCCGTCTAGCATGGCTTTTTTTCAAAGCGATCAGTCATGCTGAAGTGTCTTGATGTGTGGACTAGATAAATTTATCGAAACATTTCGATAGACGTTGCATACCTGCATTTCTCGCGTGCGTTTGATCGTGAACCGAACAGAAGACTTCTCCACAAGCTCGAGCATTTTGGTGTCACGGGTGGACTCCTTCGGTCGATCTAGTCCCTTCTACAGAACCGCCAGTTCCAGGTGAGGGTTGCTGACGTTATCTCACTGAGTTTCGCAGTTGGTAGTGACGTGCCACAAGGATCTGTCCATGGGCCAGTCCTGTTCCTGGGCTACGTTGCTGATTTTCCCACGGTGCTGGTCAGCCGTCACTCTTCGTCGCCGATGACATTAAGATCTTCGCTGATGTCTCTGCGAGTGTTAGTTAGATAGTATTTTCGAATGGTCCAACAGGTGGTTCCTGTCATTGAATATTAAAAAATGTGCTTAAGCACTAGGGTGAAGGAAATTTCAGGTTCAACTATTTTTTTGATGGACACTATATATATTCTTATGAAAAGAGAGAGCTAAAATAATAATAGGTACTTTTTGTTTCAGCATTTATTGTATTATTTTAGCTCTCTATTTTCATAAGAATATATATATATGTATATATATATATATATATATATATATATATATATATATATATATATAATTCACTGGAGAAATACTAGTCGGAGAAAAATACGAAAAGGATACATTATCTACTCAATTAGTCGAAACACCCGTATCCTTTTCGTATATATATATATATATATATATATATATATATATATACAGCAAACCGCCTTTGGAGAGCCATACATTGCCAATTTACCATCATTTCGACGTCCGCTTGCAATCTGACGTCCGATATACGGACGTCGGATTGTCTTGAGAAATTTTCAGTGTTTTTCGACGTCATGGAACGTCCTGAGTCGTTATGCCAAATTTCGCCGATGACGTCAGATACTCTCATCTTGTACAAAACCGTATATTTCAGTTCAACCAAGGCACGATAGAGGCGCTGACTACCACTAGTTGCGTATATGATATATACGTTCTTTCTCTTTCACATTAAGAGCATAAGACGACATGAGATTTGGCAACATAGTCCCATAATCATTTTTATACGGTGCGATTACTAGACGTCTCTTATACTTTTGTTTATATGAAAAAACTCTGTTTCATTTGCATGACCTCGGTTTTCGCTTCCCCCATTTGTGAATACAGATATCTTCGTCTGATGAACGTCAAGAAGGAAAGCATATTAGGATGTATTTACTGGCTTGCTTGGCGTCGATCTTCATAAAGCCTACAGTTATGGAATATTATAAACCTTTTTTTTCATTGAACTTTCCGGTTTGCCATACAAATTTTTTTTAGGGAATATTTTGGATAATGATCGAAAATGGGGAATCCTATGTGGGGAGACATTCATCGCTGAAATACGGATGAAACGCTTCAGACGTCGATAAAAACAAAGAACACTACTATTGATCATCTCAATTCCACGTATTTTTTGACATAATCAACATATTCATTCTTGATTTCCATAAAAAATACTTTTTTATCGTGCAGTGTTAAAACTGGGAAAAATTTCATGAAGATTTTGATAACTCATGATTTTTGCTAGGGAATATGGCTCACGAACTTTTCCATCCACCAAATATTTTATGTAATACGGTCGAAACGTTTCGGATCGCTTTTGTACACTACCACTGTAACACGAGGATTATTAATCTCAAATTTTTCACTTCGATGTTTTCAACTTCAAACTTCAATTATACATAAGCGAGAGAAAGGGGCGTAGAACTGTGTTGGATGGAACCAATGTTTGAAAACACTGGTATTTGTCTCACAATTAAAATCTCAGCCTTGATTAATATATCATCTGTCATAAATTATAAAAGAATCCATTATTCTCATATACCTACATTTTCAAGAAGAAGAAGGTACATATTATTATTTTATTCAATTAATTCTTTGAAAAGAAATTCAGAGACGATGAAGGAGCCAATGACAATCCAATGAATACACAGTGTGATTCCGGAGGAGATCGTCAGACTTTAGATGAAGTTTGAGAGAGTCATTTTGATTAAATTTCCAATTGACATTCCACTGAGAGTTTGATTTCGCTTAGAAATTTCTTGAAAATACTTCCGATTAGATTTTCTCTCATTGTGTTTAAGCAATAGATCTCCCAGAAAAGTGCCAAAAAACAGCTGAATAATGGCTTCTTGAAGTAGAATCTCAAAAGGGAAAGGCTAATAGGTACTATGTTTAATATTTCGGAATAAATTTTTGAATTCGATAAAAATTTCAAAAAATCACGAATTTCAATATCGACAATTTTTTATATGCCAATAATTTGACAAATGAATATCAAGTGGACCGAAAATAAACAGATCTTCACTTTTTTTTCAGATTTTGCGAGGGCCATTTTTCTTGGATGAACTTTTATATGTCCATTATCAGACGTTAAACCTAGTCGGAAACGTGAAAATCTCGAACAACACCTGACTACCTTGGCGCTATACTATTTCACTGTACGTGCACGAGAGAAGATTCGAAAGGCTGGGTATTCTGTAGTTCAGAATATCCCAGATCCTAGTCTCTAGTAGAGAATATCTCAACCTTTAGAATGACATTGGAGGCTTGACTCCCCTGCTATGGTCAATCGGGTCGACTTCTGACTTCGCTTCGAATATATTTTGATCTCAGGAGGGACGAATGGATTGAATTCACAAGCGGCTTGTGTTTGTTTTGATTCAAATTTGAATTCAACGGCAGTGATCTTGTGAACTTTGTAACTCTTGTGAACTAGGCCAAATTTGATTGCTTTGAAATCAATCGAAAATAGTCAAAATGGAGGTTTGAATTTTATTCGGTATGATACATTGTCCTACCTAACAAGGAATAATACTAGATTTCTTGCTGGACAATCAAATATATTCATAATTTTTATTTCATTGAAAATAATTATTAATATATGCCACTCCTTCTCATATCCAAAAAAAAATCAATTTATTTACCGAGAAAAGTTGAATCCAAAGCTCCTAAAAATGTTAGCCTTCTCGGTTCGAATGACAATGAGCTATCACTATAACAATAGTTTCATCATAATATCCATCTAGGTATATGTATATGGACGTCGAAAAATCTGCTCATGAAAATTTAAACCTGATGGACTGGCCATCAAAATAGCTGAGTTTGTACTAATTATATGTATACAGGAGAAGGTAGACGGACCTCTTAGATAAGTCAATTTGTTTCATTCGTTGTCTGTACACCATTTCCCCTTTTTTTGTTGAAATATTATTTGGGGTGTGGTAGAGGTCACTTTGACTATATTTTTTCAAGTTCATGAATTGTACTCAGGAAGAAATTAGCAAGTTCATATTTGAGTATTCCGTAAACTACCGTTTGGCTTTGTCAATATTCCGAGACTGAAGCCGAAAATTAAACCTTCGAAAATCCATAGCCTACTTGACGCCGAATTTTGTAGAACGCTCGTGTTATAACCAATGTTAGCAATGAATTATTATTATTATTATTATTATTATTATGCCCTTGATACAACCTATGATTTTCTAAAAAAAATTAAAATATTTTGCACGAATATACGAATAAATAGGTATTGCAATTTTCTAGAACCTATGACGAAAATCGAACTACCTATTAACATGAAAGTTCCGCATCTCGGCTGCAATGATACGTGTTGCTGTGAAGCAATCTCGAAAGATACTGTGAGGTTTTATTTTAAAGAAGTCATTTCGATTATTAAGTTCTTTGGAATTCATTCAATGTTTAATCCTTAGTACATCTTTGATAAGTCTCAAAGTTGTTCTTCGATGTGATATTTTTTTGGTATTCCCTGCGACTCACTGTTACTTTACTGGTTGACTGGGATATGGACATACAAAAATCGGCTCATCAAAATCAATCTCAATAGCAAGGACGTCAAAAAGACGGATCCCTCGATTAGGTCGATTTCAATGATACCAGATCTTTCGAAGTATTTGTCTGTATCAGTATTCATAAAATTTTCAATAATAATCATGATTTTCTCAGGTTTAATTATTATTCGACAGTTTGAGAAGAAAAGAAGAAGAAGGTATAGAGATAGCTGCATACTTCTAGTTATAATGAAATATGTACGAATTTCTAAAAGTTATAGGGTTTGGACATACATATAATATTATAGTCAAAAATAATAATTTCAATTTTGAATTTTTTCAATACGTTTCACAATCCGTTTGTATGGTGTGAATACATAAAATTTCATTAACTATCTACATTTATTCACATTCGTGAAATGTATTCATGAAGAAATTAGCAAGTTTATAATCGAGTACCCATTTCAAAAACTTAGTCTGTGTGAAGCAATCAATTGAGGAAATAAATAAAAAAAATAAAATAAATAAAAATATTATTGATATGTGAATACTGTTGGATATCTCATTCGAATGATGTGCCACCATAGACATAGACGTTTCTTTATGGGTCGAACTTTTTGATCTAATCACTCGTGATTCATAATCGAGCCATGGTTCGATCAATCCTCGGAATAGTTGACATCACTTGACGAATAACAGATTGAATTACCAAACTTTACTTGCTTACTAATGCAAATAACTTAATTTTTCTTGAAGATGTACCGCTGACAGTACGATTACGAATTATTTTTAACCTAATGACTCTTATCATGAACATATCCGTATAATAAACATGAAAATGAATAAAAAAATTAACAAAATTCAAGATAATGCTCAAATTATCTCCCTCAATTTCTAGTACATGCATGCAGTCACGGCTTACTTCTGCAATTGTTACCAGCGTTCTTTAGAGTCTGTGGTACATCTTCTGATTGCTATTGAAAAAAAAATTAACGTATTCAGCAAGCAGCTAACAATTGGTATATGGCAATTTTATATGTGATCTATCAAATCATATCAACTCTTTCAAGAACTGTCAAAAGTGATCGAAACAATGCCCGCTTAGGAATCATCTGTGAAATAGGATATCTGACTAACTTGAAAAAGTATGTTACCTGCTCGGTTTTCTGGCCATATTTTTTCATTTCGTGAAGGAATTATGGGCGTATAAACCTTTTTGCTGACAAAAGAGATGGTTAACAAAACAACGAAGATTTTCCTTTTCATTTGTACACTGAGTTCATAATACTCTTTTTTAGTAGGTTTCAAGTCTTTCATCAAGATTTTATGAGGGAAGCAGTTGCAGCCATTTATAACCCTTTATATCTCGGATTATCTGAAGTTTTAGTGAACAATTTTTCTCAAGAAATGATGCCCATCTCCTCAGTTTTGAAAAACATATTTATCGATAGATAAATAGATATATGTCTTTATTTCAGATGATATTTTCTTATAGGAAAACACAAAAATGAAACAGCACGAATAATAAATTCAACAAGACTCAAATAATCTTCCAAACAATATGGCTCTAGATCTACCAGAAGTTTCTTGGTTCTAATTTTGAACTTTCTGTAACTATTGATTATTTTGAGATTATGAAATAAATATTTGAAAAGCTTTACACACATAAGAGATGGATTTTTTTCAGATAGAGACAATCGATGATATGGAATGTTAATATCAGCTGTTCAAGTTCTATAAGTAGTAAATTAGACACTCATGAATGTAAAATCCATAAACCGTCAGAAACCCCTGCACGAATCTCTAAATTTCATGCCTAGCATTAATCTAGTATTATTTCTGACTGATAAATATCGACTTTAGTGTTGGACTCACTCCCCAAAAAATTATTCCGTATCTGATGAGAGATATATTATCCTCTTCGTATCATCTTGAATCTATTTATTGATTATTCTCATGGCATAACATACTTTGTTCAATTTATTCAGAAGGTCCTCTATATGATTTGAGCATTGCAGAAACTCATCTTAAACGACCCCCAGAAAACTGGTAAACTTCGAAGTTCTTACTTTATCCTCACCAGAATTCATCATCATTGGCTGGTCATCTTTTGATCCGTAAGATCGAAAAACAACTACATCAGTGTTATTTTCATTAAGAATGAATTTTTTTCCGCGATAGCCATTCTTGGATTTCTCTCATTTCAGCTGTAGATCATCACATTTTGCTATTAAGAAATTCGAATCATTCACAAAATTGGTCGACTCTGCATCTTCAATCGAATCTGCAACCTCACATATATCATTAATCATTATCAAAAATAATAATACTCCGAGGATGCTTTCCTGTGGTACACTAAATTTATTCATGAGCCAAGTTGAGAAAGATGATCGGCCGTCTATAGCTACTCTCACATACTGCTAACGATCAATAATTTTTCGATATAATATGAAAAAATAGACCTTTTTGAGTGATAGTTTATTTTATATTTGAAATTTTCGATTTCATATATGATAATACAAATTCGAAAATATTTCATTTGATATTATTTTTTTAATGTGAGCGATAATTTACTTGTTTCTCTTTTGAAAAAAACTGATTTAAATGACATCCAATATTGAAGAGATATTGGAAAAAAACATAGGGACTCCCACTCCGCGCGACAGTCCTCATGTACCAGCTATGAGCGCCAGCTCCGGAAGGTTAAGTTCGCGTAATATGAAAGGAATTAACATGTGTTCATGATTGAATAAACTCACTGAATGCATTTGAGAGAATAGGTGCAAACGTTAAATGGCAACGCTGTTGGTCGTCTAAAAAACGTGGGGTATACATAATATATACGTTCGGTCGTCAACTTCTACGAACATGAACGGACGTGAGATAGCACTGAAGTGACTGGAAAAAAAATTGGTGAATAAGAAAAACTGAGAACGACACTAGAACCTACAACAACTCGTTTCATCATATACATCATTAGATTTGCAAGAACCCCGTTATTTCTGATGGACCCCAAAAGCCTGGATTTATACGGGACGTCTATCAGCACTAGGATGTATATATATATATATATATATATATATATATATTTTTTTTTTTATTTCACACTTATTGTGGTGTTTTATAGTGTTGCCTGGGCGCGGACGCCAAAAGCAACCCCGTCTGTCAGTGAGGGTAGAGCACTCTGCGAATTATGTTCACCGTTCCCAATATTACCGCCTTTTGCATCCACATTATTGCATTGTGCGGCAGGTTCAGTTCTTCGACGTGTTGGGTGGTTCTTTTAGGGACTAGTCCGTTAACAGAGATCTCAAGAGGCATTATCGTAACCTTCTCCAGCTGCCACATGTCCTTCATTTGTTGTGCTAGTGCCTCATATTTTGTAATTTTTTCCACGTACGTTTTTGAGAGGTTATAGTCCTGAGGCACAGCGAAGTCTATTATCAGTGCTGTTTTCGCTACTTTATCCCAAACCACCATATCCGGTCGGTTGTGCTCAACGCTGCTGTCCGTCACGATAGTCAGGTCCCAATAGATCTTGTGCTGCTCGTTCTCTATCACCGGCAGAGGGGAGTATATATGGTGCGGTGTAAACTTCTCAAGAAGGTGCTTTTGGAGGCACAGAAGTTGGTGTATCACCTTTCCCATGTTGTCGTGTCTGGACAGATACCTGGTGCCTGCGATATATATATATATATATATATATATATGAGAAAGACATGAATATTGAGGGATCGGTAAAATACATGGATAAGATTTCAGTTTCAGAGGGTTATGTCCAATAAATCTTATCCATATATATATATATATATATATATATATATATATTGATGGACACTTGGTCTCAATATATTAATGGTGAAGGGAGCAGAGCCAATGAACTCATTTATCTGATTAGGCGATCATTTCATTTCCCGCTGCTCAGTGGAGACCTGCACATTACACTATACAACTTATATCCGGCCGTTCCTGGCGTATGCAGTTCCTGCTGAATTTGTTTGGTTTTCCATCTTATTCGGACCGTCGTTCCCGGGAAGATCTCATCGTGACTTATCGCGCCCTGTGTGATCGAACAAATTTTTAACTTTCAAGATGTCGTACCGCCAGGTGATAATTGTAAATAAATTCTCTTCCTTGAATGAATAATATATCGGACTAGGCCCGCTTGTTGCAGGACCCTGTACACTAATAAACTCCAATGTAGCGAATAAAAAAAATATCATAATTCAAGACATATGAAATGAACAACATTTATTCGCATTTCATTTCATTTATTGCTCGGGATTAAATTATCAATAAGAATATTTCAATAATCAAAGAAGAGAGATTTTCCACGAAATGAAGCTGCAAATAAAAAGGCGTAGATAGTGAATTATTCAACATGGTGAAACATTTTTATATTTTGTCAAGTATGAAAAAAATATGTTGAAAAAAAAGAATAAAACGGAAAACAAAAAATTCTTTTCGGAGGCTACACCGAAAACATTTTTGAAACTTGGATTAATTTTTTGTTTTCCGTCCTATTCTTTTTCTCTAAAACACTTGGCTTCACGGTCGCACTCAGAGAAACCTGCATGAGGGCCCCGATTTAGGGCTACTGCCAAAATCTCATTGAGTGAAAGAGGATTCACAGAGTTTTTTTAGCATGTGATTGGAGATGTGAAACTTCATTTCGACGCAATTGGATGTCACTGGCTGCATTCACCGAACGAAGAATGTTGCCAACGCTCCGCTACCGCTACCTAGCATAAACTGAAAGCGCTCCCAAATGCCCGCTTCTCCGGAACGTGTTGAGTTTGTAGCGTATGTGCCACCGGACGATTCCGCAACAGTGCCACAACTGTTACGTTCGGTGAATGCAGCCATTGTTTTGTGATTTCTACTCAGTACAGCACACCCAATTGCTTTAAATATCGAAGTTTCCTATGAAGATTTTTTACCTGAGGTTTATAGGATACTGATGATGCTAAACAAGGCTGAAACCCGTATATCTCTCATCTCAGTGACGAAATCTAATATCATTTTTCCATCCTAATAAAAAAGAATCTCTGAGACTGGGCATTGAGGATGGTATTAATTTCGATGATTACTATTTTGTATTAATCTATGTTTCAAAAAAAAAAAATGTGTACCCAGAATTTGTATTTTCGTTGTTTCAGACTCATTTGTCAAGTTTCGAATATGACTGTATGAATTGTATTCATACAAAATTATATTTTCACTTAAATGACATAAATGAAATAACTTGACTGAATGAAATCGCAGTATTTGATAGGAAAATGTGGAAAGTTTTTTATCATGGGTTCAGGTGGGAGGTCCGAATGTAATGATCTGAGATTTCTACAGAAATCGGATATCTGATTGCCTTGTGAGGAAACCTTATTCTCTTTCCTTTACGCCAAATAAGTCAAACCACTGCCATGGTTTATCCATCTGTAGATGGCGAAACAATCCGACATATATTTTTTGCATTGAAATTCAAATTAAAAACTTTCACAATTGTTTTTAAGAAAAGGAAAAATTCTTTGCTTTTACGGAAGCCACACCGAGAATATTTTTGAAACATAAAAGAATTCAAATTGGTAATGATCGAAATGAATGCCAATTTGAATTCTTCTAAGTTTCACAATTATTGTTGTTGACAACAAAAGTGATGAAAAAAAAATTTCGAACATGAATAACTGAATAAACCTGGTATAAAAACTGTTGAACATATTTGTTGAAATCTAGTGACGATTTTTATTCCATTTTTGTAGATCCTATCAATTTCCTGGTTAATAGTTGACGATGAGTTTACGCACATTCATCTAATACAGAATTTGTTTCATGAGTTAGTTACAGCTGATTGTCCGAATGTAGATATTATTTCACTCCTTCGCCGTCAATACTTTGTGCTTGAAGAAACACATCAAGGACATGAATGCTGTATCTTCAGGAGTCTCCTTTCTATGCCCGCATTTTTTTATGAGGCTTTCTACTCTCGCTGGTTCTCCCAGGTAAAGGTTCTGCCTTATGAAATCTACATTGAAATCGCCATCCAAAGACATTATTCCTCGTTCCACTAGTGAGCACAGAATTTTTCTTTTAAGTTTCAAACTGTTTTCTTTTGTACGTTCAAGTGAATCATTCAGTTCAGGAACTCTGCATCTTTTCCCTTCAGCCAGAATTTCAAGAATCTCAACGAAAGATTGGCAGGGAACCTGGAAAATGAAATTGTATTGTGTCTAGAAATATTATCATTATTAGTATTATTCCGAGAAAAGGGTATTTCTCTTTATTTTAATTTTTCATCTGGAATAGAGTTTTCTTGAATATTGAACCCATTGAAAAATCAAATGACCCTTCACAACAGTTTTTTAGCAGATTGAACACATTAATGATTTCGCCGCTTGCATGCATTTTCTGAAAAGTGATGGCAATCCATACTTATTAGTGAGTAAACGTATAAATTCAGATGAACCCATTCAATATAGTGAAGGACAAGCTCTTTAATGCAATAAATTATTATTCGAACAATTTAGGTTATAGGTTATATAGTTATCTATACAGGGTGTCCCACCGGAAGTGCCCAGTTCATGGAGAAATAATTATTCGATCAACTTCAAATTTTGTGTGGATATATAAGCCAACTAGACCTTCATTTATGATATATTTTCAAATATTAATGACTTCCGCTTTCACCGGAAATGGTATCAACTTTCCTATTTCAGATGGAACACCCTGTACATTATGAGTTTTTTGGATAGATCTCCGAATGCCACGTTCATTTTATGTATCTTTCCTATAGCCATCTGAAGTCGTTTTCGAGTTATTCACTGTTTTGTGAAAAAAATACAAATTGAGCCTTGTAAAACACTGAATATTCAATGAAAGCGCAACGCACAATTTCAGATCTATTTTTTGAAATGGGTCTCCGAAATGATATTCGACGTCACTCTGTAGAGAAAATAACAATTTCATAAACTGGGAGGTAAAATGAGAGTGTCAATCTTGGAATTCAAAAAAAGTCAAAAACTCGATTTTTTCAAATGGAAACAGCTTTTTTTTCACTAACATATGATTTTGTGGGGTAAAAATAAGTGGAGTTCAGGGTTCCCTATATCTAAAATGTACCATTTTCGAGATATTCAGAAATAACGGCTACGAGCTTAATATTATTATAATATGATCCATGAAACTGAAACAATTGATTTTATCCCAACACGAGGAAAGTTTCAACATTATCTGAAAAGAAAAATAGAAAGAAGTCATTATACCCTACAGAAAAAAAAAATTAATCAGAAGATATGAATTATTATGGAAGATATATATTCTGTTAAAATTTGCTTTTCTTTTTGTTGTTAAAGTATAATAAGTGATTTTCTTCACATGAATTGTTTAAATCAAAAAACGATAACAAATCAGGCACAAAACAACTCCCCTGGGAGTTAGGTGCAATAAATCATTGTTGGATATTTTTTTTGTAAATATATAAATGTTGAAGTCGTTCAATAAATATTCTATTCTATTCTATTCTATGTTTGCCCTTTCATAAAAATCTTTGACTTTATTCAGAATAATTTTCCTTGCTTCTGTTGTTGATATTCCTCAAATCTTATCCCATTGTTCAAAGAAAACGACCACTAGTTTTTTTACTGCTCATAATGAAAATAACGAGTTATTTTTCGGAAAAATATGACATACATATCGAAAGCTTAAATTGTAATGCACCTTTATTCAGATATATCAGAAGAGAAAATTGAATCATAACACATTTTGAAAATTTCGTCCACCTACTTCCAAACATTTTTTCCACCTTCCCAATATTTCTTGGTTGGTGGATTTCCTTATTTATTCTGTAACAAAATTCTGCCAATACATTGCACGATAAATTCCTCAGTTGGAAGTCATACAGATTCTTATGAAAGGGTGAACATAGATCATAATTGATACCTCACATATTATAGTATGCTCGTTGCTAACAGTTATTTCTGAATCTCTCGAAAATGGTACATTTTAGATATAGGGAACCCTTAAAGACTCTCCTTATTTCTTCCTGAAAAATTGAAATGGGAGTGAAAAAAATACGTTTTCCATTTCGAAAATTTGAATTTCTGCATTTTTTGGAATTCAAACTTTGACACTCTAATAATTTTTCCTGAATATCTCGAAAATGGTACATTTTGGAATTAGGAAACCCTCAATTAACTCTACCTATCTTCACCTCACAAATTGATATGTAAGTGGAAAAAATATGGTTTCCATTTGAAAAAATCGAGTTTTTGGCTTTTTTCGAATTCCAACTTTGACACTCTCATTTTATATCCCAGTATATCAAACCGGTATTTCCTCTACAGAGTTATAGTGAATATCTTGTCAGTAACCCATTTCAAAAAACAGATCTGAGATTGTGAGTTGCGCTTTCATTGAATTCTCAGTGTTCTACAAGCATCAATTGGTAAATTTTTTCGAAAAACAGTGAATAACTCGAAAACGGCTCTAGATGGCTATAAGGAGTGATCTAATTATTATTTCTCCATAAATTTATAATGGGCACTCCGGTGGGACACCCTGTATACCTAATACAAGTAATCTCCTTTCCCTGACTTGAAGTTTACCCAAACATAAAACGACAAAATTCAAAAAGTCTTCTTTTCACCAGTGTGTTATATTATTTAATCATTTATCAAAGTGTCTCCAGTCTCCTAATGTAAAAAAGTTTAAAACAGTTGTATTGAAAAATGTTTATTATAGTATAGGGGAGTATTATTCCCACAATCATTTAGAAATTTGTATTAATTTGCACATGTATGTATTTATATTTTTTGACATGTCCTATACATCTTCGATGTCTTAAAGCATCAATAAACTATTATTCTCATTACTAAAGATGTTGGGTCGAGTGGTTGATTGGGGAAAGTTTTTGGATAGATATTTCCGGTTGACACTAATAAATGTCTAAATCAATTTTCCTATTGATCCAGTTTGAAAATTTCAGCAATATCTTAATATATTATTTTATTTTTCAAATCGAATGATGTTATATTGTCAAATGAGTATATGTATTAATTTATACATGTTACCACAAAATTAAAGAATTATAGAATTGAACCTACCACTGTGCAGATAAAAACAAGAATCAAAACTTTGGTCACATTCCTCATTGCGAAATGAATATACACATTTTGTTGCAGCTAATGGGGAAATTTTGGATATTTATTGTTCCAATTCAGTTTTGATAAGTTCCATATACATGTTCGTCGAATTCAAGTAATTAGCCGGAACAGATGACAAAGGAAACTTAAACTTTGAATTTATGAGTACTAGTGATTATATTCGATCATGCTTCGATTTTTTCATGATAATCGATTTCTGTGAAATGTCGATATCTTCTGAAAGAAGTGTGAAGTTCGTACAGGTAATTTTTTCATTGGAATTGGGATTTTGATAATTCGTAAGTTTCACATTGAAGAAATCAGTTTGGTATAATGTAAACTTTTCAGCCTGTTATTTAACAAACGGTATCTAAATCTGAATTTGTCTGATGATGGATTCTGAAACTTAACAAAGTTTGAAAGTTCCTAGTTTTATTCCAGAAATATCGTTGGAAATTAATTGAAGGTTTTTTTCACAAAATAATATGCAATAATGAAAATGGAAATTGAACTATTATGAATTAACAACTAATTAGTGAGTACCATATACATTGTTTCCTAAAACTTGACTTTTCAGACCGTTTCAGATTTCGATAACTTCAATGAAAAACAAATAAAAGATGCATTTTCTCGGGAGATTATAATAATACCCGGAAGTCATTGTCTTCAATGAAAAAAAAAAAATACGCGCATTTCTTCACCAATGATTTTGATACTGATTGGAAGAGATGGAAAATTGAAGATGTGAAGTCCTATTGCTAATGAATTGAACGGTTTGTTCAAGTTTTGTTCAGAATTAGCTGCATTATTTTGAATAGGAAAAGAACATACCTCAAAATATTGATAAGGTTTGCTTCAACTTGTGGCTTTTGTATCGTAATTTGATCGACACGTAACCGTTCACACCTTGCTCCATACCAGTTATCGAATTGACGGTCACCGAAAGGTTTCATTCAGTGGTCTAGAGTAGGATGGAACCAATACGAAACCGTTTCGAAAAGATGAATTGTCAAGAAAATGAATAAAACTGTAAACAAAAATATTCTTTGCCTTTACGGAGGCCACACCGAAAACATTTTTGAAACATAGATGAATTCAAAATAGTTATAATCGAAATAAATCCCATTTTCAATTCCCAGACTCAGAGATCTTTTATCATGAAGTTGGAGAAATGATATTAGATTTCGTCACTGAGATGAGAGATATACCGGTTTTCAGACTTCATTGGCCTTATCAGTATCTCATACACCTCAGAGACAAAATCTTCATGAAAAACCCCGATATTTAAAGCAATTTGGTGTGATGTACTAAGCAGAAATTACAAAGAAGTGACATCGAGTTGTGTCAAAATGAAGTTTCATATCTTCAATGACATGCGAAAAAAGAACTCTCTACATCCTCTTTCACTCAATTAGATTTCAGTAGTAATCAGGGCCCACATGCAGGTTTCTCCGAGTGATGGAAACGACCAATTCTTTTCGCGACCGTGAAGCCGAATGTTTTCAAGAAAAGGAGAAAAATGTTTTTTTTTCTTTTGTTTTTTTTACCGTTTTATTCTCTTTCTTGAAAACACTTGTATTTTCCAGAATGGCCGAAAATAAATTCATTGAATATTCAAGTAACCATAAAACTAAGACATGCGAATGAAATTTCGTTCTCGTAGTATCGTCACATAAGTAAAAATTTATATTGAGAGAATAATCTCATTCGACCAATTAATTTACAAGATATATTCGAAAATTGCAATTATCTATGAATTTTCAATAGCCTGCATTTTTCCATTTTAGCTGAAAAGAAAAAGAGTGTTTTCTTTACCCCGGGAATCTCCCGCCGTCAGAATGTATGTACAAGTCAAAGACTCACTCGTATAATTTCATACACTTTTTTCACAACCGGAAATGAGTCGAGTAGTGCCTGCACATCCTTTAATACCACAAAAACTTTTCTAGATTTTTCATGATTCGCATCACAGGTTGTGATTTTAGGATCCATTCGATTCAAATAATAGGAGAGATTTTGACAAAACAAAAATAATGACAAGATTGCAACGATAAATATGAATTGAATTGCTTTTTTAATTGATCTTATGGATACTTTTTGCAAATAGTAAAAGAGCTAGTGAAACCTCCGAGTGACGGTTTGTCTGTAAGGCTAGAAATTCTTATAGTGGCAGTTCAAAGCATGCTGAGGACGGAAACCATCGCCTGGCACCCCTCACCTCACGTAATCAACCTCTATATTCTATATCTTTGAAAGTGTAAAAAAATTTGAAAAATAAACTTGTTCCTGTAAGCTTGAAACTTTCGTACATTTTGTTCATTCATTGTAAGGTTCAAAAAAAATTGAAGGCGATTTCGACGAGCGATTTCGAAGCGACTCGAAAAGGGTGTAAAATATGAACAAAAATAAACTTTTTTCGTTAAGACTAAAATTTATATATGTTTTCGTCTGAGGGAATAAAAAAATAAGATTTATTATTAATCTTCATCATCATCTGATATGTTATCCTTGATTTCTTCTTCATATGGTACAGTTGTTTCAAGCGTAGTACACTGTGTTCCAAATTGGTAGACACTGCATTGTATCTCAGCTATTATTGAAGAAAGAGACATGCGGTTTTCAAACCCCTGTGTCACTTTTCTGTAAAACTTTTAAATCCACAAACAGAAATATTCCAACTACATACTTTTGTTTCTGGAATACAGAGCGAAAATGTAAATGTCCACTTTTCGAAGATGTTATTATTTCTCGGGTCCTGTATAAGAAAGAAAAAAAATGAAAATGCTTATAATACTATTTTTACGTAAAGGTCAGTGACGTAGCTTGAATTTTTTTTCTGATGAATGTCTTTGAGATAGAGCACAAACTCGAAATGTTTCAAATGGAACATCTCGTATGTTTTAACATCAAATTTTCGCATTTTTTTCTGAATACATCGATGTATCACAACCAAATCTTTAATAAATTTCAGCATCAACCATCAGAAAAATTTATATTTCTGTTTGTTTTTTTTTTAAGTAAGACACGAACACTTCCACACATGAATCAAAAATTCACAATATTTATACATACTTGAATTTTTTTTTCGTTTTCACCATTTTTCAGTTAATATTTTGAAATTATTTTAAAAATAAGATAAAATTAATGGGTTTTGGTCACATGACTTTTCGAAAAAATAATGATTAAATGCGTGTGAATATTGATTAAATGCGTGGAATATTTTTTTCAACTAAAGGTTGGGTTGTGATCATCAATGTATTCAGAAAAAAAATTCAACAATTTGACGTTAAAATAAACAGGGTGTTCCATATGAAAAATTCCATTCCGTTCCAATTAAATCTCAAAAACAATGCTTTGAGAAAAATTTTAAGCTACGCCTCTGACTTCTACGTAACAATATCAATATGAGCAGTTTTCATTTTTTTCTTTCTTATACAGGGCCCGAGAAATAATAACATTTTCAAAAAGTGCACATTCTCGTTTTCGCCCTGTATTCCAGAAACAAAAGTAGTTGGAATATTTTTTTGTTTGTGGATTTTAAAGTTTCACAAAAAAAGTAACACAGGGTCGCATTTTCAATAATAGCTGAGATATAGTGCAGTCTCAACCAATTTAGGACACAGTGTACTACGCTTGAAACGACTGTTCTAAATGATGAAGGAATTAATGATAACATATCAGATGATGATGAATATTAATAATAAAACTCATTTTTTATTTCCTCAGACGAACTCATATATGAAGTTCAGCCTTACAGAAAAAAGTTCATTTTTGTTCACATTTTACATTCTTTTCGAGTCGCCTGGTAGGTACTCGTGCTCGTCTCAATCGCCTGTCAACTTTTTTTGAACTTTACAATGAATTAACAAAATCGTATATAGGAACAAGATATAGAGGTTGATTACGTGAGGTGAGGGGTGCCAGGCGATGGTTTCCGTCCTCAGCATGCTATGAACTACCACTATAAGAATTTCTAGCTTTACAGACAAACCGTTACTCGGAGGGTTCACTAGCTCTTGCACTAAAAAGAGTAATACACTTGAAACCGGAGGCTATATGACAACGAGAAAAAATTTATTCAGAAAATGATACTTACGATCAAAAACAAAACAACTTAACTTTCGCATGAATTAATATGCATTATTCCTAAGTATCTCATCGATTTATCAAAACCACATTTTTCTTTTCACCTATGACTAGGTGTTTGAAATTTGAAGAGTAACAAAACTATGAATCAAAATGGATATCTGGATCCCAAGTCGATTCCAATATTTCTTCCTCACAATTGAATCTGAGGAATATTCCTTTGGAAATTATCCACGTACCTACTATCACCTTCAGACAGAGTGTAATTGCTGTTATTCGTCCACTTTAAATTATATCGGTGATGAAAAATAAGAATAGTCATGAATTCAAATTACAATCTCTTGAAGTGAGATAATCAGCAAATTATTTTCCTTCAATATAAATATGAATCGAATTATGATCAACGCAATTGACAGTGAAAACTGAAAGAGTACCATGAAACTATTAATTTCTCTCGTTTTACTTACAGTTCTGAGTTGGGTGGTAAGTTTATACATTCACTTGAAACACGATTCGGGTATAATCATAGAAATTTTTTTCAACAATCGAAGTACTGGGAAATTTTATCATAATTCCTATGTTTGCTCATTTCTACAGTAATTCTTTGATTATTCGTGAAAACGGGTCGACCTAGTAAAAAAAATTGCATTCTCGAATGTTTTAAAATCCATGTTATTTTTAATATTGTAGGCATCAAGTTCACTTGACCCTGGAATGATCAAGAAGATACACGAAGAATGTTCAGTAACAAGTCATTTGCCGGGGGAGAGCTTGGACAGAATCAGAACTGGCGAAGTCGACTTAACAGATACAGCAGTGAAAAACCACATTTTCTGTTACACTAAGAAAGTTGGTTTCATTAACGACAAGGGTATTCTTAATGATGACTTGATCAAACAAAGACTGGCCTTGCAGATAAAAGATCAGGAAAAGGTCGAGCAATATGCAAAAGTCTGTAATGTTCCGAAAACCGCAGATGAAGAAGTAAATTTCTTTGCTGCTAAAGTAGTGGCCTGCTATTATAAAAGCTCTCCTGGAATTGTTATCATGTAACTTTCGTTGTATTGGCTGACCCTAATATATATATATATTCTTATGAAAAAGAGAGCTAAAATAATACATTAAATGTTGAAACAAAAAGTACCTAAGCTGAGGTAAAAAAAGAACGGGGTATCATAACATTCTTTGTATGATACTATAGAATCCTACGATACTATCAACACTAGTATCATACGATACTATACAGCCAGGGGAAAAAACCTCAGCCGAAAAAACCTGCCTCCCCGTAAACAAAATAACATAAAATATCAGGAAAATCTTGAAAGACATCAGTGTGATCATCTTCATGTTATCCGTCGATGGGCTCGGATACATTATTAATCCATTGTTGTCTATCATAGGTTTCGAAGATAATGAATATTCATTATAGAGTGTTTGAAAATTCAGTGTCGAGATTCTGAGTTTTTACTTTTTCAGTCAAGTGACGATGTTTCGACCCATTCTTCAAAATATGAGAATATCAAATTCTGAACATTAAAGGTGAGTTTCACAAAACTGTCAAATTAAATGAAGCCACCCAGATTCGTTGAAATTTCAAATCGAGTGATTCGATTGGTTCGAATTTACGTAAGTTATTCGAACGAGCAATCAAAGTTTTGTGAAACACACCTTCAGTCTTTATCATTAAATTTACCAAGCCATTGTGAGAATGCACGGTAAGATATTTTTTCCGGGCTACACCCTTTTTCTCATTAAAAAGAAGTTTTAGAATTAGGAAAAAGTATTGTTGTACGCTACTGGTGGATTCTCAAAAACGAAATGAATACTTTGCGGTTCATTTAAATTTTAATGCGTTACTGTTATGAAAGAAACAAAAAATTCTAATCCACCGCGATACTCAACCATGATGAAAGTTGAAAGGCGAAAAAGGCTTACCCCGTGAAGAAGTACCTCCGGCAATGTTTTCTCATTTTTGACACTTAGTCTGAATATCTTGAAATGAGATGAGCTGAAAAAATTATTTTTTATAAATATTCAAAACAACACGCTCTGCATATTGATAATGAAGCGTTGCCTGGCAGAAGGTAATGAACCAAAACTCGTATCCTTATACAGGGTGTTTCACGAGTCGTTAGCCATAGCCTAATGGTGAATGTAGGACATCTAGACCTTTTACAAAAATTGGTTGTTTGGTATCCTGAGACCATTAGTTTCGGAGATACGGAGTATTTCGTGAACATTGGCCTAAACTCGCGATAGCTATAACTCTGGAATTGCAACGTCCGATTTCGATCAAATTTAATGGGTTTGTTCACTTCAGGAAGCTCTTTCAAATAGTTCATGAATTATCCATAATTTCAGGGCAGTACTCAGAATATCTTGATTTTTCTTTCAAGCCTCAAAATCTATATTTGTTACATTCCTCACAAACATTTCGTTATTGCCATGAGAAACTGCATAAGTTATTCTAAAGAATTCAATTTTCACTTTGCATGGCACACTTGTTAGCAGAGAATAGGAACCGAACGAATACATGCTTTATGTAAGTTTTTTCGAAAAACGGATTTGTTTTTATCCAATTTACCAATTTATTTTTTAATGCAGTTGCTTCAAGATCGTAAAGAAGTCGATTACCGCAATTCATCACCCATTCTTTACAACGAGTTGTATCCTTCGAAGGAAACGAAAAAAATGTGAGCTCTTTATCAGCAGCACGATTGTTTTTACACTCAATATAAACACAATCCAAATAGTGTGAAGGCATTTTGGAAAAAATCTAAAGGTTCTATTTAATTCGTTTTGAAACACGAGCACGGGGAATCACCAACTTAACACTTGAACAGAAATAAAATTAATAGGTTATAGTTAAACAGACCCTCTTGATCACAGAACACTAATATTTTGTTGTTATGTTAAAAGTTCAAAATTATAACCAAAAATATGGGAAAAGAAAGCAAAGAGTTGCATCTCATTTTCTCACGTACTCTATGGTTCTGTCTTTTGGGACAGTTTTGGATCAGCGCCATCTATGTGCCTTTAGTCACAATTATTTTGCTAGAAAAGTTGTGCGGCGCCATGTCTGTGTCTTTAGGTTAAACACAATACGCCATCTATCCGTCGTTTTAATTTTGCACTCGTTTTGTGCCGTATGGTTGGCTATCTTCCCAAAGAATATTTCAATCAACGGTTGAAGTGACGTTTCTTATTTCCAATAAATAAAAATATTGACGTTGAATGACATTTAAGTGACGACACCCGAAATGAATTCTCAAAGATTTCCGCCACTCGATTTTTCCGCAGACAACTTCAATAAAAATGAAAAATAAAACAAAATCTGACAGGCAGCGCACGTTGTTGTACAGGGTGTTTCATTAGGAAACGGAAATAATCAAGAGGCGGACAGCTTGCACGTTAATGGGCTCTTACTGTCTTCGTCACCGAGAAACAGGATGTTTTATGAATTTTGCTCGTGTTAATATACCAAACGAACCACCCTAATATTTGGCAAACGTATTTCTTATTCAAAGCTCAAATGTCCGGGTTAACAAAAAATTAGAAATCGTTTGAATCCTCGAAACGACACCCTGTTTATCGAAATTTTGACAATATATTTCAATATTTGAGAAGACCACAAAAATCTCAACTCAGGCGTGAGTTTCAAAGGGAGGGAGTGATATGAATATGCAATTTTATGGGAAAGGGAGACCCAGTGCCGTATCGAATAAAAGGTAATTAAGGAGGAAGAATTGAAGGAATGATGAAATGAATTCATAAAATTAATTGAATTGCTACGTGTAATTTTCAGAATTTATTTGGTGCCACTGCATAGCTCATTTAACACTTGATATTGCTTACTACTACCTCTTATGAGTTTCAAATATGTTGACCTACTACTCGAATCAACTATGTAATAAATACATGAATTCGTGACGTCCACGAAATATTCCTGTGCCCACGTAAATCTTTCTTTTACTAAGAAAAATGTTTGTTAGTTCTTTCTGATATTTTTATTTCCAGCTCTTCCATTCGTCAAACTGTAGAAAACTCATAAGAATAATAGGGGATAATTCGAGTTTCTTTGATTATGAATTAAAAAATGGATTGGATTCTTCGATAGATAAATAGTTCCCAGCAAACACGGCGATCAAAGTTAACTCTTATGCGATGTACTGTTTACCTCCCCAAGCGCTCGCATTTGCATCCAATTGTCCGCCACATCAAGTACGCATTTCGGAAAAATGAGTAGTTGAATATGCGATCGTAAAACTGGTCACAAATGATGCTCCATTTCTTGTCGCATTTGTGACGCTCATGTGAGTTAATTTTGAGACCACTTTTCTTTATTTCCTTCCGACGTCGCATAGGAATTTTGATGTGATACTAAGGGCCAGTTTCATAATAAGTTTTAAAGTCCCTTTAATTTTAAAGCTCCTTTCAGTTCAATGTTTCGGTTTCATAACACATTTAACTTTCTTAAAGCCACTTTATATTTAAAGGCCCAATTTCGGGATTTTAGCAGCTAAAGTATCATTTAGCCCTGAATTTCTAACCTCTCGTGTTCAAACTGTCAACTCATTTGAGGTTACTTATGTTGTGTTTTATTTCGAAATTGGAAATCGACTTTCACAAGTGGAATGAGAATACGAAAATGAGAGTATGGAAACGTATAGATTTCCAATTTGGAAATGAGACTACAATTAGACACCATACGGCTCATTGTGATTGCAACTGCAGTGTTGGAATTGATTTCAATGACATGTTTCCTATCAATAATTTTGAAAAGGAATTAGGTGATAATTAAAAATTTTTTGCTGATGCAGTCAATGGGAAACATGTTAAAATTCAATCATAACAGGTCATTCTGCTATTTACTTTCCTACGTTCCAGAAATTAGAATTCCAAGACTGAAATCCCGTAAACTTATTTGGTCGAATAACTTTCTGAATTCGAACTTCAGCTACAAGAAAATCTTGAAATCCGAATGGGATGCATGTTCTTTATCTAATAAAGATCTTATATCTGATCCATCGAATAAAGTTCCTGGTTTTAACCTTCCCAGGAGAATATGGTCCCTCCTTAATCAAATAAGAAAAGGTCATGGTCGTACCAACAGCATGCTTTTCAAGTGGAATTCAGTTGATAGTCCTAATTGTGAATGTGGTGAATCAGAGGAAACAGTTGAACACCTAATTAATAATTGTTCGATTTATAAATTCTAAGATGGTATTATCTCAATATGCAGATATCCTTGGAAAAAACAGAATCAATGGTCATAGCAAAGGAGCCTACAAGATGTAAATTAGCCGTAAATGACAGAATCATTCACCAATGCATGCAGTGCACATACTTAGGAGTCGAGATCACAAGCTCCAAAACCTTACAACAAGAAGTACGAACACAAGTAAATAAAGCCTCAAGAATCTCCGGATATCTGAGAGACCTCATATGGAAGAACAAATATATATCTACCGATAGTAAAGTCCGCATATACAAAACAGTAGTAAGACCACTACTTAAATATGCAGTGGAAACTCGAGCGGACACAGCAAAAACAAAGAACATGATGAGGGTAGCTGAGATGAAAACATTGAGGACCATTAAAGGAGTTAGCTTGAGGGACCAAATAAGGAGTGACGATATAAGAGAAGAGCTGAACATTCAAGACGTAGTGCGATTCACGAGATCGCAACGACGCTATTGGAGAGACCACGTCGACAGAATGACGGATGATCGATGGGCGAAGTGGGCAAAGGATGAAAGACCAAACTCACGAAGACCTCTCGGCCCCCCCCCAAGAGATGGCACGACAGCTGGACATCTGTTTCTCAAGAGGCTGAATAGTGGAAGAAACAAGACTAAGTCTTAAGGAAAGAGGAAGAAGAAGAAGAAGAGAAGATGGTATTAGAGCCATACACAATATATCAAACTCATTTTTGCAATGGGTTGAAAATTTTAGATCAATTTGATTTAGTATAAATTGAGTTCTCTTGCTGTTCCGTCATTTTTTCAGGTTGGAGTTTATGCTTGAAAATCCTTCCTCCGAAGAGCCGTTCCGATAATGGTGATGTCCTTCTATATAGAATATTCAGATACAACAATTTTATTTTATTTTTTTTACGGGGAGACAGGTTTTTTCCGGCTCTATAGTATCGTATGATACTAGTGATGATAGTATCGTATGATACTATAGTATCATACGAAGAATGTTATGGTACCCCGTTCCTTTTTTCACCTCAGCTAAGGTTCTTTTTGTTTCAACATATATTGTATTATTTTAGCTCTCTTATTCACATATATATATATATATATATATATATAAATATATATATATATATATATATATATATAATATATATATATATATATATATATATATATATATATATATATATATATAATATATAAAATAAATATATATATATATATATATATATATATATATATATATATATATATATATATATTATATATATTTTGCTATATTAAGCTGATGCAATTGGTGAAAATGAATGCTTATTCAATGATGAGAATCTGAGGCAATGCTCCCTTTTGTCAGCCACAATCATCAATTCCATTTTTTTTTAATATTCAGTTTGGGATTGGTATTTTCCCCCAAATTTCTAGGTGTATATTTCAAATTTGAACCTGAACGTTATATCCACATGACATGAAAACAACATAACCTTCTTCAATTTCAAGATGACTGTGGTTAAACAAAACTGCAACTGTCCATTTTAGGTCAAATGAAACGATTTCAGTTATGCCAACATACAACATTTCACATAAAGTCTCCTTTACGTTAAGTCCCATTTAATTTCATTATGAAATCGGGTGAACTTTCAAAGTGGGCTTTAACTTTAGATGCACTTTAACTAAAGTGTACTTTAAGGGTTTATTATGAAACTGGCCCTAAAAGATATCTTCAAATAGGAAGCCATTTCTCATCGCATTTGAGACACATTTTGTTATACACATTGCGTACATGAATATTATACCATTTTTGATGGGTAATTAATTCAATGATTGCAGGAGGATTATAAAAAAATTTATTCGAACAAAAAATATAATAACTAGTAAAGTCAAGATAGAATAGTCCTTCTCAGAAATTCCAATGTTCTTCCTCACCACATCTGAAAGGAATGAAAATAAAAGTTAAAATGGTTTTTTTTTTTATTAGCAAGATCGTAATAAGTTCGATTATTCGAGAAATAATATTAGATTATAGGAGTATTATACATTTCTGTCCTCCATCCTTCGATGAGTGATTAAGGAACAGTAATTTCTAACTTGAGCAAGTTTATCAATTTTGTTCAACTATTCAATTTATTAGTTCAACTTATTTCAATTGATGAGAAGATAAAGATATACGGCGATTACTGCGAACAATTACTACGTTATTATAGGTGTCAAAATCATTGGAAATTTTCTGGACAACAAATTTACAAGAAATATTCGAATAACTGCAAAGGTTGTGTTTGACAGTATCGCGGCTACACCTCGAATCAAATACCCACTGAATGAAATCTTCATAACGGGACTTTCAGTTATTTTGTGATTAGACCCTTGTCATGTCCGTGAACAAAGTTCAGACGTTTCATCGGTGAGGGTTCTTTTGAGACATCTCACCAACTCAACACCGAATCCGAAGGAGATCGGATTCGAATGCAGTTTCACTAAAGAAATATGTAATTAGTTCAAATATAAGCTTTCCAAATATGGTGATATGAATTACTAAGAAATCTGTTCCTATATTTTATAATTTCTCAAAAATTAGACCAGAGGAACACTAGAAGGAGTAGTTTCTTTCAATTATGCTCACTCTCTAAATAATAAAATAACTTGAATTTCATTCGAATGCTCCAACTGTGTTATTGTGAATTTCGCAGAAAACATCACTAATTTTGCCAACCCTGTACAGCACAAACTATTTCAGACACGTTTATTAAAAACCAATATGTTGAAAAGTGCTGGGATTGCATATTCTACGGATTTTTGAAATATTTCTAGAACCAAATGAAATAAAAAAATATTCAACTGCAAAAATCAAGACAAATCTCAGAACAAAGCTTTTTTTAAGGATCAATAAGTTCTGTGCCAACAGACATACTAAGACTTCATTATACGATTATTATATGTAGCTAAAATGAAATATCAAAATATTTCATCTACAACGATAACTGAAAGAATTTACTTACCAATGAATACACTCAAATTGCAGAAAACCAAAAAATTTGAATTTTGGATCAAACGAACATCGAACTTCTCGAAGCGAACACTACTCACAAAATGATGATGGATCATGGATCCAAAATCCAAAAGAAAAAACTCAAGTGTAAAAATTGTTTTCGTTGAATTTTTCAGACACAAAACCACCCCCGTTTCTTCTCACCACTGCGAATTCCATAGTCCAAACCGGGTTCTCGAGAGAAAAATATCCCGGCCGAATGTAATTAGGGGCAATAAAACCCAGATGCGGTAGTTTCTCTACAGTTAAAGATTGAAGAAATCCCTATATTACATTACTCAACACTCTTTGGCTATGAGTCACAATACGAACGAATATTTGCATCGCTTGGGAATCACATTTGAGATATCTTTATTCATCGTCAAAATGTTGAAAATTTTTCTTCCTCATTTCGTTAACAAAGCGATATCACAAAATTAATAGGTTTTGGACGCATATGCGACATCACAATGAAGATTTTATTTCATGTTGAAAATGTAACTCCAGAAAAGTGTCAGGCGATGTAACGTGTTTGCTGGGTTTATTGAAAATATACAAGCTGTGGTGAATTCTGGAAAAACTGTGAGTTATTCTATAATTTTTAAGAGTTGGGAAAAATAGTTTTTATTCTAACGACGTATGAATTTACTCACAATATTCGAAATATAAAAATATTTCTTCTATATGGCATTTCTGGTCACGATCGTTTTTTCTCGTCTTGATCGAGCATTCAGTCTCATTCAGCAATTTTTGTCGTATTGTTTCCCCTTTCTCTCCGAATTTTTTTGCCACTATCAGTAATTTGTATTAATTTTTTCATGAAGAGTTCATCATTCTTTGAATCAACGCATCTTCAGCGATGAACCAGTTTTTTATTTCTCTTTTAAATTTTTTATACTTTTCATTTCTTCCATTCGACAAGGTATATTCGGGTAGTTCTGGAGCTAGGTATGGGCAGCTTTTCTGACCCAATCCCTGTTCTGCTTTCGATCTTTCGTAGTTATCCCTTTCTATTGTTTTCGAGTAATCGTGTTCTCTCAGTACCGAAGGTATTTTCTTCTGTTGGACGCTCGTTATTTCTAAGACGAGCGCAATTCCGATTTTAATCCATTTAGTGAGAATGTTATTCGAAAACTAGAAACTCCAACTCATTGTATATACAGGAAGCAGCAGGAAAACTTGGTGATTTAAAAGGTAGGTGAAATATAAAGTACTTCACATATCGATTTGATTATTTCTTACCGTATAATAGACTTTTCCAATATTTGTTCTTAGTGGATTCGAAAATACCGTCATACGAATAGCCGTTCTCATTACTCATACTACTTTGAAGTTTCACTTGACAGTAATGTTGACGATAGCGTGGTGGATGTTCTCATTCAGGTATTTCAGGTTACGCGGTTTGTCAGTGTAAATACTAGTGTAACCCCATGTATTTGAAATGTCCTAATAAAAAAAGAAAGAAAGCTCGCCGGCCATAATAGGTTTTCCATCAAGGAGATAAGGTAAGGATAACTATTGCCTCAGAATCTCCATTGGATTTCTCGCTGTGGGTGCTGTGGTTCCTTTCTGTTGGAAACATACTTCCCCAAGTTCCAAATATTCAAGGTTTGAAGAAAATAGATCTCAATTATTCATCTGTAGCGACCTGCATTTACAGAAACAGTGCCACCATTTTCGACAAGAAATTAGACTTCCCTGCCCTCTCGACTTTTTCTGTAGTTCTGGAAGTCCGTTAACCGACCGATGTTGTTTCTACCACTCTGATAGGTTCCCTGAATGTTTCCAACCAGAAAATAATGTATTTCCGGCCAGGAAAGAGACTCACAGCAGGAAAATTGAACCGATTCCGGGAGATAAGTTAGGAAGCGCTCAAAAATGACCATTTGAAAAGTAGCAAGGTACTTGTTTGTATAATTCATGGCGACCACTCTCTAACCACGTCTAGCTCATGAGCTCCCAATAAAACCATCAAGTGTCCCTGCCACATCCTTTCTTTTTGTGGCCTTGTGGACGCGAAAAACCTCACTAGCGAAGCTGCCAGTTCTTAAAGGTATGAGCGAGTGTTGGACTTTAACCAACTGAAAAACGCTCCCCAGCTGCACAGCTGGAATCCTAAAAACACCATTCCATCCAGTCAACTTGTTCCGGCCGCTGGGGCGAGAATGGTATTTTTCAGCATGTCCTTCAGCATCATCTTCTCCCGGGATAGCTGGGATGTGGGATAGCAGCTTGCTTGTCACCAGTCGAACTCAGCCAGTGTACAGTTTTTGAATTAACGTTCCTTATTTCTCCACGTCTTATTTACGTAACTAGGGTCTTGGATATATCCACACGGTATCGGCAGAGTACTAACATTACTCTTTGGTCATCCCATCCGAAGATTCAATGTTCCCAATGAAGTTCTAATTCACTGGGTGGAGTCCTAACTTCTGTTCGTTCTAGCGGTGCAGCTTGCATGTGGAGTTTACTGTATTTTTTGTATCTCGAGCACTCGATGGGTCAATAGAGCCATAGTTAACACTCCGTCCTCTCATGCGCTCATCACTCGAAGCCTTTGCTTCCTAGCTCGATTTCCGGCGATTGCTAGGCCCTCATGGCCTAGTAGCCCTGGGATTAGGAAGGATTCAGGTATTGTCAGCTTGGTGCTTCGTTCAGAATCGGCATGTCGTTCTTTCTTTCTTCGTTGCTTCTTGGTGTCTTGCGATTTTTCTGAAACACTATATCATCACTAGAGGGTGTTTCAGAATGAGGTTCCGTAAATTCGGTAGCTTAATCCTCAGATGATTTTATGATATAAAGTTCCTATGAACTATGGGTCTCTGACGCAGTGTTTCTGAGATACAGTGTATTGAAATTAAAAAAAAAATTGATCTTTTTTTGCGTTTTGGCACGTTATGAGTACGCATCAAGACACATTTTTGCCGATACGGAACGATGTTTTATTTTCATCAGTTGCGTCCGTACGGACTTCTGTCCGAAGAAATTTGGTGAAAAAGTTGATACGCCAATGATTTTTTTTTAATTTTAAATCATTTTGGTAATCACCACATAATTAACAGTAAGAATGGTCTCTTGAGTTTTTCACCTGCGACGAATACTTTCTGAGAAAAAAAATAACATGCAATTTCATCTGGGAAAGTTAAGAAATTCTTTGATTACCTCCAAAATGCAATTTCATCTAGGAAAGTTGAGACATTTTTTGATTACTTCACGAAATTCAGAAAATGTGTTTTTTGGCGTACTGAGAACCTACGATAACGCAAAAAAATGTACTGTGCCGAAAATAAATTCGAAAAACCTTTTTTTTTTTCATTTCAACACCCTGTTTCTCAGAAAAAATGCGTCAGAGACACATGGTCCATTGGAAGTTTATATCATTGAAACATATTAAGATGGAGATTCCGAATTCACGTAACCTTAGTCTGAAAATTAGTCTGTATTGAAGCACATGTTGAATTTGCATTTTATTTTTTTTTCTGAGAAAATATTCGTCCCAGGTAAAAAACTCGGGAGACCATTCTTACTATGAATTATATGGTTATAACGAAAATAATTTAAAATTTAAAAAAAATCAGAATCAGAAATCTGTACGGACGCCACTGGTGAAAATTAAACATCGTTTCGTATCGGGAAAAATCTGTCTTAATGCGTACGCATAACGTGCCAAAACGCAAAAAGAGATCGTGTACGGTGTAGAAAATAATTTCATGAAACCGATTTTTTTTTAATTCAACACTCTGTATCTCAGAAACAGTGCGTCAGAGACCCACAATTCATAAAAACTTTATATCATAAAATCATCTGAGGATTAAGATCCCGAATTTACGGAACTTTATTCTGAACCACCCTGTATACAGGCTGACACAGACTTATGGTACACCCCCATTTTCTCCCTTGTTTCTGTAGCTATATTTCTGAAATTTGGAACATTGAACATACTCACTATAGGACACTCTTTGACATATTTAGAAAAAAATCCAATTTCCGGTTTTTCCGGAAATGACATCAACTTTGGATTGAACCGAGAAGATACTTAAACTTGCCTAAACTCCATTATCGTGTTCGTATTGGTTATATAGAAAAATAGGTGATATGGATGGATACCCCACCGATGGTACTTTCGAATGACGTCAGAGTACCATTTTGCTACCATTTGACAAAACGGAGTTTCGAGTGAAAAAAGGTTTTGGTTTACTTTTTTGGCACGTATTTCAAACCACAATACTTTTTAAATCGAAGTTATTATAGTGTAGCATTATTTTGATTATTTGGAATAATTTTAGGGAGTTCATGGCTCTCTAGATCGAAAAATAAAATGGCCGTTCTGACGAATGAAATATCAACTATGAGGTATCATTAGATTGAGAAATTTGTAGAGATTTCAAAAATGTAATAATATACTGGGTGTCTCATTTGAAAATCGAAAGTTGATGTCATTTCCGGAAAAACCAGAAGTTGGATTTTTTTCTGAATGTCAAAAAGTGCCTTATAGTGAGTATATTCAATGTTCCAAATTTCAAAAATATAACTACAGAAACAAAGGAGAAAATGGGGGTGTACCATGAGTCTGTGTCACACTGTATATCCACTGAAACTATACAGGGTGTCCGGGGAATAACTGTACATACTCTTACCAGAGATACAGTTGGATTAGGAGATTACTGATTGACTATGAAAAATTTATTTCTGGATTTCCCTAGAAAGCTACAGGGTGATTCATGGAAATACTCAGATCATCATAAAATCCAAACTTATTGACGGATATTATTAAAACTTGGGAGGTTATTGGCACATGCTAAGGTCGAGTCAGAAAGATATCAATTATTTCATTATTCCAGGGCCGGACTCATTAATCTTCATTTCAACTGTTCAGGGTGAAACAAATATTTTGTATTTCGAATTACAAACAATTGATTCGTTTTTTAGAAAGAAGCAAAATTATGCGATGTGACATCGCTTAAAGTTGTCACATCTACAATAATTTTTTTATGAATTTTTGAAATTGGATGAAGTTCGAAAAATTGAATTTTTCACCATGATGAGAACTGAAAATCTCATGTTTGAATATAAAATGTGAAAGTACTAGTAGAAAATTTTCAAAAAAATTCAGAGTTTTAATAACCATATTCCATAACGAAACAATAACAAATGAAAGAAACTAAAATACAGTAAAGAGTACCTAATAAATGAATATATAAACGAATGAATTGCTGTGTCAACGTTACTTCAGAAGTGGTTTGAAATGAAAACTATCAGCTCCTATACATTTCTCTTGCCGAATGGTTCAAATTTTATACAAGCTTGCGAATCATATCGCCATTATTTCTTAAAATATAGCAACAGTTGATAATTCTGTTCATCAACTGTTCTCTTCTTGACTGGATTTCTCCAGAAAATACCATATCCTTAAATTTTCCCCATTAAGAATAATCTAGCGGGTTGAAATCTGGAGATTCACTTCGATTTACTAATTTAGTTAGAGGTTTTTACATATCTTCGATGTCGAACACCCGGTATACATACGAATAATTTTGAAATTCAATTTTTCGAACTTTATCCAAATTCAAAAATTCATTAAAAAATAATTGTTGAAGTGACAACTTTAAGCGATATCACAAATTGAAGCATAATTTTGCTTTTTTCTAAAAAACGAATCAATTGCTTGTAATTCGAAATACAAAATGTTTGCTCCACCCTGAACAGTTGAATGAAGATTAATGAGTCCGGCCCTGGAATAATGAAATAATTGATATCTTTCTGACTCGACCTTAGCATGTGCCAATAATCTCCTAAGTTTCAATAATATCCGTCAATAAGTTTGGATTTTATGATGGTCTAAGTATTTACATGAATCACCCAGTAGCTTTCTAGGGAAATCCAGAAATTAAGTTTTAGTAAATCACTAATCACCTAGTCCAACTCTATCTCTAGTAGGAGTATGTACAGCTCCGGACAACCTGTATATCATCATGTCCCTAACACATCCTTTACAAGATGTGTAGTTAGATAATGATTGAACAGTGAAGAATGGAACATGTCTTCTCTCCTGACGGTCACGTGTCGTATCTTGTATCGTCAAGAAGGAACCTTGAATAATGCAACGAACGTGAACTTCTCGCTTTTTCAATCTCCTTCGGGGCCAACTGTCATTAATCATTAAAATTTTTTCATTCTTTGAAACAATGTCGTATATTTGAGCTGTTTCGTCTTCTAGGACATACACCTCGGACTTTAATAAAAATTCACAAATTATCAAATTCGAATATAATTTACAATATGTATAGTAATCAGATAATGGAATAATCTCCTTGCACTGTTTGTGTCTACATCCAGAATATCTTTTAGCCCGGTCGTCCACTGCAAGCGTTTTCGAGCGTTTTATGGCTCTCGCGAAACGAGCGTATACGTGCGGCAAGTTGCTACAGATCCCAAGCAATGTATTCCAACTTCGAGCGGGCGTACACGAGCGGCTACGAGCTTCTCCGCTTGATCCGCCTGAAATGGGATCTGTAGCGCAGCGCGTGTACGCTCGAAGCTGAAGTAGCGCTTACTCTGTTTACGAAGTAAAATCCTTTCCGCGTAGAGAAATTCGTATGGAAATCGTTGGACATGGATCCTCCTCAAAACTACCTTTAATGAAATTAATTTCATTATTTCTTTTTTCAGTTGTATATGAATTAAATGATCCCAATCATAAAGTGTTTTCATAAAAGCTGTTTTAACACTCATTTGATATCGATTGGTGTGTCTTTTTTTGTGAACACACTTGTCTCTCATATGAAGGAAATTCAAGGAAATCTTGATGTCAAATTTTGTGTGATGAAAAGTCTGTGCTGCAATGCCTAAAGACTTGATGACGTTATGCCGATGATGTTTTCGTGATTTGACAACATGGCAAAGAAGAATCAAGTGGTTTCAGAAAAAAGGCACACAACAATCTATATCTAAATTTATATTCAAATCAGTCAAATGAGTGTTAAAACAGGTATTATAAAAACACTTAACGGTGGGGCTCATTTAATTTCATCTACAAATGAAATAAGAAATAATTAAATTAATTTCATTAACGGTATTCTTGAGAATAATAAATATCCAACGAATTTCAATTGAAAAATTATTTCAAATTTAGAGAGTATAATGATAATCAGGGAACAACAAGAAACCGTCAAGAATAAACAATGTCATTCAATTTGATTTGTCATGTTCATGGACTTTCAGGAAAAATTCAAAGAATTGGTTCTAAATTCATTATGAGAACCGTTTTCAAAACACGAAATGATTTCAAGCTCTAAACTTACAAAAACTAAACCTTCAAATAGGAAACGGAGTAAAACAATTGTATTTACAACATTCCTTGTATTTGTGGAAAAACCTATACATGAGAAACATCAACACCTTTCGAAATTAGAAAATTAAAATAACATAAAATGTAGAGATATTGGTAGATTGCGATCATGTGACTTCCAATACAGGCGATCACATGATGGATTGAAATAACACGAAAAATCTAATGATGGAACCTGATAGTTATAAAAAAATAATAATCTGTTAAATTGTTCGGTGGGTGTGGATCGTATTTGGAATGATTTGTTGAAAATGGAACTGATTTCAGGGAATTTTGAAATGAAGTAGTAATTTCACCATCACAGTTATTAATATTAATTTATGATCATCATGGATTGGTGAATGGAAATTCGGAAATCAAAATTTCTCAATATTCCGTAAAGCTCATGTTGAGAAATTGTCTGAAAAGGAAGTCTGATATAAACTCCGAAACGTTACAAAGCTTGAGAGTTCGAAGTGTTGTCCCTATGAAGTTTTATCGTTTTTCAAATACATTCGGAAATATTCTTTGCTTCTTCCCATAGGAGTTGAAAAATCGCTCAGGATATTTTTCCACTTATTGATTTTGGAGATGTTTGAATTCTCCCAAGGATTTTCTGGTTCTGAAAATTGGGTGCATCCAATAACGGCAGGACCTCTGTGTTTCTCTCTACTCTAGAATGTACAAGTCCTCCGGATTCAAAGCATATTGCACTCAATGCTAAAAGAATACGAACGATGTCATTTTCGCAGACAAACTATGGTCTTTGTATCGGGCAATTGGTTGTATCACTTAATGAAACGCAAGAAGCCGCAACCATCGCCGCTGCCAGTGGACGAACCCTGCAGCCCATTGCCGCCTGTGTTGTAGCAGCTACGAACGCTTGTTTCGCGTGAGCGCGAAGCCGCTTAAATACGCTTCCAGCTGTCACCCAATTCTTCTGCTCTCTTCTCCTCTTCGAATATATAAGTTATCTGTTGAATCGGTTTATATCGATATACGAAAACACTGTTGTTTCTCCTACAGTAAAAGTCAGTCAAATGAATCAATCATGCACAGAACGTCGGTGAATCTATGAACGAGAAATGACTATTCAATTCATGTAACTCAAATTATATGAATCGAAATGTCCGCGTTGAATAATGCAAGGTATGGAAAAATATCAATGAAAATAAAAATTCCTGTAATTTGTTTGTAGCTCTGAAAACAGATATAATTAATTGTGGTAATAACATCGATAAAGCAAACCAAAATTGCAATGTGCAGTCAATGGGTAATCAATTCTACTGGTTTTCAATTACAACCATCATTCAATCAAATCGCAGAGGTATGGAGCGAAAAATTAGTTTCTCTCAGAACAAGTTGCGAGTAATGAGAGTTTCATTATGTAATTCAAAAACTAATTATTTCGCTGAAATAGGCTTGGATGGGTTCAAGGGAGTCTTGAATGTTCACGTGCTCAATATGACAGGACGACAAAATAGAAAACTAGTATTTACATATATATTCGAAGATGAGTGGAAAACATAAAGTTATGTATTTCATTGACCTGAATATTCTAATTTCGATCAATACATCCGTTCCAATTGCATTTCATATTAGATTCCTTCAACTGACAAATGATTTTCATGAGTTTCATGCATTGACCTGAAAATATGTGGATTTAAACGAAAAAATCTTCTCTTGTTTCATATTCGCTTTTTCACAACGTGGAATTAAACCTATGGAAAAACAAATATGATAAATAGAAATGTAATTCTCATTCCATTTATTCGAAAAAGGTATTTCCAACGAACAAATTTTCTGTTGTAACTTCAATCTCAACTCATACATCCATATTGTTTTAATAAATTGAGTTCACAAAACCCATTTCTGAACGATTTCCATTAAAATTATGATTGAACGTTGAAAAACTCCTGTTCATCAAATACTGGAAGTTTGTCAAATTGTCATCGAAAAAGTATCAATTCCAAAAACAATTAGCGTGGGTTTCACAAAACTTTGATTGACTGATCAAGCACTGTCAAATTAATTGGAGCCACCAAGTTTCGTTGAAATTTAAAATCAAGTGATTCGGTTGGTTCGAATTTACGGATTTTGTGATCGCACAATCGAAGTTTAGTGAAACTCACTTTTGGAACACCTTATTTACATGTCCTTGAATAGAGCTCATGCAGAAATCTTGCCGATATAGAATATTTCTGATTGAATAATCATCATGTCAATCATTATGAAATTGAATCCATTCCTAGAACGAGGCACCAAGTTCGAGGTCACAGTGAACGTTAAGATCAATTTAGCTATTTTTTTCTTCAAACAGGATTTCAATTCAAGCGCTGAGCCAATATTGAAAGATTGCAAAAGTTCAATGATCCTAAGAAATAACTATCGGATCTAGAGTTTCATGTCGATGAAAACAATATAGGTACCGTCTTCGTTGAACAATAAACTTCATTCGGAAATAAAAACCGAATTTTCACCTTTGGGATTCAATATCTTTTTCCTATATTGAAATATACTGACAATGAAATCGTATCAACTACGGCATTTATTGCTCTCGAAAAATATTAGGGCTAAACTAAATATTCATTTTCATTTTCATTTATTGATCGTCATGACAAATTAATGTATAGGGCGAGAAAACATTTTTATTTTCAAACGTACAATAATAACGTCATTTCTCGATTGACAGGATCGTCGAAAAGTTTTATTTCTCCGCCTAGGAGGAGAAGTGTTGCTATGCAACACTTTTCCGGCCGGCGGCAGGAAAAGTGTTACTACGCAAAAATACGCGCAACTTCAGGAATTTACCAACATCTATTTCATATTATGTGATCGCTAGTTGCGACTTTATCATTGAATATTGGACTCACAAAGCAGAGGATTTCCATTTTATTCCACTAGCCATTAAGTTAAAATATGCTAGAAGCACATTCTCTTGGTAAACTGTCACATTTTTCGAATTGCACCAATTCACGAAGTGATCATAGGTATGCTGCAGAATATTTTTCAATTGACTTCGATGGTTAGAGGGAAAAGACTGCTTCAATGGCCAAAACCTCAATTTCTGAAGACATTTTCACTTTAAACCACTTCTCACCAGCTTGCAAATGATTATTTTACTTCATATCTGTCAGAATCAATTGTGCGTGGCAACCGTAACTAGGCAAATGTCCCATAATTCATTCAATTATAACGATCGTAAGTGGATAGAATCATGTACCTAAATGTAAATCAATCCAAAAGTGGATATTCAGATTTTCATGAATTTCAAAACGTTTGAAAATAAAATAACATATTTCATTCGGAGTAGAAGTGACTTTTCATGGCTCGCTTTCAATTACCCGCCTCACTACGTTCGGCGGGTAAACTCAAGCTCGCCATGAAAAGTGACACTTCTCCTCCTTATAAAATAATATACTATTATAGTATAACCACTACTAATAGAAACATCAGAAAGATATTCGCCACTCATTGCTCAACAAGTTCTTCACAAACCTTAGATAAAGAGACCGAATACCATGCAGCAGGCGATTATACAATTTTTTGCATTGGTAATTTCGCGTACTTACAATATTACCTGATTTCTGGTGTAGTGCGCATGGAAGCTAGATACTTCACCATCACATCATTCATTTTCTTAAGAGTGTAGAAGAGCCTTCATAATAATGGTGGATAATGTGAAGATACCTTTTTCTGAAAACAGAGATCTACATGACGGCTGTGGGGCTATATTAAATATCATGCATAGAATATATTTATGTTTTATGACTTCAGAGGAGTTTTCCACAAGTAGATGTTATAAAAGTGATAGCTATATACTAATGAACAATAAATGTACATCAAAGGCGGATATAGCTTTTTTCGGTGGAGGGGGTAATGACCATTGAGAATGAATAACTTGAGCTTGAAATATTTGCTTACCACATATTTAGGAAGTTTTCATTGCTTATACAATTCGCGAAACAATTGAAGGAACAGAAGAATATTCACAATTTTCTGGTGATTTTCAACAGGCTGTATCTCAGTGAAAAATAATTTTATAGAAGATAAAAAAGCTAACTATGGAAGCTTGAAGACTTTTGTTTCTGAATTTATTGGTTCACAATTTTTCGGAGTATCGGTAGTCAAGCAATCATTGGATAAAGCACGAAGAAAAAATTTTGAACATTTTTCGAAATTTAATTTTTTTGCTCTACGCTCACAGAAAATTTTTTCTAGCTAGATCGATGCAAATGTCTCATAACTTGTTCATTCAGCTCTAATTTGCTTTTTACGACTTTTGAGATATTCAGTTTTAAATGCAAAAGGATCCTTTTTCACTCAACTGCCTATATCTCCGGAACTACTGGTCGCCTAGCGAGGCGAAAGGCGATTTCTATTCCTTCAGAAAATTTTCTACAAAAATCTGTTTTGTTCAATAAACACCTGTCACATAAACATGGAAAAAGATAACAAAAATGTCATTTTGCCAAATGTTCCCCAAAGTCCTCCCCAAATTGGTCAGAAAACGGAAAAATTCTGTCTCTCAGAATTTCGCTTAACGAGTACCGTGGGCAAGTTAGGGGTATCAACTTTAAATTCATTCCATGATTTTTTTCTGAGGAAAATGAAAGTTTAAATGTATTCAGTGTCCATAGCTCCAGTGGAGGTGAGTCAGAAATGGTCTCTTGGTTTTTTAAATTAAAGAATTTTTTTATTATTATTTTACTTCTAGAACAAAATTCAACGAAATATTTCGAATGTTAATTTTTTTCCAAAATTCGGAAATTTTTTGAAATAAAGTTTTTTTTATGATTTATTCAAAAAATAGAGTGAAAAGTGAAGAAATAATGTAATTATTGATTGATTAAGAAAATAAGGTCAAGTTCAAGGAACAAAAACCTTGTTCCCTTAATTTTTTCAAAATTTCAATCAATCGGTTCAAGAAAACTGCTGAACCGATCGATCTACTGATTCAGGGGGACTTCGGAGAACATCAGGATGTAAAATTTTTTCATAACCTTAGCTTTTCTGCCAATATTGACGAAGATACAGCCCATTAAACAAAAAATAGTGAAATGTCATTTTTTTGCTCTTTTTCCACGTTTATGTGACAGATGAAAAAAAAATTCTTATTAATTGAACCAAACAGATTTTTGCAGGAAATTTTCTGTAGAAAAAGAAAACGCCTTTCAGCTCGCTAGGCGATCATTTGTCCCGGTGATATCGGCTGTTGAGATAAAAGGGATCATTTTGCATGCAGAACAGGATATCTCGAAGACAAATGGTTTTATCTGAAAGTCATGAAAAGCAAATTAGAGCGCAATAAATAGGTTATGTGACATTTGAACCTTCAAGCTAGAGAAAATTTTTCTATGCGAGTAGAGGAAAAAAAAATTGAAAAATTTTGAAACTTTTTCTTCGTGCTTTATCCGATGATTGCATGATTACCGATACTCCGAAAATTTGTGAATCAATAATTTCAGAAACAGAAGTCTTCAAGCTTCAAAATTTATTTTTTTTTTATTTTCTGTAAGACCATTTTTCACTGAGATACAGCCGGTTGAAACTCACCAAAAAAATGTGACTCTTTTTCTGTTCCTTTATTTGTTTCTCGAAGTATATTTATATTAACAATATTTGAGAAATTACGAATTTGAAATTATTGTATGAAATTTTTTATGTGCATCACGATGCGTAGGTACCTTTTTTTCAGGTTTTCGATACTCATGGGGGGTAATTAACCCCCATTACCTTCCTTCCCCGTAAATCCGCCCTTGATGTACATGTTTCTATTAAAAAAAAGGTTTTTACTCTATTCATATTATAAAAAAAAACTATTGAGTCCTACACAACCTCAGTATGTCTTATCCTGAAAGGAATCATTTCGAATTTATAAATATTCTAAGGCTTTCATAACAGGATATAATAACTAGTCTTTTTTGATTTATGAATTCAAGTATTCCATCAGTCATCCATTGATTCCTTTTGTATTTTTGACTCTCTTCACTATGTTTTTCCATCGAAACAATATCCTTGCATGCATTCCAGATTTCTGGACTGTCGAAATCAATATTCAATTTGCTTAGTGGATCGTTCTAGCCATTATCGCTCTGCTATTCTCTGGGAAACCTGATCTTGACATAAAGAAAATCATCCTGTATATGAAACAGTCCAAAAACCCGTTATGGGAGTTCAAACTTCATTGAATTATCCTTTAGTAAGCACTCATGACGGGCACGTAGCTAGGGGATGGGCTAAGGGGCTGAAGCCCCCCCACCCCCGAAACTATTAAAATAACAAGTTATTTCCTTAGATTCATAAAAATTTCATTCCCACATGTTGATACCCAGATTAGCCGCCCCCCCCAAAAAAATGTCTGGCTACGGGCCTGACTCATGAATCATCATGGTAGACCTGCAGATTTAGAAAAAAAAAATGAATCCACGGCTTGAATTTCGTAAAAAAACCATACCGAAATGTATGAAAAGTTTAACTCCGAAAAATTGTATCAATTTAGATCCTCTCAATATAAAATTATTCCATGGATAGACTCTCATTTCATATCGGGCTTTTTAACAGCTGATGCAACAAAATACTTACCCCCGTTCATTGACTAGCAAAACGAATTAATACACAATTCTGAAAATCTTCGATGTCATCCTATCAACCTAATCTCATTATCACATTGTATCCAGTATTATTCACAAGAAAGATTTGAATAAGACAAAGATCTTGAAGGGATATTTTAATTCAATCAAAGTAATTTGAATCAAATTAAGTATCAAGGCTACCGAATTAGAAGTTTTTCACAGTATTTTGGTGGCCGTGTCGTGGTCGGGGGAGTTATATCCATGACCATGACCTATCAACCCTTCACTATTTTTTATTGATGCAGCTTGTGGGAAAATTAGAAATACTCCTAAAGTAGTAAGGAAACCAACGAATCATATTTAAGTTCGGATTCGGACTCAAAAATTTATTCAGATGTGACTCTTTCATTTTTGTTTTTTCGATTTACTTTTCAACATTATGTAATTAAAAAATTCGTTTTCTATCAACCTTTTCCAAGGCATAAAAAAATTACCTGCTGAAATAAAAAATGCATGGTTATTACCGAATAACTAAGAATGTTAATACGGTATTCCAAATTCATTTTATCTTTTTCATATACAGGGTGGCCATTTGAAAACGAAACAGACGAGATTACAGACGAAATAAATTTTTTCGATAGAAATGCTCGGACAAGTCGATTTCTGTTTCGAGGGGGACAACTTAAGATTTAGGTTACGGACGCATAGCGCTTCAACCCTTGCTACTACAATCCTCACCCCCAATTTTTGAATAGGGAAGATGGGGTGAGTGATACCTCATTTAAAAGGTATTTTTATACTGATTTCAGCACAGTAATTGTTTTTTTCATTTTATGCATTAGTTCTCGAAATATTCTCAACTAAGCATTTGAAAATGAAGTGGTGTTTTCATGGCACTTGTAGTGTTTTTTGTGAAAAATCGACATTTTGAGCTTCAAAACAACCATGACTGTGGCTTCCTTCCTCCAATCCACTGACATAGAAATCTTCAATCAAGATGTCGAACAAACAAAGCGTATTGCGAAGGAGCTCAATCTTGCTGAAACTCAATCTAAATTATCTTCGATATAATTTGCAGTATTTCCAATAACATGCGGTAACACTTGATCGATAGAAATCTCCAAAAAGTCCAAATACGTACATATCTCTAATCAGATTACCAGGTAAGAAAATCAAATCATTAATGATGCCACAGAAATATTCCAGTCCCAATTCGTGAAACGATTTCCGACTTAATTATGAAGTGTTTTCTCAGTTGGCTTCAATAATGTTTTCATTTTGTTGATTATTGAATTCATATCTTTTTCAAAAAAATGAAAATCGATAATTTTTTATTTATTACGAACAGATCATTAAGTTGGCTTACTGGTTCTTTGACATGTGAATTATTCTTAGTTTTGAATCGAGACTTGTAAGTGTTCTAATTCATTGTTCGACGTGGTTTATTCAATTGCAGAGCGGGTGGAAATAATTTCACTTTTTTTTTTGCAAACAATCAATGTGCGAATAGAACCGCAGAATTCTTCAATCAACGACATTTAGATAAACATGTTAATAGGAAGTATGTTTTGGAATTAGTGTCAAAGTTTCAAAAAACCGGGTCCGTGGCTAATAAAAAACGAAACATGGAAAGAAATGAAGCAGCTGAAGTAGCTGTTCTTGAACAGATTGCTCTGAATCCAATGACGAGTACGAGGCAGCTAGCACATGAATCTGGTTTTACACGAACTCGAATTGCAAATATTTTGAAGCATCATAAATTCCATCCTTACAAAATCCATCTTTCACACGCACTAAACGAAGATGATTTTGACCGTCGTGTTGAATTTTGTGATACAATGAGTGAACGAGTAACTGCTAATCCCAATTATCTATCTGTACAATGTTTGTTTCTCCGATGAGTGTTCGTTCTTTCTAAACGGCACAGTAAATCGACACAATTGTCGTTATTGGGCCGATGCTAATCCGAGATTGTTCCACGAAGTTTATACTCAACAACCACAAAAACTCAATGTTTGGGCTGAAATATTTGGTGACAACATTGTCGGCCCGTTCTTTTTACCTGGTAATCTTACTGGAGATATGTATTTGGACTTATTGGAAAATCACATTGATCCAATTTTGACGGAAATTATTGAAAACAATGCTGAAAATTATGTGGAAGATCAGATTGTGTTTCAGCAGGATGGAGCTCCTACGCCGTACCAGTTCGAGAATATCTGGATCAAAGATTTCCAAATCGGTGGATTGGAAGAAGGGGTCCCACTGAATGGCCAGCCAGATCGCCAGATCTGTCACCACTAGATTTCTTTCTTTGGGGCCACTTGAAGAGTAAAATTTACTCTACACAGCCCGATTCCATAGAAGATTTAAGAAGACGTATAGTGAACGAATGTCGTCAAATTACTCCAGAAATGCTGCAAAATGTGCGCCATCGTTTCGAACAAAACTTATTTCATTGTATGAAAGCTAATGGTGAACAATTTGAATATTTAATTAATTGATGTGAGTTTTTGATAAATTATTTACTTTACTTTGAAAAGTCTTATTTCTTAGATTAATACTTCAAATCGTTCTGATACCGTACAGTTGGAGAATTATTTCAGTGAATGAAACAGCTAGTCGAACATCTGACCCTAGTATAGCATTAACACGTACGGTATGACTTCATTTGCCCAGTGGTAGATGTTCTGCAATTTCAAATACAAGTACGGAAATTTTGGTGTTTCGGAGGCACGAAATGTCAATTATTCGCAAAAAATTAATTTAAGTGATAAAATTAACTAACGCATGAATATTTCGAGAACTAATGCATAAAATGAAAAAAAAATTACTGTGCTGAAATCAGTATAAAAATACCTTTCAAATGAGGTATCACTCACCCCATCTTCCCTATTCAAAAATTGGGGGTGAGGGTTGTAGTAGCAAGGGTTGAAGCGCTATGCGTCCGTAACCTAAATCTTAAGTTGTCCCCCTCGAAACAAAAATCGAACTGTCCGAGCATTTCTATCGAAAAAATTTATTTCGTCTGTAATCTCGTCTGTTTCGTTTTCAAATGGCCACCCTGTATATCAGTATACTCAAATGAGATTGGCTAGCAGATCTAAGAGAAATGTGAAGCTAGCAAATAAGCTTATGAAATATGAAATGTATTTATTCATTATGTTCTTATTATTTTTATAATAAAAAAAAGTATCAGTGTGTACTCCATGAAAATTGGAGCGAGTAATGGAAAACATCCAATAATTTTCAAAGTTATGTTCTAATTTGATTTGCTAGTCAATATACCGCGCTTTTATGAGATTCCGTCCCTGGATATTGAAATAATTTCAAATTGAGATAATCCAAACTGATAATATTCATGACTGTTTATTGAAGGATACTCAATGTAGTTTGAACACCCATAACAGGTTTGTGGACTATTAGATATACAAGGGGTTTTCCCCTACGATTTCCGATAAAATCAGAAAAATAAAGTCCTATAAATTGATAACCTGCTTCCTCTTCTCTATATGGATGTGCATCTACGTACAAAATTTTATGGATTTGTGATAATTTGCTCTTCAATCAGATCATTTGAGAGTATGATCCAAAACTGAAAATCACCAGGTATAATTCAAACAAATGGGTGAATACCCCATATGTGGTGTATTTTTGGAACCGTCTAATTGACCTCTATCTCTGAGTGAAGTAGGTACAGTTCAACAGGATTACAGGATTCACCCTGTATATTATGTTATGTCTTAAGAGATCAATAAACTTATTATTATTATATTATTTTCGAATGTCTATGAAGACCAGTCATTATTATTATGTTTTATAGTTTGACCAAAAAATATCGTTATTTTAAAACATAGGTGACCAACATGCTCAAGTCGTGACAGACCGCGTTCATGCTTGGTATCTGATCTATTCACTCAATATTTGAAGGTCTAGTGCTAGCGAAGAATGAATAATTGTAGCATATACATAATTTTTTCTGGTGTAAGGTTTTAGAGTAATCGAATAGTGGTTAAAATCGAAGCGTTTTTTATTATTAGTGCTGCGGTTGTGCTAATTTGCAATGTATGAATCATTATTGATGAATATAGATGTAGTAATGAAAAATATTCATTATTGGATACGATAGGTAGCCTCACGTGTTTCCACAGGCAACCTACTCTCCTTGGACTTGTATCTTCATGAAAACTCTTATGTTATTCGAAGTAAAAAGTTAAAATGAAGTGACCATTATTTTTTCACCTTAATGTACGGCGAATTGAATGCAAATATCAAAACCTTGAATTAATTATTTGGCCTACAATATTTCACATAATTGTTCATCAACCAATTAATTAGTCGTTTACAGAAATACACTAATTTCAAGAAATTCTTTTCTGTGGGTATATAAAATAATTGTTATTGGAGAGAAAAATTACATTCCCATCAGATTTCGAATCTGCTCTTGATTTGAACAAGATGAATAAATCCATCATTATATTTACAGTTTTGTTCATCAATGCCTGGGTAAGTTTTGCAAAATAATGACTTACGCTAATCAATTGTTTTCATTCTCAAATAAGTAGTAAAATTGTCTTGTTCATCACATCCATCTGTTTTTTTTCTGTACAATCAGAATATAATAAGACTTTATACCAGTCAAACTTCATTTTTGGACAGCAATAAGACTACACCCAGTTGCAAAAATATCTAACCTCCAAGTTTATTTTGCAGTGTTTGCAAAATAAGGAGAATCCTACTATTCAATTTTCGCATAAAATTAAAGAGAAAACAATAGTTTTCAGATGTTATTTGAAAAAATTAGTGAGGGTTATGACCACCTCGAGTCCTTATGACTTCTTATACTCAAGCGCTCAGCAACCTCTACCAAGTTGTTTCGTTTGGGAACACTGGCTCGCATCTGCCTTCCCAATCGATATCAAAGGTCGTTGATGACGCTGAGAGTAAAACTATACAAGCTGACTTGTCCTAGCCAGCAATCCCGAGTTAATTTCAATTTAGTCCATTCCATATAGGCCAGAATAGGCTCAATCTTCTGACCAATTCATACAAAATCAAATGAAGAATTTTCCAGTAGATCTCGATGTCCTTAATGATGGCTTAAAAGTCCCCTAGGCTGGAGGGACAGCATAACATTGGCAACGCTGTAAAGGGCTAAAATTGTGCTCCAATATAAATTCCCGTGAATATTTCTGTCCCTGTCGAAGTTACGACAAAAATACATCTCGGTAAAAGGAAAGCTGATAAAATTTCCTACAAAAAATTTTTTGGGTCATTTCTAGCCACTGTGTGTGGAACCTGATTTTCAGAATGTCACCTACGTTATCGAAAGAAGATTCTTATATCTCGTTCTGTAGCACCAGAATAAAAAGTATGATACTATATGTCAGGCATATATGTTAATTATGTGCAAAGCCATTTCGGCTTAAACACCATTATTGTTATTGATGACTATGAAAATATTGGTAAGAGTATGAAGCAGCTTCGTCGGTCTCCAAAATCTGCGTTCGTTGACATCCATTTTAATAAGCATATGGTTACAACTGTGAGCCCAAAGCATCTTCTTTCGAACAACACAAATAAGAGCTGATTGATCTCGATACTGCCAGAACCATTTTCGGCGAACAGCTGCACTGTGAAACCAGCTGAAAATGATACTGACGTAGGTATTGATCATTGAAACAGCACTTGAACAATCTCACGGTTGTGGTTGGAGATGATATGGATCTTCTAGAGATTCTCATTGCTCAGACATCTATTGAAGAACAAATAAACCTTCTCCAACCAGGCAAAGGAAGGACTTCCGCAAAATTTACTCCTGAAGGAGAAGCTTTGAATCAACATGAAGATATTTGGGATGAAATATTATTTTTGCACGCATTCTCCTGGTGAGACACAACATCTGCTCTGTCACAAAAGACAAGAAGTAGCTCTGTAAATGATTAAGAAACGACAGGACTGCTGATGAACTCTTTAGCAATAATGGTCTGCACATAACGTGTTCTCTTCCAATGCACAGAAATTTTTCCTCGCGATTCATGGTACTCCCATTGAAGAACCCTCCATCAACAATTACCGGTATTCTTGCTTGATTAAAGCTGTGAGCAGGAACAGACAAGTGAAACTGAATATTGCACTTCCCACTCTTGACGCAGCACAACATCTGTTTCGGGTGTACTGTACTATCAATTACAACAATGGTTGGATAATGAATTGAACCCCTCGTATGGATGTTAAAAGGCAATGTATTGCAAACGAAAAAAACGTCTCAACTTACTGCGTCCGATTGTTTTTTAAAAATGATATTTTGCATCTGTACGAAAGGTTGGCGACCAATGTGTGGCTGTCGGAGTTTGGGACTTCGTAGCTCACCGGTTTGTGGCAACTGAGGTGGACAAACCTGCCTGTTTGCCGAACCAATCGAAGATTCCTAAGAAAAAGCAATTGTGACCGATGCAGGAAGCCAAAATTCTGAGATTGACTTCACAGATGTCATTACACAATACAGGGTGATCCAGATGGTAACCAAGAATTTTTAACCACGTATTCTACATCCAAAATAAGTCCTGATTTGTCATATAAACATATGTCGAGAAATTTTTCCTCTCCGAGATACGAGGTGTTAAAATTATGAAAAAAAGAGGGGTTTCATTAATAACTTTCACACTACTTTAAATATTTTTATGAAATTTGAGACATAGATTTTGAGCGTTAAGGAGCATTTTTAAAATGATATTATTTTTTTCAATTTACCAGTAGCGTCCGTGCTGCATCGAGAATGAATATTTTCAGATGAAAAAATGATACGCCACTTGTTTTCACCTACAATGAAAATTACTATTTAAAACCTTAATTAATTTGGAGCCAATTCGGTCTCCTGACTGTTTGCTGTACGAGGCACCGATTCCGGTTAAAAAAAATAAAACACATTCTCATGCATGAAGAAATCGTAAAAATTTGATATAGCAATAAAAAGCTTACTACGGTTTTGTAGCAATTTTCTAAGATTAGATAGACCTAGTACTTTTTTTTTTAGGAAATTTTCTCAGATTTCTTTCCGCCCTGATGTATTTCTGTCGTGAGTTGGATAGACTCTGGGATATTCACGCAAATTAACAGACTCATCTCGAACAGAATATTTATTCATCTGCCATCATGACTGCGATTGTTCAGTTTTCATGTTTTCGGGCAAAATCTATTCTTTCTTGGCAATGTTGTTGCATCACCATTTGACCATAGGCTGACCTTCTTGTAGTCAAACTGACCACCTACTTATGTTAACATTTCTCTTCTACAGAAGTTAAATGACCTATCTCGTAATATTCAAGATAGGTATCAGGAATCAATCGTCCTATTTCGATGACGCTCTTCATCGGCTTGATTCTGTCTTTTTGTGTGGCCGATTGTTCTATAAAACTTTGAACAGCTCTTCGAACCAAGAAACGGTTGACATCGAGAACTTCAGCAACATACTACAACCTCACCTCCTGAACTAAAGCTATATAACTTGCTGCATCTAGAGGTGATAAGGCCACTTGTTGGATGAGAAAGTAGGGAAAACTGATCACTTGAACTATTCTTTTGGGTGACCATGTCAACTGGACAATGAAGTTATGGATGCTGGACATCAAATCGTCCTCTGAAACATGAAGTTATTGATACAAATCCATTCATTATTTTTCTGCGGTAAATCAGAAGAAAAACAAGAAAATACGTTGTCTTTCATGTCACCGAATTACTACTATGAAGTAAACAATAGTTATTTTCTTATCAAGTGCGGAAAGTAATACTTTCCCGCACGCGACTGCCGTTGACCCGAACGACGCGAAGCGGAATTCGGGAAAGCAGTCACGCATGAATTAAGAGAATTATTTTTTCTAGGACCACACATTGAAAATATATATTTAATTGCAACATAAAAACATTCCATGAAAATCAACTATTTATTAACAATATTAATGGTGAAAACACAATTTGTTGCATTCTGCAAAGGCGTCAGAATAGCCGTAGTTAGTTGGTGGTAACTGGCTGTTAAGAGTAACACTCGTAGATTGCAAAGCGATTATATGAGATCGATTTGAATTCAACACAGAGATCAAATTTGATAACCTATATTAATTCATTATACACATGAATGTCGAACGAAATTCTACATGTCGTTACCATAGTACTCTCATCATTGACGTTCGGTTAATGTATAAAACTAAGCCGGCCATGTTGTGTTACAGTGTTACACCATTTATAACTCAAGATTGGATAAACTGTTCGTTATGAAAGATTTTTTGTTGGATTCTTCTACGGCACGGTTAACATAAAATACATGGAAACTCTGAAAAATTGATGAAATGAAAAAAAAATAGGAAATAATTTTCTTTCTTGCGAATGAAGTAGGTGTCGCTACGGTAAATATTTGATATTTATTCGGTGAACTACATTTCCTAATAATATTAACGCATCTGAGTCTATGTGTTATTACACCCATCTTTATTCCGAACACTACGGAAAATTTTATGGCGAAATGTTTCAAACAAATTCCTATTCTACTCGCCATTAGTAAAAAATTTCTGTGTATTTTGAGTTGCCTAAACGTCTTAGCCTTGGAATTCTAAATTCTTTACGGAGTAATAGGTGCCGATTCACAATGGACAATCTGCCCTATTCATTCTCGAACCCGGGAAAAAAAACAAAAATGTTGTTCATCACACGGTACTACAATGAAGGAATTGTTGAATATAAAAATTGTTACCTCTTTACCTCTTAAATAAACAGAATTCCTTTGATCTATGAATAACAATGTATAGGGTGGGCAAACTTGTTGATACCTGAACTGCATCTTTTAAACCGTGCGAGAGGAAAATGAATGACACGTAACGGTAGTAGTTGTCAGAGAAACTGATAATGCCATCAACTGCATTCCTCTATCTTCTTTTGTTTTCGAGTTGTAGGCCAAAATTGAAATTTGGGCGATTTCATTTTTCGGTCATTATCTCCGTTTCTGTTTGTACTAGGATGTTGACATGAAAACATTTTTCATAGCAATCCAGTAGCGTACTCTGTTTTTTCCCAAGAGCTTTCCTTGATGAGCTATAATATGAAGTTTTGTTTTTTCTAATAGAAATGGCTTAGAAAGAATCGCCTTTTTTTCTATTTCAGAAATATATCATACATCATACATCGACCTCAGATTCATTCAGTTATCATGAAAAATTTAATTCGTATTTGAAATTTTAATTATTGAGTATTAGGTAAGTAGGCAGAATCTCAAAATGATATGTCTCTACGCATTGTGTCGTTATTTTTATGCCATTGAATATTTAATTCAATTCTCTGTGGTTCGAACCACAGAGATCGATCTCTGTTCAGAGTAATTGTCAATTACTAGAATTCGAAGTCATTATTGCTGGCAATACGGAAATGTTCGCAAATTATGAGAAATATGATATGTTGAAATTTTTTATTTTAGCGACAATAAAGACTTCGTATTGACAGTTGTTCTGAACAGAGGTCAAATCACGGAGAATTGAATCAAGTAATCAATGGCGTGATAATAACGACGCCATGCGTAGAGACATACTATTCTTCGATTCAGCCTACTTCATAGTCAATAATTCAAATTTCAAATACAAACTATATTTATCATGACAACTGAATGAATCTGAGGATGTATGATATATTTCTGAAACGGAAAAAATGGCGACTTTCTAAGCTATTTCATACTATTATTTTCATAAGAAAAATCACAACTTTATGTTATAGCTCAGCAAGGAAACCTCTTGGGAAAAAACAAAGTACGCTACTGGATTGATATGAAAAACATACCTGTATAATATTTTCATTTCGACATCATAGCTCAAACAGAAACGGAGATAATGGCAAAAGTTTAAATAGCCCAAATTTCAATTTTTGCCTATAACTCGAAAGCAAAAGAAGATAGAGAAATGCATTTCATGGCATAATCAGTTTCTCTAAAAAAGACAACCGTGTTGTGTCATTCATTTCACTCTATCTCTCACGGTTAAAAAGTTGTAGTTCAGGTATCACCAATTTTGCCCACCCTGTACGTACCTATTTCAATGCAAATAAATTTTTTGTATATTGTGTACTTTTGTATCTTTTTTTGTATTCAACCTAAAATATTTCCTTCTTAAAAAAACAATGGTTAGTACAACTTTATTCAAAGTTCGCCAGGTCAGCTAATAGCTTATCTAATTGCCAATTGCCACAATTGGTCCCATCACCAGATCCCTTACGCGGGTCCGTCAAGTTGGCCCGGTAGTTGTGGCATTTTTACAAAATTTTTTGTATATTGCTAATGCTAGGTAAGTGCTGGCGAGTGCTGAAAAAAAACAGGAAAATCTTCGATGCTACTCGTGAAAATGAAAATTCAATTTTCCGGCCAACTTGTATGCAGCCCGGAAAAACCAGCATTTTTCATCGAGAGCTTGAAAAAACTTAATGCTAGCTAAGTGCTGGCGAGTGCTGAAGAAAAAATTTGAAAATCTCACTCAGGAGTGGAAAAATTTGTAATTGAATTTTTCGGGCCAACTTTATGCAGCCCGGAAAACCCAGCATTTTTCAACGAAATTTCGAAAAAAGTTAATGCTAGCCAAGTGCTGGCGAGTGCTGAAAAAAAATTTTGAAAAACTCACTCAGGACTGGAACAATTTGCAATTGAATTTTCCGGGACAACTTTATGCAGCATGGAAAACCCAGCATTTTTCAACAAAATTTCGAAAAAAAGTAAATGCTGTAGAGTGCTGAAGAAAAAATTTTAAAATCCCACTCAGAAGTGGAAAAATTTGCAATTGAATTTTTACGACCAACTTGATGCTGCTCGAAAAAATCAGAATTTTTCATTTAAATCTTGAAGGAAGTTGATATAAGTGAAGTGCTGGTGAGTGCTGAAAAAAAATTGGAAAAATCTGCCATGGGAACAAAAACTTTTAGGGGTGAATTTTGCGTAGCCATTTTGCGGGACAACCTATGGCTGCCCTAAAAAAACGTTTTTATGTCGGAAGCTAGTTCGATTCTAGCGAGTACTAATTAGATTCTAGCAAGTAATTATTGGAAAAAATAAAAATTTTCGAGAACAGAAAACTGAATTTCGATAAAATTTTCCGGTTCAACTCATAAGTCTCCCGGAAATAATAATAATAATAATAATAATAATAATAAAATTTATTTCTGAAGTTGAAAAGTTACAAGAACAGTAACACAGAAAAAGTCAAAAAAAAAAAGAGAATTACAAAGCAAAAAACTCATCAAAAGAATACAAAGTTTTCTCAACTAAAAAACGTCTCATTCTTGTTTTGAAAACAGACAGAGAAGGTGCATTCTGTAAGTTAATATCAAGAGAATTAAAAAACTTACAACCCATGTATATGAAATTTTTTTGATGAAAAGTAGTTCTGTGTTGAACTGGCAGTAGTGACGTTTTGAAACGAGTTGAATACACATGCTCAACTCTGTTTTCAGAAAATGAGCGCTTGTTTTTATAAACAAAAATGCATGCTTCATATATATAAAGCATATATATATATATATATATATATATATATATATATATATATATATATATATAATAGCATTCTGTATTGACATTCTGAAGAGAATATGTATCTAGTGGGTAACTCGGTAAAGCTGTATGAAAAATGAATAAAATGAAAAAAATTAAGGATAAAATTCATCAGAAAAAATCTGAATGAATCCAATACAGATGAATTACGAGGAAAGAAAAATTGAAAGGAAATTTTTCATATTTCATGTTAGAAAATATCGTCTCAAAAAGTGAGAAAATTGAATTCGTAAACCTTGAGGGAGAATATGATGAAACGGACAATGATCCGTGAATCCTAGTTGAAAACACTAGTTGTTTTTCCATTATTTCGTTAGATGAGAATGAAACAAAGAGAAAAGTTTCATTTTAATAAATTTATTCCTGAAAAAACATATATATTTATGTATACATATAAATATATTCAATATTGAAGTTGGATTACAAAATTAAAATTTCAATAATAAAAGCATAAAAACCTATTCCTTCAACAGGTGAACATCAATAGCGCGGTTGTCACTCTAGTATCCTCATTTTGTTTTTCGCCAGTTATTTCAATTATACCTCTCAGAGTGTGTATTTTTCTTGCAGAGAAATGCAATTTGGAATATCTGAGAGTTTGCATTGTTGATCACCTCCTTTTATATCTCTCCATTTCAAACATAAAGACAATCGTTTGTTCTAAATTTTATTTCCTTAGATTTCCGCTTACTACTTCCACAGAATATCTATTTGGTGGAAAGTGAAGTTTGGAGTTTTTTTTTCGAAATCATCTTTACAACTGACCGGTAATAAAGCTGATTTGATGACTTCTTCATAGTCACAACCAGGACAAAAAACATCAGCAGTTTTACACCAAGGTAAAAAATCGATATTCATGAGTTTGATCAGCAGTTCTGGTAGGGTTGTGTGTGTCACAACCATCTCGTGTGTCGGGATGAGGTTCAAATTGTTTGGCGGCATTTGTCCCTTATGAATTATTTTCATAAGTTTACTCCTCATTTCATGAACTTGAGCACCCATTTTATCTGTGACAAGTTTTTGAACTATAGAAATTATGTAGTGTTCTTCACTCTCATACCAGTTTTCTATTCTCAACTTAAATTCAGGCGGTACTCAGAATTTGAAGAAGACAATCTATCGTGCAGGTGTTCGTTATGACATTTCTTGAGTCATCGACATTTTGACAGCACTTGTGCCTGAAGAAGCACTCGAACTTAGAGTAAGGCACATTATTCCTTCCTATACATGTGCCTCCTAATCACGTCATCCACTTTTAGAGGCAGCAGAAAGTTGTGAAAAATTCTGTTTTTCATATTGTTGAAATTGCTTTCTATGCTCTTTCTATGCACTGGAACAAACTGTCCCGCCATTATTCAGGATTGGCGTCATCACTGCTATCCAAAGCAGCAATGATTAATTTACATAAATTAGTTATTGGTGTTATGATTTTAGGTAGGTGCTGCATATTATCATGATCCCCATCACTTCTTCACCACTGGCCATTTTTGATTTATCTTAGATAGATAACGACCAAGTTTTGAACTTAGATTCATATTCGTCTGATTCCAGTAATTCCAACTGAGTTGAGTTAGTTTCTTCATCAGTGAAAACGCTATCTAAAATAATTTTTTCTTCTGTAGATTCACTATCGTCAGCGATCAGGGATTTAAGATATTGTTTTTTCTGTTCGGATAAAGTAGATTTTCCCGATTTTTCTATTCCGTCAGTTTCACTCAAACAACAAATATGGCAAAGAGAATATTTTCCTGGAAAAATACATGTCTTTGAGACCAGCCACTATTTTGTTTCTCACAAAAATTGTAGGTGTGACAGCAAATGTGTGAAAAATTAGAGAAATCGATGCAGGGGAAATATCACTGCTTTTGAAACGCCACCCCTGATACCGTAAAGAATCGGTACAAATTGCAGAAAAGTTGCAAGTTTGTAATGCATCAGCGTCTTCAAGCACTATCAGCAGTTTTACCGATAGGGTAGCCACTGGTTCCAATTAACTAACCAACGTAGTAAACGCTAGATCCACACACACCGGTTTTTGGTCGGTCAGTTTCATGCCGGTCTTCCAAATCGAACGCTGATCGGTGAATGCGACCTGGCATTCACGCCAGCATCAATCAGGGTGCGATTTGGACGACCGGCAGAAATTCGGCCGGCCACAAACCGGTTTGTGTGAATTTAGCGTAACAATAACTTCAAATAAAAAAAAACCGTTGGTGTTTTTAAATTTTAATATCAGTGTGAATTCAGCTTGTAATAGTTGTGAATAAATATGAAAGTGGGTTAAAATCCATAAGTCACTAGTGCGTTATGGATCATAACATACTGGTGTTTGATTTATCAACAATGACATTGATGAGAAATCTCATAATTGTTATGTGTTGGATAAAACCTTTTTCTGTGGGCTGCTATACGTTGCTCTGCAAAATGGCTACCCAAAATTAACTCCTTATTTTTTTTATTCCCATGGCAGATTTTTCAAATTTTTTTTTTAGCACTCGACAGCACTTCACTAATATCAACTTTCTTCAAGATTTCATGGAAAAATTCTGATTTTTTCGGGCAGCATCAAGTTGGCCCGGAAAATTCAATTGCAAATTTTTCCACTTCTGAATGAGATTTTTAAATTTTTTGTTCAGAACTCGCCAGCACTTGGCTAGCATTTACTGTTTTCGAAATTTCGTTGAAAAATGCTGGGTTTTCCGGGCTGCATAAAGTTGGCCCGAAAAATTTAATTACAAATTTCTCCACTCCTGAGTGAGATTTTCAAATTTTTTCTTCAGCACTCGCCAGCACTTAGCTAGCATTAAGTTTTTTCAAGCTCTCGATGGAAAATGCTGGTTTTTCCGGGCTGCATACAAGTTGGCCCGGAAAATTAAATTTTCATTTTTACGAGTACCATCGAAGATTTTCCAGTTTTTTCTTGAGCACTCGCCAGCACTTACCTAGCATTAGCAATAAGCAAAAAATTTTGTAAAAATGCCACAACTACCGGGCCAACTTGACGGACCCCCCTTACGCTCTTCAGTTTCTGGAATAGGAAATGATTCTAAACACTTCTTGGCCAATATTCAACAATATAACAGCTGTTTCCAGAGGACATCATTTGGCGCAACGCATATTGCACATAACAATTTTATGTCCCTTTTCAAGACATTATACCATAATTGTTCATTATAATATTAAAGTTGCTTTATTATTTATCGATTCCGCACTGAAAAGTGTGCGGGAATGGAATAGCAGGGGGTTTTCCCCCACTAGTGCATTAAAGTGATACTTTCTAAACTAAAATGAATGTGGGAAAGTGTGGAAAAACGCAAGGTCATATAAAATTTTTTTTTGGAGATTAGATATAGAATAATAAAGTCCTGCTTTGAATTTTCTGCAACTGAGTGTATTTTGATTCAACATCGTGAATTACCATTTTGTTCATCGACAGAAAATTTCGGATGCCTTTATAATGATTTTTGTCATCAGGCGGATTTACCTGAAGGTTTTGAATCAGGAAGCAGAGCAGACCACGAAGCATGTTCGAAAATTAGCGGGTTAGACCAAGCGACGATACAAAAAATGCGATCAGGCGTTTTCGACGACACCAACCCAGCTGTCCGAGAACATGTCTACTGTTACACCCAGAAGGTAGGATTCATCAACGAGAAGGCTGAATTACAGAAAGATGTCATAAAGAGGAAAATGTCGCAACAGGTCAACAACATGGATCTCGTTGAAAAAGCAATTCAACATTGTACGTTGCCTTTGAGTGGGGATCAAAAACTGTGGGCCTGCAAAACACTAGCCTGTTTCTATAAAATCGCACCCGGTGTTATCATTCTTTGATATAAAATGAATTTTTGAGTTGACATAGATTATTGTGTACGTGGAATAAATATTTGTTATACTGAATTTGATTTATCATCGCTCATGAAATTTCTTTCCAAATTCTGATTACCTATTAGATAAAAATAATATGAAAATAGTCTGGATATTTTGAGAGCTTGTTTCAGGTACAATAAGAACGCTTCCCGGTGAGTGAAGTTGCTGGTTGCAACGTTCAAAAATTAAGCATGTTTTGATTAATCTGTCGTTATAATTAACCTTGGTTCCACCATAAGCTTATGACATTTAGTTAATCGGCAGGGGTGTAGTGGAACGGGAACGCGTCGGAACGACGTTCCCACACTGGTTTCATTAGGTCAATAATAATAATAATAATAACAAATAAAATTAAAATCACTTACGCAAGTAAATATAATAATATCTTAAAAAATGTGAGTGTCTCTAGTATATCCGTGGAGATAATCTGATAAATATTAAGGGGTCGGGAAAATCCAGGACTGGAAAGTATAGTGTAAAGACCAGAGGTTCTGTCTGAGTTATTAGTGCAGCCGCATTTAGTGGACGAAGAGCACAGCGCTACTGATACTTATAGGGAGCGGTAGTGGTAGGGAACATGTTGAACGTTCGCTGACAACCCCTTTTCATTTTCTGTCAATTATTGTTTGTAGAGAAAGGAAAATCATTCTCATCCTCAAGCACGAACCGAATAATGTCTCTTCAAGGTTTAAACGACTATCTGTCTAGTATTAATATTTCAACTTTCCTCTCAGTTTTCGCTACCGCTACCGAGCACAAATTGAAAGCGCTCCCAAAAATAGCCACCGATTCAGAACGTGTTGCGATTGTAGCGCATGTGCCATCGGACGATTCCGCAACAGTGGCACAACTATTACGTCTGCTGAATGCTACCAATGTCTCCCAAGGCAAGATTTAAGACGCAGTACAACGGTGTAGAACCGTCTGGGTCAATTACTGATTTTAGTAAACCAAGGAATAATAGGAAATGAACGGAATTCATTAATAATGATGTCAATATTTACGCAGGAGTTCATGAAGGATTATTTTTCTTATGAGTCTTCTGGAAGAAGCTCTTGCCTGCTTGATGGCTACAAAATTCTCAAGGGATGGTTTTGAGTGATATTTTCGGAAAGTATCTCCCTTGTTGTTTATCTGTACACCAAACTCATCGTTCCACCAATGCATCCCGAAGTTGGTGGAAGATGAATACTTGTACTCTGATATGGAGCTTTCTGCTGCATCAGTAATTATACTGAGTACTTCTTCTAAGTCGGCCCCAGCAGAATCTTCCACTCGTTCACTCAGATAAGATACCCAATCAACCCTCATCAAATTATGTTTCTGAGTACATGAGAGTCTGTTTGAGATCACCTACCCCTAGGTATAAGGTGGAATCCGGGATAACCGACCACATGACCTCAGTGCGACCGAATTTGAACAGAACGCTAAATCAGGAGCACTGAGATTGACACCTGGAGGGGTCCATCTAGTAAGGCGTCCATCATTCAGGACCACATAGTCCTCAGAGTCCATTACTGCACTATTGAGACGGGTCCAGACGGTTGTAATATAACAAGCTATGTAACGAGAAATCTTCGCCGTCCAAATGAAAGAATTCTCATGACATTATTATATTACGCCTCATATTACACCCGTATGGACCTGTTTCGAACTCCGGATGCTCAGAGGTGATATTTAGCATTCAGGTCTCCATTTAGGAAAAAAGAAGGGGAGAAATACCACTACAAACAAGGGTTTGAAGACGGAAACATCCAGCCTAACATCGGAGGGAGAGTACATACAGAAGACATGTAGTGTGTCTACCAATTGGATTGGCTTATAAGGAATACTGTACCCGATGACAACTGCTATTCGTCACCCCACTCATCCCCATCCTGCCTGATGAGGGAATAACCTTGAAGGTGCACATTGAAATGAGATTTGAGGAATGTTTCGTTCATCAGAATTCATGAGAATTTTCCAATCGGCCAGATTTTGTATAGGTGAATGTATGTTACAATGTGTGATCTTACGGATGAAAGCCATTATTCATATATCAATGTTTAAGGGGTTAGTGAGAATATTTGATGTCTTGAGATTTTTCTAGGCCGATTTTACTGAAAAAAAGAATACACATACACAAACATACATTTTTTCTACTATTATTATGGGTTTTGTTTTTTCAATTGGTATCAAAACATATGTACACATGTCTTTGATGATGAGCATAGTAGGGGAAAGCAGGTAGGATTCGTACAGAGGGAGCATTCGTACAGTGGTCATTTTTCTAACTTTCATTGCATTGGTGCTCCTAAATTTTTATGTACATGACTTCCCCTTCCAAGCATGGGTTAAATGCGGAGTAGTGCAGCAATACCGTCTTCATTAGCTTTGGTAGATGCGGAAACATGTATTTGCTCCGCGTAAGTAATTTTTAATTGCTACTTTGAACGTGTTTTATTGTTATGAATTATGATTTGATTTCATTTCTTATATATTCTAGTTCATGAACGAATGTCCCAGATAACTTAATAACTACCCATTTCCGGATAACCGTAACAGTTTTTTTAATGTTTTTGATTTTCTTCGATTGTTTGGGTTCAGGTACGTTCGTACAGTCATTAGTGGGGTAGATTCGTACATACGAATGCACCACGAATTGTCAGAATTGTACATGGATATATCTGATTACAGAATCGTGCTTCGAATGTATACTAAAAAGGGGATTAGAATGGAAGAATTAGATCAATTAGAGAATCTACAAGAAAATACGGCGTCAAACCTGCAACTCTTGGGAGTCGCACACATTGCCAAAGGATATAAAATTCCAAAGGAATTCAGAGGGCAATAAGACGAAGAATTTCCACACGTGATAACACATGATAACACATCCCAACCCCTTCAACGGAAAAGCTATCTCACCATATATCACCTGCCGTTTTTAATAGCATACCTTGTGACTGCGGCAAAATCTACATTGTTACAACAAGACAATATATCAAAACAAAAATGAAAGAGCACGAACCATGTTGTCGACTAAATCAGATAGAAAAATCTATACTAGCGCAACATTCTCTAACAGATGAAAAAAATTTAGTTTTCTGAAGGGCAGACATTATTTCGAATTTCAAAAGTTACTATCCTAGGATGAGCAGGAAAGCCATTGAGAGTTATAAACTTAAAGACAATATGAGCAGAAACGGGGAAACACTCTCTGTACACAGCACTTGGTTGCTGGTCTTAAACAGAACCAAAATCAAGCCGATACGAGATTCGAGCGATGGTCCAATCAACATCGCACATGTAATCCCCCATGAACCGAGGTATAAATAACACCTCCATATTGAACCTGGCATCACTGTCGGAAATTCAGCATTGGAATCACAATCTCAGACTGAAAATTCTCAGAAAATGCCTACCGCAGATGTAGGAAAAAGTTTAGGTGAAATAATTCCGATTTTGTTGAAATTTTCACCAGGTATAGTATTGGGTCTTGTTATATCAACCTGAAATTTACTTTGCGAAAATACCTGTAGTTCATCCGTTATACAGGGTGAAACAAAACCTTGTTTTGTACCCTTCATTTCTAAACACCCTGTGGTGAATTTGAGGTGGAAAATTCGATATCATTCAGTTTTAATTTGAAGTGTGACTCTTTCTTGACAATTTTTTTTTGATTTACGTCAGATACATATTTTCAAAGAAAGTGTTGCGTTTCTTCAATTTTCATAACAATTTAAAACATTACAATACCTTATCGACTAGTAAACATAAACAAACATCTGAAAATTAATAGCGTGTACTTCCACCTCGCTTTCTCATCACTTCTACCATACGACGTGGCATACTTTCAATGCATTTACGAATTGCTTTTGGGGGAATATTTTCCCGTTCTTCAAGGGCTGTTCGTAAGTCGGGTAAGGTGTTGGGCTGCCGATTTCGAACATGTGACTAACTTTCTTGATGAACTGCAACTGATTGACTGGACTTATTTGGAAAACTATGGGAGTGCTGATATAGATAGTATGTGAGAGTGCCTCTCAGGCACTTACAACAACATCTTTCAGAAAAATTTTCCTACCAAAAAAGTTTAAATGAGACCACAAGTCTAAACCTGAGATGCAAAAGAATCGTTTAGATATTCGCTTCCTTATCTCCAGAAGAAATAGAGCTTTTCTCGAATAATACAGAAAAACTAAGCGTGAATATGATACAATGCTCAAGAATTCTAAGTTGGCTTATTACGCAGACAGAATCCGAAGCTTTTCCAACAAGTCCAAAACTACCTAGAACTTGCTTAATTCGCCTACTGGCAAAAGTCGAAATACTGAACCAGTCCTACCAACTACAGACTTCCAAACGATGGCTGATAACTTGAATCACCACTTTACAGTCAAAGCACCAGATATAACAACAGAAGAAATTCCACTGAAAACAAAGAGAGTAGATAATAGCTTTTTCATGTCTGATATAACTAGCCAAGAAATTATTAAAACTGTCAAACAGATGAAGAATACATCATCATGTGGCCATGACGACGCACCAGTTCACATTGTCAAGAAGTCCATCCATCTAATAGCAGAGCCCCTAACCCACATAATGAACCTCTCCTTTACAGAAGGCATTTTCCCCGATGACATTAAGCTGGCAATTATCAGACCCTGCCATAAGAAAGGACCTACAACTGAAATAATCAAGCAATGGCTATTAAGGACTGGGAACAAAAGAGGAAGCTCATGTCCTGGCGCACGACCAATGGTCAAAGGCAAGCTAAGTTACTTCTCTCTCACTCGACGAGCTGGACCAAAAAAGTCCTCTCACTCAGCAAATTGGAACTGAGGAAATTGACGGGCGCTCTCACTGGGCACTGTCCCGTGAGGTATCACTTAAAAAACATGGGAAAGGCGCCCGATAGTACATGTCGCTTCTGTCAGGAAGCCACCGAGACAGCCAGTCACCTACTATGTGAGTGTGAAGCTGTCCACCAGAAACGGTTACGGCATCTTGGCTCCTGGTTCCTAAAGCCTGAACAAGTAATGGATGTGGCCCCCAGAAAGGTGGTGAAGTTCATTGGGACTTTGCTGCCCGACTGGTAAACAGCGCGGGGATGCACAATAGATCTTAAGGTCAAGGTGCTCGCAAGGTCGGTTTTGATCTGTCGCCCCTCCTCTAATCTAATCTAATCTACAACTGAAATATGAAGTGTTTAGCTATCACCAACTTGGTTTCAGGAAGAACAGGAACACAGAGACTGCAATCCTCAAGTTGACAAGTCAACTAGTTGAGGCTGTGGACAGTGGATTTATTCCTCTAGGACTTTTCTTGGACCTGTCAAAGGCATTTGATTCTGTCGACCATCAACAGCTGCTAAAGAAGCTGTAACACTATGGAATTAGAGATAGCAACTTGAACTCATCAGGAGCTATCTTGAAAGATGTAGGCAGGGCCGAAGGTAGTCACCTCAACCCAGGGAAATTTTTTTATGTCAAGTGAAGGTTCGATTGAGCTGGGACTTGTACAGGAAAGTACTTGGGCCCGCTGCTTTTTCTCGTTTACATCAAGGATCTACCATCTGATCTTGAGGAAAGTCAATAGCTTCATGATGTAGTAGATAATAGATGAAACAACTATCTATGCGAACGATACCAATATTATTGCACTAGACAGAAACATTGAGGAAATATTCAGAAAAGCTGAGAAGATAATGGCGTGCGTTAGAAGTTGGTGCAATAGCAATCAGCTTCATTTAAATTTGAACAAGACTGAATGTGCTGTGTTCTACAGTGATCGTTCTGGAGTACAAGCTCCTGAATCTGTTAATTTACACGGAGTTATGGTTCCATACCTGAACACAGTGAAATTTCTGGGAATTCAGCTGAACTTTAATTTAAAATGGCATGCCCACATCAGCAGTCTCTGCCAAAAATTTAATAGAGTTATTTATACCTTTGATGTACTTAGACAATGTGTAGACAAGAAAGTTTTGATGATTTTGTATTTTTCCAACATTTAAACTGTTATTACTTATGGCATTGTAACTTTGCGAAATAGTTACCAGATATAAAGGGTTTTCAGAGTCCAGAAATTGGCTATAAGAGTCATCAACAAACTGAAATACGGCGAAACTTGTAGGGGAGTGTTTAAGAAAGAAAACATATTAACTGCAGTTGGTCTCTATATACATGGATGTATGTTATTTATAAGAAAATATCCTGAATTCTTTGCAGAACATTTAAATGTAAACAACACAAGACGAAAAGTACCTTACCTATTTCCTGTACGTGGTTAGCTTTTAACCTTATTCTCTAGAGGAGTACTTTGTTGCCTGTAGGAACCTCAAATGATATTAATTATTGTCATATGTATCTGACCTCATTTCTAATTTATTTAATAACTGTAGAAATGCAAATAAATTATTATCATTATTATTATAACAATAAACAATTTTTTTAAACAAATTAAACATTTCGAATCATATATGCCGGCCATTATGATTAATACATACATTTTATTATTTCCCTATTGCATTATAAGTTGCTTTGGCCGAAATATAAGGGTTTACTTGGGCACATGCTTTTCTTATGTTTATTTTCAGATGTTCCAATTTATTAGAATCTGTTTGGTATACCATATTTTTCAGGGTACCCGTCATAAAATAATACATGCGAGTTAAGTCTAGCGATATCTGATAGGTCCATTGGTTTCTATCAATTTATTTTCGAATGCTTGATTTAAATATCTTTTCACAATAGCAGCATTGGGACATGAAGCTCCATCTCGCTGTAGCCACATATTTCGTCTTATTTGAAGAGGCAATTTTTTTAGAAAACTAGGCAATTCTTTTTATTTGTAGAGTGTATCGTTTCAGCAAATATAATTTGTTATTATTATTAAATATGTTGTGGTTCATGATTCTTCCACAACAGTTGGGACTGTTCGATGTACTGTCTCATTGCGTTGCGTCAATGGATATGTGTAATGCTTACTGAGCAATTTCTCCTTATGAGTACTTGAGGTACAAGTCGCAAAGTCGAGAAGGTTATCTTTGTATGTCGGAATAAAGCAATACAAGTAGAGACACAAATAAATTTTATTCTTTTCTATATAACTTGTGAATCCTGAGTTGTTCGAATAACTCAATTCACATGATTACGAATGAAGGAAAATATTTGTTGAAACAAATGGCTACTTTAGCGGCATATGCTTCTACCGATACATCTGGAGTCTTTGGAGATGTGCATTTAATGAACTGCTTCTCGCTCTCGGAGGTGAATTTGATTTGTTGACCAGCTCTTTTTCTCATGAGTTCACTATTCAGCTCTCCTTTCGAATTCATGAAACCAACTTCTTGGCTATAACAAAGTAAGTGCTTCTTCATAATATCATCATTTTCATCAATATTACCACTTCTTATTTTCGCAACAGTGTCCATGTCCGCTTTGCTGATATCGAAGCAGTGCTTATGAGTAATGTCAGCCCTAGCTTTTATGTCTTCGACTGTGATTGCCTGAAACGAAAAATTCGAAATGTTTATTCAACAAAAATTAACCGTGTAATTAGTAAGAGAATCATAAGTAGGTATTGTAAGGGTAACGTATGATTTTAAAATACGGTGTAACGTTAGGTACCTGAGAAATCAATTCAAGGTGAATAAAAATTCTCAGGTTTGCGTACATACTTTTTCAAAAGAATATTCAAGTTATTTTCCGATGGGTTTCTTCTTTGCATGGGAACTACATAACCTTCGCGATATTTTGATATTTTTTGTGCGAGCTAAAAGGTTACGGAAATAAATATCAATATGAAAGTGTTATTCAAATGTCCCATTTTCAAAAATGAATAAAGATGTTTCATGCATATTTCACATATACAAGGACTCTCACAGAAAGATTCGAATGTAACGTGGATAATTTCATGAAAATAGATATTATTTTTTATGCTTTCCGTCGAGACAGCTATTTAGATATCGATTGAAATAAAGAGTGGGTGCTTCCTGAAATTTAAAAAAATCCAGGGTTCTTCTTTCAGTCTCTGGAACAAAAATCCATTGGAAAAAATTAAAAAAAAACTTGAGAAGTGGAGCGACAGTATGCCTTTGAAGCTTATAGATGTTTTCAATCTGCTTCGCATAGATTATACCAGGGACACCAAACTGAAATTGCAAATCAATCAAGAATACAAATCGGTCGCAACAACTTCCACCTCATTATTAAAAATTAATCCAAGATTTCGAATTCGGCTAATTCTACATAATTCTGCACCGCCAATACCTTGTGAAATATAATTTCCATGCAAGAAAATATTCACCAAGTAATGATGAACTCAACACTTTCGTCAACTCCTCATGTTCTCAAAAATAACTGCGACAGAAAACAGTAGAAGTCTACAACTTTCAAAACATCTCGGTATATCTATAATATATAAATAAAAATGAAACCGAGAATGAAACAGTTGTCATCCTCAAGCGTGCGTGAAAGGCAAAACCACTTTCGCTAATTCCTTATTCTTATGTTTTTATTTTCTGGGAAAGGTTTTCATTAAGAAAAACACAAGGAATATGCGCTAGACATGTTAAAATATATGAAATCAAAAGTGTGGTGCGGCGCATTCACCAATTCGTCACAAAAGGATTCATCAAATAAATCCATATAAAATTGAATATTAATAATATGATATTCATTGGGCCAAAATAAAAACTAACGATATAAACAAAGAATGAACATATTTTTCCGAGAGACCAATTTCATAAGGTTCGTAAAAATTCGAGAATGCCAAGAGATTCGCAAGCATAAAAAAATGGGAAACTACCCGAAAAGAAAATTCATTCTCACTATTGAAAACAACAAAATTGAGAAATTAGTTATTTTGTTGTTTTGATTTTTAAAAATGACTTCACTTTTGGAGTTCGGATTTCAATCGTACGAAACCCCGGAATTTCGGCGCAAGAAAATGAAAATTGAAAATGAAACAATATAACACGTTCAGAGGTGTGGAAAAAAATTTAATGATTTATTTCTATTCTTGTGTTCATGTATCTTAAATAAATGAAAAAAAAAATTGAAGAGTGGCCTATAGGCCACTCTCTAACCCTATAGGGTGGTCATTCTCAGATCAGCAGTCAAAATTGATTTTCCTGAGTACGGCCCTGTAAATATGATATTGGGTATACATAATCCAACAGATGCTAAAAAGTGTTACTCAAAAAAAAATCATTCAGTTCACATACACAGTACCAGAAGTTTAGTCGAATGAAATTTCGGACATAATGAATAAATCATCCTGTGTATTGGCAAGGAAAGATAGGAGACATTTCTAAGTAGCCCTTTCGTGATGCTGATGGTAGGTCCTATATATGGTTGGAGTGTGTAAAGTTCCTCATGGGACACCCTGTATACCGGGTGAGTCTTTCACGTGTACATATTTTTTAACGGGAGATTTCTGAGTTCAAAAGAAACACTTTTGGTCTGCACCATTTTGTCCGATTCGGCTCGGTTCGAAGGATACAGGCTGTCCATGAAAAAATGGAGGTAATATTCGAATATTTCTGGTGAACAATTTCATCGAACGAAATGATTTTCAGAATATAGGTTTTCATCAATGTGGCAAATCTTCTACGAAAACAAAATTTCACTCATATGTTTTATTTTTTTCGTTATAACCAATATTTACCATTATATTCCATAATTATATCAGAAATTCAAAGGTCCATACTCTTGAGAGTGACAACTCACTTTCAACAATTCCATTAACTGAATATTTGCCTTTCTGATAATGAAAGTATTCTTCGTGAAATGTGCATCTTTGGAGTAATTAATGATTTAAGAAAATCTATATCATCGAAATTTAAAAAAATAAATACTTTGGCTGAATGTAACTCTGCTACATATTCTCGAAGGTTTAGGTGGTAGATCTAATGCTCGGAAAAATTTTATGTCATGTTTCCAGGGGTGGTTTAAGTCATTATGAAAGATTAAAATTGCTATATATTTTTATCTACTCCGAATCGGAAAAAATGGTAGTTATACAAAAAATAATTTGCTGCCACTTTTCAATAGCGACTTCTGTCAGTCAGCTAGTCAAAAATTTAAATCAGAAAAATAAGTGACCCAGGAAACTCTGGAGCACACTCGAAGCGGCTTCGAAAACTCATATGAGCTTATTGAAAAAAAATTCGTCGAAAAATCAAATGATTATTATTATTATTCTGAACTGGGGTCGTTGTGGCTAGGTGCAGCCCTCCGGGAACTTCGTAGTGTGAGTAGTAATCGTTTCTTGGTCGAGTTATTCGAAGAAATAGTAATGCGTTTATCGAATAAAATTATCAATACTTACGTTTAGAAGAGCAGGTAATGACACGACCAAAATGAGAAACTTCATGATTATCAGGAACAGAATTTCCAATTGTCTGAAATAATTATTAAATTGGAAATAAGAATTTATTACAATTTACAAATGATAATATATTTATATTCGAAAAATTATTTCACTCACCAGATGAATTTATTTAATTGCTCCGTTTGGGCATGAATTTGGTACGTATGATGCAGATACCCACCGTTTATATGTGGTACTTCGAACCTTGTACCATTTTTTAATTCATAAATATTCACTACTAAATTATTTCAAATCATTATGTATAATTATGAAATTGTTTTTCTACTCCGGAAGCTAATTTGAATAAATAAAGTTTTTCTCATAAGTGGACAATCAAAGCTCATGTCTAATAATTTGGCGGTCTGGAGAGTGAAAAGGTAAAATTGTGATAAACTAGAAAAAATTGAGGTTGGTGCAACTGAATACCTTGAAGTTCTGAAATAATACAAGAGCTTACTGGTAAACCTCAGCTGAGGAACCATGTTTGTAGAGATGTATTCAATTAAAAAAGGAAAAGATTTTCAAAATATCTTCCAATAGAAAGATATTTGGTCCCTCCAATTCTCCCAAAACGTATTCGAAATCCAAGATAGGTCGAATTGATTTGGAAATGACCACCTATTCAAAATGGAATATATAAAATAAAATAAAAATTTGTAGGTTATGGGAAAAATCAGTATACCTAACAATAGGTAGTGTGAAGTTGGCCCTGCATTTAAATTTTGTTTTATTGTGATGCATTGCGCTTAGATTGTGCTGCTTTGTCTCATTGAAACTTTTTCTTATTCCATACGATTTCAAAGATATTTCACTAAATGTGTGAGAAGTTGGCATGACAATCTCAGATTTTCGAAAAAAAATGTTGTGCTAGGTTTGTAGTGCTTTGTGCCTTTGAATGTTTTTTTTTTATTTCATACGGTTCTCAAGATACTTTTAACCTATCATTACTGATTTCCATATTTATGTTGTAAGCTTAATCCCGTAAGTTCTTTGTAAGGTTAGTTTTAAGGGGTGTGACGGGAATGATTTCCCACAACAAACTGTGTTATTTGTTCTCCATGATTGGAATGAAAATTTACACCGGTGAAAACAAATGTGGCAGAGATCACTTTTTCTTAAATTTTGAAATGCTTTGAATTTAGAGAGGTTTTCAAAAAATTCGAACAGCACACTTATAACTTACTCATTATAATATGGTTGATTTTCACAAATTTGTTCTTACTTTCAGTTCAAAAAAATCTGTTGGCATAATACGCCAAAAGGTGGTATTTCTCCTTTTGTTCAACATATTGAATTGCTCATAGTATAAAAGTCGTTATTATCCAGTTGTCTAGCAAGAATCAACAAGATGTGGAGCATTTTTGCCAGGTAAGGAATGGGTATGATGAAAATAAAGGAAAACGAATTAGATCATCAGAGATTTTAAAATATCAAGAAACTATTAACGAAATAAACTCCAAATCGAAAAAATTAATTCTAAATCAATAAAATAAACTCTAAATAAAAAATAAAAAGACGGGCTCAGCGTATACCTAATATAGGATTTATTCTAAAATATAATTTATTTTAAAATATTAATTCTAATTTTTTCAATTGGAGTTTTTGCCATATTTCGCAATCGCGCTTGCCCAGTTAAATTTTTAATGAAATTTTTAATATTTTTCAACGCAGTTCTGTAGAAGCAGTTGGTACTGGCAAAACAACGTCACGGGAAGACCCATGCATTAGATGGTTGACTGATTATCTGATTACAGGAATATAGTCTCAGTTATTTAGGTATAGGACGAAATTTTAGGGAAATACAATTGGATCTGGTAGGCGGTGTGGCAGTCAGGATCTAGGTTTCTTCAAGATTTTTCGTGTTTGCAGAATAATATTGGACTTTAATAATAATTGTCGTTCCGGAATATGAAAAAAATCCTCTAAACGTTCTCATTTTCATTACAAACTCGAATTGATATCAAGATCACATTGAAGAGGTATGTACGAAAGATGATGTCTCGAGATGCCCTATGAGGGAAAAGATCCCTTGAATCTTATGCGCATTTTCCGATGTTGCCAGACGTATTTTTCACTCAGGTGAGAAATGTCGGAGTTCGCTTTTAGAAATGGATGAGTACTGAGTATCTCTTACCGAAGTTACCCTTGGACCCTTATCTTGAGGGTTGACTATGAATACGGCCCATGTTCTCGTCGCGTCGATGGTTGATGTAGATAACGCTCCATACTCTGTTCAAACTTCAGCGAGAGCAATAAAACAAGGTTCGCGCAGCGGTAGGAGGGCCTTCGGATAGTTACTTTCCTTCCAGAGTCGAATCGAGGAGATTACATAAAATAGTTCAGTTTTAACTGAATGGAAGGGACCCACATCTGGTGTTTCCCGGAATTACTTTGTCCGAATCTTGCAAGGTTCCGACGCAAATCTCTAAAACTCTGGTGTTTCCTGGAATTACCTTGCCGCAATCTCAAGCATAGTTCCGAGTACGACCCTGGCAATCTTTTATGGTGGTCGAAGGGAGCGTTGTGATGACGGTTTGACCAATACGAGCTTTATTGTGCGCAAGCCAGACGATTCTGTTTGTATTTATTGCTCTCGCTTAAGTTTGAACAGAGTATAGACAAGGAAGCGCGTTAGGCCTGCCTCAGACCGTTCAATTCTTAAATAGGAAATAAGATGAATAATACAATAAGAATCGGGTATTGAGCTTGAATATTATGGGAACAGAGACCCTGTGCCGTACTGTATGACGGGAGTTTGAAACGGAAGAATTAAAAGAATGATGAAATGGATTAATAAAATATTCGATTAGTTGAATTAGTACGTTTAATTCCCAGAATTTATTTGGTGAGTCACTGCCTCACCCGCATCATAGGACAATCCGACACTGCAAAATCTTTTAGGGCATTGTGTATAGAGCGAATAAAACTTGAAAAAAACGAACAATTTTTGGTGCTATTTCATATCAAGTAGCAATTCAATATTAATTAAAATTATGTTAAATAATATTGAGATATCTATTGAAATATTGTCTGGGAGGTCTTTGCATTTTCCTGAAAACTCAATTTGGGTTTTCTCTCCTAGTCTCTGAAATAAGAAACAATTAAAAAAATTTTTTGAATAATATAAGAAAGGCCCCTACGTAAAAATTTCAGCATTAATTTGTCAGAGGCCAAAACTTTACAAGAAGAAATTGTTGCCTAACAATGAACAAAAAGAAAACACTTTGAACTCTTGAGCGTAACGTTTCGGAGTGTTAATCAGGCACCTTCGTCAGACAATTACTAGTTTTCATTCAACTTCGTAGAATCGTGATATTGTCACGATTTCTTATATTATTTAAAAAAAATTTCTAATTGTTTCTTATTTTAGAGACTGGGAGAGAAAACCCAATTCAAGTTTTCAGGAAAAAATAATCTTGAGTTCATTTGTTGATAACAGACAATTCCTAGATATCTAACGCTTTTCCATTCATCATGAAGTATATTCTCTTCTCGATGCAAATGAAGGTTTGGAAAATTGTTTCTTCTGGTTTGCTTCTTTTTATGAGACAGTCGTCCAGTAATTTCTCCACATCTGGCGATTCCTTGATTTGGGCTGGCAAAACTTCTCTTATCGTATTTCTCTTCAACGAGCCGGTTGAATCGAACATGTTACCCAACCGGGCCACACACATGAAGAGTTTTCTCGATTCGGGATCTCCTACAAGTTGACTTAGTTCTGAATAGGTTTTCTTGTCGAAGCCAGTCTTAGCCCTACATTTATCTACCCAGCCCTGAAGATCCTCATTCTCCTGTGGAAACAGATGTTGTATATTAAGTTCGAAATCATCACCTCTATTTCATCATATATCATTAAGAGTCTTCTCTGTTTTATAAATTCAACCTCAAGAAATCGTTTTGAAAATTCTCCTCGATCCTCTTCACAAATAATAAAAATCAATATGAAAAAGGAAAAAGTGTTTATCTGTAGTGATTATGAATATCACAGGTAATATTTCGTTTCGTAAAATTTGAAATATTTATGTGTATACTGAATATGAAAATACTGAGAAATAAAATTTCTCTTGAGAAACGGTATAATCAGCTTATTTCCCTTTTAAGGGTTGCTTTTCTCATTATTTTATAATAACTTGTCGAAACTAAAATATGCTTTTATAAGTGACATTTTGTCAGCGTTAAGTGACTGCAAAATTTCGTTATTACCTCTTTTTCTATATTAAACATAATCAAAACTTATTTATGAGGAAATAATTCCTTCTATCGATTGTTTCGTAATCTATCCGATAGTCACCATTTGATGAAGGAGTGCAATTAACCGATCTTTTCGAGTAAATTTTCGATCAGGAAAATGTGGAAATATTCAGAAATTCGAATGCAAAATATTTAAAGGATTGATTTTGTCACCCTTCATGGTGATATTTTCCAATTTAATATACTACCAGTCAGCAAATGACAATAACAGATGGTGGAAAAGTCAAAAGGGGAAGTGTATATATTCATCAAATTTTTCTGAACCATCGATCAAACAAAACAATTCACAAAAGTTCGTTTCATGTGCTGAAGGTGCTGGTACTTTTTTTCAGTTTTAGTTGATGGTTGAATTAAAAACATACCTAAGCTGTCAATTAGCTAGAAGTTTGCAAAAAATTTCAGTTGGCTGTTTTCTCGCTTTTAATATGGCCAATTTTTCATGAGGTGCATGCCCCGACCCTTAAAAGCTCTCACTGCAGTTAATAGTGGAATCAACAAATCCTGAACCTTTTTACATTATAATATTTCCAAACAATTTCAAATAAATACAAATAGAAAAATTCACGAAGCACGTACAAAGAATGTAATACAACTACACTTGGAAAACCTGTGTACTGTCGCTAATATTGAGGCTACCCGACTGTGTTGAAAACTGGTCAAATTTTTGTCTAATGTTTCTAAAAGTAGTTCAATGAAAACAAAATATTTTCTGAGTTTCAAATGTCATCAACTTACAAAAATGGTCTTGAAAACAGATTTCCTGAAAGATCACCTTCTTATAATTGAAGAGGAAGGAATTTCCATAAATATTGAATTCGATTAATAAAGTTAATATATGATTAATGGCAGTCGATATGAATTATGTATTGAAATGAATAAGAATCATGACAACACATTTGTTGAATTAATAATTTGCTTCAACTCAATTCTAAGAAATGCATGTCCAATTACCAGGCTCATCAACTAATGAAGAGAAGAGAATACTAGTAGAATAGAATCAATTCTTTTCGACATAGTGTGAGTATGTCACCATGAAATGAGCAATCAAAATACATACAAACGAACTTTTTAGATTTTTAAATTTTGTACATGCCAATTAGATATTAAGTCGGAATTTTATTGTACAGTAGTAAATACGATGTATCATTGAGTATTAATATGATATATTGATACTCAATGCATGTATTGAAAATTGTTGTTAATGTTTTTTCATTGAAATTGACTTGGTAGAAAACTTTTCTCTAAAACCCCGATCTCACCATGACATTTGTCATGGGAATCTCCCATCATCATACAGAGTTCTGAGGAATGCATATACAAATATACAGGGTGTTCGGCATATGAACCTGATCATCTCCTTTCCTAATTCGTGGATAGGCAAAAGCGGCCCGAGTCCTTGGCCCGCATGATCTCCAGACCTAGATTTTCACGTCTGGGACAAGCCAAAACATTAATTGATTTACCCTCTAGAGAGAAAGAATAGACGCCGATTTTGTAGCAATGATAGATGTTATTCCTTTATCTACCATAACCGTTGAAGAACGAAAGAGGAGTCGAGCGTGCTTTAAGAACAGAGGAGAACAGTTCGAGCAGAATGTATAACTAGAAAACACTAATTAGATGTTCAATATACCCGTTTTCTGAGGCAGAAATATTTTCTTTTATCAATGTCATAGCATACCGTTAAAAAGATCATCTTCTAGCGAATTTTCTAAAATGCAATAAAGGTCTTAATTTTTGCTAGTTTTTTTCATTTAAATTTGAAGTTTATTTTTTTTCAACCAGTTACTGATTTTGTAAACTCAAAAACCTCGTGTGCCCCGTTAGGAACATCAATTGAAACAAAAATCATTAATTTCTTGAATAGCATAGATTAGAGGAAAGTATTAGAAAAAACACACTTTCACAGCGATTAATGAAATTTAACGTGGATTGGAAGGTGAGATTAAGGGGTTTTGGGGAAAAACATTAAAAAAAGCATATCTCCTCAACAGCGACTCTCAGAACACAGGATCTCAGGGTGAAAAAATTCGCAGATGCCCCCAAGAATATTCCCAAAAATTGCCGAAAACATTCCCTAAACCAGAAAAAATAAATGAAAAATTTATTCTGACAAAAAAATTCAAACATGAATAGACTCCATCTAAATCAAATAACTGTAGAAAAAAATCTATTCACGGAGTGTAGATATGGAGCAGATCAATTACGAGCTTCTTCGTGTATTTTGCAGTTTTTCTCGTTATTTATCCTCTCCTTATCTAAACTCTTAGACTGTGAGGTCATGCAGGTGGCTTTGGATGCTTCCGTGATGACGTTGTTTGTTGCTCTAGAGTACAGAGTCCACCAACTGGAACCGCAAATGACTCGGTTGATTTTGCGATTTCTTGTTTTCTTTAAAGGCTTCTTCGTGAAACCACATATATACAGAAACACGTATATGTTGCAGAACTATCGTATATTCATCATTTATGCTTATGAATACAGAAATATCAATTGCAAAAATGGAGTTATGTCATCCAATTGGCTTTTCATTCTCTGTGTTGAGTATTTCCTCTGTTGTTTTCGAAGTATGTAAAGAATTTTTTGAAGTATTCACATTTTCATTTAATTTTGATACAAATATTCATTCATAATAGAGTAGTTGAGCAACACAACTCTATCTTAGGATTTCATGCATTTTTCCATCTATAGATTATTAGACATTCAGAGAATAGGGCAGAATATAACAAAGAAAAATAAAATCCTCATAATATTTGTCAAATATAAATTTTTATATTCAAGATAATTTTCTTTGATTTTTGTGGGTAAGATTATCAAGTTAGAATCATCACTTCTCAAATACCCTCTAAAAATAAATTCATTCATTATTAATGTCTGTGAGAAAAATTTACCAATTTCTCTTCATGGTATCAAGTCAAAGTGGAAGTGAAAATATGCCACTGAATTCGGAAGATTCTCAGTTATTTCACAAAAATGAACAGAAGTTACATACCACTGCATATGTTGTATAAAATAATAAACAAAACACGGAAATCAGCCCCTTCATTATGTCCGGCTCAGGTTTTATGTTGTATATTGATGTAGATGGTAGCAGAATCTGGATAACTAATCCAATATTTCATGGATTCTGGAATTTATCAAACAAAAGCTCATTACGGAAGTTATGAACTATAAAATTAATGAAATCGTTAATTAATCCTACCGACTTCTTAGGAAGTCTATTCAAAATCCAAGAAGTAATAGACGGAACAAATGAAATATCATCTGATTCAGTGAAGAATAAAATTGGTGCAACTAAAAGGATCAAAACAACCATAATTACCGAATCGTATTACCGAAAACTTCAGAATGATTGAGTATACGAGTGGCCCAACATATACATTGTGTGTAGGTTTCAGTAAAAAATAACGAGCATTAATCAGACATGAATACGTACAGCACGCCCTCGAAAACTTTAAGCCACCTATGTCTATTCAATCTATATAAAAAAAATCACTGCTGAGGAAATTTGATAAATGACGTTTCAGTTATGATTTTTAGCAAGATGGACTCATAAAAGCTATTACAGTTCATTTCATAATGGAAACTGGAACCTGAAGAAAACAATATGAATATAACTTACGAACTCGGAGTCGTTCTAGCTAACAGAATTTTCTCAATTAACACTCTCTTTCGCCATGTTTTTACGAATAAACCTGTAAGATGCCTGTTTTTCCTTGTCAATACTTAAAATTTTTTCTTATTCAAATATTGATACCATCGATGGCACTCAAAATAATTACCTGCTCCCACATAACTGTTCACCTGCAATCTACCTAGTGGTTAAACCGCATATATCAAGACCAATCGAACATAGATTAATAGATCCAACAGATATAACCTTGAACTTGGAGCAAGTCTGAATTCCTATATAAAGGGATCATCTTTGAATAGCTAATGTATTCTTGTTCATCGTGTTCTAACTCTGCGTTATACAATCAATATGAAAGTCCTTTTGGTGACAGCTTGTGTCTTTTTGACTGTTCAGGTAAGAATTTTGAAATTTTATATATCTTGATGGTTAAAGTTAAACTCCGAGTGAATTTAATGCAAGCAAAAATGAAGAGTTTTTTTCCTTGAGAATCTTTTATTCCATTAGATCTCTTGATCATGCATTCAGTTCATCTTCAAAGAAGTCATGGAATATTTCAACATTACCCTTCATATAGCGCCCATTCATGATATTTTCGTATAAACCCCAGTGAAATAAAGTAAGGCATTGCTTTCCTGTTCGTAATTTTTTTGCTAGGAGCTTCATCTTCTTTTTCTCCTCACAAATAAAAGGCATTTTAATCATATTTTATCACAATCATTATGAAAGCTACAGATGCAAATTACAACAAAGTTCAAACTCTATAATTTTCTCTTTTCATGTGGTTCAGTATCGCAAAATTATCGAAATTCAAAGTAAGTTAATAGGTCCTGGTCTTCTTATTAGTCGTTTCATTGATGAAATGTATTGCTTGCATGGCTGTTGATATTCATATGTGGGATGTTCCTTTTCTGGAGATACTAACAAAAATAAGAGGTTGAACGGATAATTCTGTAGAAAAAACTATAAGCTCGCAAATGCAAAAGCCTAGTTGAGTTTCAAATTTCGATCATTTTCATAGCATCAGAACTATATTTATGGATTGTTATGATTATATTAGTTCATCGAAACTACAGGAAATGTTATTCTAAAGGAGAAATCAGCACACAATTTGGATTTTCCTGGAGATTATTTAAATGTTTTCGCTCGGAATTGACAAAACTATAAAAAGTTTAGTTCTACATCAGAATTCTTCTTTACAATTTTCAGAACGCCCAGTGGCCAAAATCAAAAAACGGTCCAAGGAATAAGCAGGCAATATTTGATTTGCAATCAAAATCGCAATATAACTTGAATCGGATTATCCATGGCAAATTCAAGAAAAAAACTAGATGAAAATCGAACTTTAACACACGAATATTCAGCTGTCTCTCAAACATTCTTCTGCAAATTCTCTTCCTTTTTTACCTCAAATTCAGGAACACCTTGTAATATCTACTATCACGCTTCAAATGAATTTCCAGATGAAAATTCTAAATTTAATTTTTCTGCCGTTTTACTCCAAAGTAACTTCAAAAATCGATTCCACTCTGGATGACTAGGTAAATGCATTTTGTTAATGATTGATTAATTCTAATGACCCGTTGACGATTATTTTCCTGAGCTATTCTTGCCTAGAACTTGAACAAAATCATTTGTAATAACGAAATAGTCATTTTGAGTTCCTATCATTCATGGTGAAATGTCATAATAAAGTTAGTGTCACGAAAAGCGTACTTCCCACAAGAGAAAATAACTTTGGACAGTCTATGGGAGATGATTTCTCTTCATTAGGGACCTGTAGCGGTCTTCAACTATCAGAAGTGCCGTAAAATCATCGCTTGGATGGCCGAATCTGGTTTCAAACCCTCCCGGTCAGAGAGCAAAGACATTCGCGTTTTGGATCTGAATATTGAAGGCATATCGAAGGACAAAGCGGATTATTTATCGGATTATTGGAAACGAGAAATAACATTCTACAGAAACTTGCTGGTACGTCATGGGGTGCTGACCCGACTACTCTTCGCACAGCAGCCCTTGCCCTGGTTTTTTCCACCGCTGAATATTGTTGCTCTGTTTGGCTCTATAGTGTTCATGTTCAGAAAATCGATGCACAGCTCAATTTTTCAATGAGAATAATTACTGGAACCATCCGATCTACACCTATCCAATGGCCACCAGTGCTATCAAAATAGTTCCTCCCCATATTCGAAGACAGTCTGCAACTTGGAATTCTTGGAATAAATTCAATTCATTTCCGATACTTTCCTACGTTCCAGAAAATGGAATTACAAGACTGAAATCTCGTAAACCTATTTGGTCGAATAACTTTCTGAATTCGAACTTCAACTACAACGAAATCTGGAAATCCGAATGGGATGTATGTTCTTTATCTAATAAAGATCTAATATCTGATCCATCGAATAAAGTTCCTGCTTTTAACCTTCCCAGGAGAATATGGTCCATAGAACCATACACAATATATCAAACTCATTTTTGCAATGGGTTGAAAATTCCAGATCAATTTGATGAAGTATAAATTGAATTCTCTTGCTGTTCTGTCCTTTTTATTTTCAGGTTGGAGTTTGTGTTTGGAAATCCTTCCTCCGAAGAGCCGTCCCGCTGATCGTGATGTCCTTCTATTTAGAATATTCAGATACAACAATTTTATTTTATTTTTTTAACGGGGAGACAGGTTTTTTCGGCTGAGGTTTTTTCCCCTGGCTCTATAGTATCGTATGATACTGGTGATGATAGTATCGTATGATACTATAGCATCATACGAAGAATGTTGTGGTACCCCGTTCCTTTTTTTACCTCAGCTTAGGTTCTTCTTGTTTCAACATTTATTGTATTATTTTAGCTCTCTTATTCAAAAGAATATACATATATATATATATATATATATATATATATATATATATATATATATATATATGTTGAAGGTATTATTGCTGACTATTTAAATACAGGTTCTTAATTTATTGGGAATAGCAGCAGTTGAATCAAATAATACTCTTTTTTCTTCACTCGAGCTTTCGAGACATTTATTGTCCCTTCATCAGGAGAACTGAATAAATACAATGGATAAACATAAAGACAAGGTTACAAGGATCTTACTCACGAATTTGAGGTTGAATTTCAAAGATGTTGTTGCATGAAAGATTAGAATGATGGGATTAATTTACAGAAATCAAAAGTGAATTGAATTTTGAAGTTGATGAAATTTCAATATGTCATTATGAAAGAAAATTATCTGAAATAATCGAAACAAAAAAATTAAAAGGGTACTATTCTATGTAATGATGTTCGATGAACCTCTCTCAATGACTCGATCTGGTGGTTTGTTTCTAATTGAATCGATGTCCATCAGATATGAATACATTGAACTGAGTCTATGAATATCTTTTTTAAAATTCATAGAATTATCATGTTGCCATATTCTGAACATCTCAATAAATGTTCTTTTCTTGTCATTTTTTTCAATGTCTAATATTTTTACATTATTCAAATCAGGTTGGTGATTTTCAGAATTAGCATGTATTGATAATGCACATGTATCTTTGTAGGTTCTTATGTTACTCTTATGAAGAGCGATTCTCTGTTTTAGTTTCGTCTTAGTTTGTCCAATGTAGCATTTATCACAATCAATACAATTAATTTTATATACCATATCAGATTTATTCAAATCAAAGATACATGTGCATTATCAATACATGCTAATTCTGAAAATCACCAACCTGATTTGAATAATGTAAAAATATTAGACATTGAAAAAAATGACAAGAAAAGAACATTTATTGAGATGTTCAGAATATGGCAACATGATAATTCTATGAATTTTAAAAAAGATATTCATAGACTCAGTTCAATGTATTCATATCTGATGGACATCGATTCAATTAGAAACAAACCACCAGATCGAGTCATTGAGAGAGGTTCATCGAACATCATTACATAGAATAATACCCTTTTAATTTTTTGTTTCGATTATTTCAGATAATTTTCTTTCATAATGACATATTGAAATTTCATCAACTTCAAAATTCAATTCACTTTTGATTTCTGTAAATTAATCCCATCATTCTAATCTTTCATGCAACAACATCTTTGAAATTCAACCTCAAATTCGTGAGTAAGATCCTTGTAACCTTGTCTTTATGTTTATCCATTGTATTTATTCAGTTCTCCTGATGAAGGGACAATAAATGTCTCGAAAGCTCGAGTGAAGAAAAAAGAGTATTATTTGATTCAACTGCTGCTATTCCCAATAAATTAAGAACCTGCATATATGGTGAATTTATATATATATGGTGAAATTAACTAAAATATTTTTCAGTGCTTAGAAATTCCCCTGAACATTTTTAAAGCTCAATAATCAACCATTATATATCTCCATATCTATCCATATTGAATTTCAAATTTGAAAATAATTTCTCGGGTCTTTTTGATTTGAGACACTAGAGAAATGAAAGATCGAAATATGAAATGATGTGAATTTTTAGGCTCTCACAGACGAACAGAAGCAGAAACTCAAAGACCACAGCGCGGCATGCTCCGGAAGTACAGGAGTCGATCAAGAAATGATCACGAACGCTAAAAAAGGCCACTTCACCGACAACGAGAAATTCAAAGATTACCTCCTCTGCATGTCTAAGAGAATAGGATTTCAAAATGAAGCTGGAGAAATACAGAAGGACGTCCTGAAGCAAAAAGCAACGACAGCTCTGAATGATGAAAAACTTGTGGAGACAATAATCGAAAAATGCGCAGTGACTAAGGATACCCCACAAAACACGGCTTTCGAAGTCATAAAATGTTATTATGAAAATAATCCTAAGCATTCTTCTCTGGCTTGAAAGTATTGTATGATGATCAGAATAAAGCTTTATTTCGATAATCAAATAGTTATTTCAATTTCTGTTTTGTAAACTAGTGTTATGCAAGATGTTAGGTTTCATTTCAGAGGGTTGTTTCTTCTTAAGCGTCATAATAGGTTCTTTAGGTTTTCATTGCGAGTTCAATCTGGACTTCAATGAAACGAAAACTAGTCTCTTATACGCATTGAATTGACTCTCAATCACAATGTTGAAAAAGGTATTCTAAGCTCATAAACTTTACTTGAAAAAAAAAATGTATTGGTCTATACTACTATACTTTTTAATTGACGAATATTTCTTGTGAAATAATATGATATCCAAGAATAGTTCATTCATCAAATTCTATTTCTACAACGTATTCTAAAACCAAAACGCATAGCAGTTCACATATTTCATATAATAATGTACAAAAATAATTTATTGATAAAAGGTATTTAATTGATTTCTACAGATTGTAAAACCATTATATACCCTTAGAAAGAAAAATTACCTAATGCTTGTGTGATGTTGTACCCAAACTTTTTGCGATAGTACTCGTTTGATTACAGCCGATAGAAACAAAATACGTTTCGGTGTTACACCGAAAGCACTCATTCAAACCGAATTTAATTTGAAACGCCTCACGCGATTTACAGCGCAAAATGAATTCATGATATATTTTCTCGCTTGAAATTATACAAGGGACATTTATGTGCAATCTCCTGTGATTTCAACTTGAAAAACCTTGAAAATGCAGAAAATTCGTCTTTGTATATGGTGAATATGCAAATAATAAAACAATAATAATGATAACGAATATGCAAATAATAAAATATTTCGTGAAAATCATAAACATTTTCACCAACTTTGATCTCTAGAGATGTCGAAAAAAATTGAAATATAAATTCAGGCATTTGTCAATTTGATAGTTGATTATTATGAACAGAATAAAAATCTGCAAAACGAATGAAGATTCATATTTTCTGTAAATGAGATTACTAAAACAAAAATCTCATAGCAACTATAGTCCAGACATTTTAATCAAAATACAGTCAAAATCTCAAAATTCGAGGTAATTGGCTGTAAACTTGGGAAAGCCTTTATTTTGACATCTCAAAATCAGTTTTTCCTTCCTATTTAATAACACTCACCTGCTGGTAGTGTATATTCATTATATTTTATTTTAATCAATTTTATACTTCCTAAATATCGAGACGAACATAAATTAATTTTTAAAAATGTTTCTCTTTATTTGCCTACCAGCAGGTAAATAGAGAATAATACTCGACATTGTAAAACACTGCCCCCTATCTCCAAAACAATTCAGAGTAAAAAAAAAACCACTGTGACAAAAGTTGTAGATAATTTATTCCTCTACAATATTTATCATTAATGAAAATAGGCAAAATTTGATAGAAACCGAGATATTTGAGATAAAAATCAAAAAAGTCGATGTTTTGAGCTTTGACCCTTGGAATTTTCTAGACGCGGACACCCCATATACGCTAGGGTTTGAGACAAGTTTTGGAATGTCAAAATAAAGGCTTTCATAAGCCTCTCGAATTCCGAGGTGAAAACCTTAAAATGACTGGACTCATAGTGGATATGTCGTGATGGTTTTCATGAAACATGACAACCTACGTTGGCATGATTCTTTCTGAGAAAAATGCTGTTCGCCATTCATGAGTCCATGGGGTGAAATGAGTAAGTACCTACATCGGAATATAGGTACCTACCTAGATGAAATGTTAGGAAGGCATGTAGTTTGATGCTTTAATATATTCCGAGTGTTAATTTTATCAATTCCAAAGGGCATCGAAGATGGGTCCATCGTGAAGTATTTAACCACATTGAGGTACTTTTATAGAAAGTGTCATACGATCCGATATAAAGTGCGTCATAAGAATCCTTTCCCCAAATGGAAAAACTTTTTCTCAATATATCAGATGGAAATTGTTGAGATTATAGAACGTATTGATTTCCATCGACTCAGTCAAGGTGTATCTTCGACTTTCAGTTCAATCAATAATCAAAACTTTCAGTTTTCTCATATGATTGCAATATCGTCGGAGGAAAAATCAATGTTCGAATAGACTGGACTTTCGGATATATCGGATTTATCATTTTATGATGTTGTTAGTTTCCACTCAAAATCATTATGGTCCCTTGCGATGGTCTTCATCATCGCTATTTTGCACGAGTCCAACTTCAATATTACCCATCCAGATTATACTGATTTGAATATTCTCCGTTTGCTGAATTCCATTTGTCCATTATGATATGACATATGTCACAAAAAAAACTTCCCTGGGATGTCACATGGAGAACTTCTTCGAAGTTATTTTGGTAGCTTTTTCATGCACACAATAGAATAATTTGAAACATTTCGAGCACAATGAATCTCTAAAATTTCATGCAGTCATTTTCTGAATTCTAAGATAAACAAAAAAAATTGTTCGCCTTCACGAAGGCCATAAATTTTTGGGAAACGAAAAATTGAAAATAGTAGTGATCTAAATGAGTATCATCTTCAAAATTTAGTCTAGCAGAAGCTTCAAGAGACGGATTGAGAAGATAAATCAGATGTTATGACTGAGGAAGAAATAGACCAATTTCGGCCTTATATTCAACCAAAGGCGGTTCGTTAGGGACGGTGGGGTATTACCGACGTTATCATTGTATTTGGATAACATCACTATACCGGGTGTCCCAGTGTCCCTGTTTCAATGGATTATCACAGTCATTTCGGAAGATAAAACTTCGATAAATTTCTAGTTCCCCAATTCGTTCAAGGAACCTTCAACTCAGAAAATCAAAAATTGAAAATCATCGGTTTGACCGGAAATGATTCTGACTTTTTTATTTCAAACATCGCTCTATATGGTTTTTGCAATTTTTTTATTTCTACTCAAAATTAGCTTTTCAACGATGTATCAAACTTCGTATTTTACTATAGATTGGGAAAACGAAAATTGAAATTTCAAATTGGAAGAATTGCAGTGGCCTACAATATTTTGTATGATCTTGATTTTGGCTTCAATAGTAATTTATGAACACGATAAAATTTTCAGATTTAAAACTGATTCCTTCCTTCGCGGTATTTGAAGGATTGTGTATTCCATATTCCTCCTATTGATTTAGAAGATCTAAAAAAATCGGATTTTCAACCGAGATTCAAGATGAAATGGTTTCCTTTTTACTCTTACGACTGACGATGACAAAAATTCCCATAAATAAAATTTGAATTTGAGAAAAAAAAAATATTAATTGAAAAAACTCTTCCATTCGCGGAAATCATTCGAGATAAACAGCCGAAAGTTGGCGTGAGTAATTTTTATGGGATGTCAAATCGATACCCTAAGTTCAAATCGAAAATGCCGCAGGGGCAGATTATCCATATAAACCATCGAATCAAATGTAAAATACATATCTTTCAGAAGTTTTAGAAGAAATCAAAAATTTCAGAAATAATACACTTCCGGTCAAACCAGAAGTGATTTTAAATTTTTGTGATTCTCCAATGAAGGTTCCTCAATCCTGCGTCATGAGAAAAATAGGGGAAATAATCAGAAGAAACAACTCATTACCTGCTAATTTATTTCCTCTCATTTCCACCTCATTGCCTCTCAGTGCCCCACATTACCTCACATTTCTTCACATTGTCCCTCATTTCCTCGCATTGCCTTCTCATTTCCTTTCATTTCCTCCTCACTTTCTCCTCACAAAATTTCCCCAGTGAAAGACCCCTCGGTTTTGTTGTTCTGTTGTTTCCCTGCTCTGGATTTCATTGATAGAATCGATCAATTCGTTCCAACTGATTCTCAAGTAACCTGAAAACAAGAAATATTCATTCAAAAATGTTTTAAGAGTATGATCAGTAATAGGTTAAAATTCGACTAGTTCGATAAAATTTCCTTCCTGATGGACACAAATATTTTTTTCATCAGCAAAAAATGTGGTAGGTAAAAGAAGGAAATGAAGCAAGCAGATCAAAACGACGTCAATGGAAGATTCGCTTGGGAAAAATGGCTCAGATTCCACAAAGTAAAATACCACCAGATAAGAGCGGTCCGAACAACCGAGACATAAAAACAGATTATAAGATGTCGAAATTCATAATCTTCATGTTTAATCGATCACGCAGAAGCTCTCCAATTCAGATCAGCAGGTACTGCTCTCGATTTTTTTTAAGTTACTGAGGCCTACGTTCTTGAAAGATTTCTAATTTATTTTTTATTATGAATAGACATAATTTGAAATGGACCTGCCATTTGCAAAATATACGATACGGTAGTTAAATAAACTCATTTCTTCTTATGATACAACTGCATCACCATAAAGAGAGTTCCCATGGTTTAAACCAGCATATGCTGGAGGTACAAATGTAGAAAGAATATTTCTTGAGTAATTTTAAGAAAATAGTTTCATTCATAAACACGGTACCGCAAACGGGGGGTTAAGGTTTGAATTTTTTCAACTTTTTCTATTACGAGGTAGTCCTAAACGCATGCAATAAAATTGAGGAGGTGAATGCTCGTATGAAAATAGGATTTCACCCTTGGAAGGAGTTGACTAAAATTCAGTTTGTATTTTTATCTTTTCTAAATCCATCACACGTAAACTACGTTCGTGTATTTTGGCTGGATGTGGTCATTTCCATCATTTATTATGAATCATTCTGCATTATACCTCTTCACTTTCTTCCACTCAATTTATTAAAATAATTATACAATATGGTTTTTCTCTTCAGCTATTGGTTTTGGGAAAAAATTCAAGTATAAAAATATTTGTGAACAAAATAAGGATTTTAATTTATAATTTCATTTCATGAAACTTCATCAGTTTAGATATGAAATAAAGAAATGGTTACTAATGTTACATGCGTATAATGTAACAGGAATATGGAAAAAACACCTGTGGTTAGTTCTTTGCAAGTGCACGAAAATAACAAAATTCCAAGTTTCTAGCTTCACTGAAAATTTGGAAAAAACATAAAAACAGATTGTTAGTCACCAACTTAGGAGGATGATATCTAGGAAAGGGGTAGGATGAGCAAATTTTGTTACAGGAAAGACCCATCTTAATTTCATACGAGCATTCACCTCCAGAATTTTATCGTATGAATTTAGGAAAACCCTGTATAGTATCTACTCTTCACAAAATAATCAACTGAAATTTGGCATGAATATTATAATTGATAATTCACACCCTTCTACCTGCCAATTTTTACAGCAAATCTACAGGATGATATTTTTTCTGGAACACTGTTTTTCGATTTCCAACAACGTCAATTGAAATGTATCAAATTATCATGTGAGCAAATAATATGTCAAAAAAATTTAAATTATAATTCTCTATTGGGTACCCACGAGGAAAAACTTTCCTCTAAAATCAATCCGTTGCAATGGTGATCCGTCAAATACACGTTTTGATTGGTTGAAACTCACAGTTGTAAAATTTTCAGGAAAATCCAAATTGTCATAAAAAATTCAGTGGGTAGGAGTCATTGACTCCAGCACAACAATATCGATAATTTCCTGAAGATTTGAACCACTTCAACAGATTCTGTAACGATGATAATTAAACGAAAACCGAATGTGCTATTGATTGAAAGAATTGCTGCTGGATGATAATAAACAGCGGCTCCTGCAATTATCCAGCAATTCTGCCCGTTTGATTCCTAGCACGTTTATCCTTTCGTGTCCCTCTGAAGAAATTTTCGTTCGAGGAAGTAAGTGCTGCATTTCATATTACAAACGCATTTGGCAGGAATTGGGTTTGGATGTCAGTTGGACAGGACGTGAGGAATTTCCTCGCTCAGAGCGTTTTCAACAAGAAGGCACCAGCTGCAGCCCAGGACGGGGAATTTGTCCTTGGTTTCGAAAAGTTTGCTTTTTCTTTTGTTAAACTCCAAATTCGCATTATATATTCCTCACCTCTTTATAAAAGAAAGATGACGTGCATAATTTGCAAATTGGGGGACAAATAAAGGCTCATATTCTCATCTGCGACCCTATTATTTTTCAGACTGATGTATCACAGCATTAGTTAACTTAAATGGGTCACAAATGTTTGACCTTTCTGTTTTGGAGCTTAGAAGAGGCAATGTGTAAGCATTATTGTTATTTTTCATGCATTAGGGTGGATGTGACCTTCAATTATTTCAAATAAAAAATCTCGAATGTATATGTTGAGAAAGTGCAGGATTCATTCTCTTGTTGAATTGGACTGAAAACTATTTTTTCATGAAATGATAGCAGAACTGCAATTAAATTCTGTGATCAAGGCATAGGCGGCCAAATCTATAATGAGTACCTCCAAAAGAACAATATTAAACATCTATATCGTGTTGTTTTTCTCCCGGTGAGAATGGAAACAAAATATCTTATTCTTTCAAAACAATTCATAATATATTTGTCAAATATTAAATCAATATACCGGGTATTCCAGGGGCTAATACTTGTCCCAATGGATTATCTCAGCCATTTCGGAGGATGAAAGTTTGAAAATTTCATGTTCTTCAATTCGCCCAAGGAACCTTCCTTTGAGAAAAACAAAAATTGAAAATCACTTTCGGTTTGATCGGAAGTGACTCTGACTTCTTTATTTCAGATATCACCCTGTATATTTTTTGAAATTATTGTTGATTTCAACTCAAAATGACCTTTTCAATGATTTATCACACTTTGTGTTCTATATTTGAATTGATGCAGAAAAGGACAATTTGAAGAATTGAAGAGGGCTACGATATTTGGTGTTATCTTAATATTGGCGTCGATGATAATTGATAATTCATGAACACGATAAGAAGAAGAAGATAGGTAAGCCTTCAAAGGTATTTCTTCCTTTGGGGGTATTTGAAAGATTGTGTATACCAGATTCCTATTATTTATTTCGAAAATCTAAAAAAATCAGATTTTCAACCGAAAACGATCAATAAATTTTGAATTCTAGTCAAAAAATAGAAAAAACAGATTTTCGAAAAGTCGAACGATTTGAAATGGGATCGACGAGCTGTAGCCCATTTCATTAGCCGGCACATTAAATTGATATCAGCATCTATGTAGCCCCTTTTTTGTGGGATATATTTGTTTTGGAGAGAATTATTTGCTGGTGATACGATCCACCGAATTTTCACCGAAAACTTCGATTTCTTTGCGAATTATTAAGTTGTAAAAATGTAGATGTGTTTCATTCTTCTATGTTCAGCTGGTGCATCCAAATTACCAACTTATCGTGAAAAATTTCTTCAGACCTTCTTTTATCATTTTAGAGGGACAGTTTGACGCAAGAAAATAAATTCAACTCAGAATTATTCATCATAGATGATTAAGTTTCTGTTTATAGTCATTATGTAGACATTTGAACAAGATAAAAGCACCCTTTTTTATAGAAATGAGAGCCCAAAAAGGTTTAAGGTCACGTCATTAGGGTTCTTGGTAGTCATAAGAAAAAGAAACTAGAGGCTTCTTCCTGTGAACGATTCAATATTGAAAGATCGTTTCTGCTGGAAAGTATCCATTGTTTGGGATGTAAAAAACACCCTTTAGTCAATCCAAAGACACGGATAGATAACATTTAAAAAATGCACAATCAATATCATTGTTCGTACGGCCAAAATGAACTCTGATATTAAGACATCGACAAAGAAGTGTCTACATTTTGTAATATGAGAATAAATTCTTTCCATTCGTCATGTTTCATCGAAGAAAAATATAAACTTGAGCCATACAATCATTATATATCTTTTCCAGCCAAACTCGAAAATTCAAATGAAGATTCAAATGGGAAATAGTAAATTCTAAAACAAGTTGCAGAAGCGAGTTTTCGAACTCATGAGTGTTGGAATTGCCTTTTGCTACGAGTATTAGATGATATTTTCTCTATTTTAGTCAAGTTTTGTGAAATTCTCTAGAAATTTAAATAAAAATTCAGATTATAAATCCTAGTAACTTTTGTATTGATTTTTGCAGTTTGAGTGACTGTTACGAAAATTGATTTGTGATAGGATCGGTAGTCAGAGTTGACAACCACGAAACGAAAAATATAACTAAAAACAATATTGTACCACTGCTTTAATACTGTAATGAGCATATTACGATAATGAAATGAAAAAAACTGATTTCAAATTAATTTTATCCTGAGTTTACATTTATTTTTTCCTTCCAGATATTACGATGTCTTCTGCAGAACAGACATCCAGCAAAAGACTGAACCTAGAGAAAGCGACAAACTTTATGAGGCAATACAGAGATCCTGATTCTAGGGAACTCAAAAAGTTGTCGGCGAACCAGTTTATGGAGGTTTGGAGTCATTATGATAAAGATGGTAAGAGCATATTCTGATACGTTTCATTACAAAAAAAGGAAGTGACATAGTACTCTTTTGCCTCCACGACTGAAACATTTTTAATTAGTGGTCCCATACTTGACATTGGCGTATATGAACTAGTTTCCAAAGTTCAACAAGTTGTTAATGCTAAATCGCGATGATCACGGAAGATTATAATCTCTACAGTTCAACCGATAGGTGTATTATTGAAATTCATGCAAAGGTGTTCGCTGAGTGAGTGAACAAACTTTATAACAAGTTAGTATAACTCAACAAAATGAATGATGTTTGGCACGACAAGGGCCGTAGACTAATGAAGGACCGTGAAAAAATGAAAAAGAAAAAAAATGAATCGAGAGAAAAGATACAAAAGTAAAGAGAATGCTGGAGTACCGACTTCTGCCTACCTGTTGGTGCACAGTAGGGTTGAAATCTTCTTCGTGGCACTCACTCGCGAAAATAATCACTTTCGCAAAATACGATGTTTGAATTAATCGAGAGAAGTTGAGTTTCGAGAAATTTAGCATATAGTTCATCGGATGAGCGCCATATGAATACTGACTGCTAAAGACATCCGTCAAATCCTCCAGCACATGTTGTCGCGAAAATATAAGATTAACATTATATTGGGTGGAACTTATTAAAACGATTAAGCGATTCGGAATTAAATAAGATGACGTTATTAGTTGCAGTAACATAACCGCCCACCTAAAATAGAATATTTTATGAGAAAATGAAAAAGAAAACAAACAAAATTGAAAAGATATCGAATATTAAAATAAAAGAAAAAAAATGTTTATAATAATTTAATTATTGTAGTGGTAATGGACATAATTTAACCACTGGTCTCTGCAGTACACCTTGAGTTGTTCGAACAGTAGGTACCCTAACAATTTTGTCAGCGCCAGGATGCAATTTCTCAATGCGTCCAAGTCGCCAATGTAAAGGAGCAACTTGATCGTCTTTTATCAGGACGAGTGTGCCTGCGGTATAAGGAAATGAGTCACTATTAAACCACTTTTTTCGTTGTTGTAGTGTGTTCAGGTATTCTAAATGCCATCGTTTCCAAAAATCCTGATGGATGCGAGTTAATCGCGTGATAATCGACCGATAGATAGGTGAGATAAATCGGGTTCAGGAATAGCGGTTAGGGGAGCTAAGGTGAGGAAATATCCCGGTGTCAAAGCTGAGATGTCATTCGGGTCGTTGCTGAGGGGACACAGAGGGCGTGAGTTGAGTACAGACTCAATCTGTGTAAGGACGGTGTACAATTCCTCATAAGTAAGAATTTGATGACCGATCACTCTCAACAAATGGGATTTGACAGATTTTATACCGGATTCCCAAAGACCTCCAAAATGGGGACCAGAAGGCGGATTGAAACTCCACTCTATTTTCTCTTCCGACACAGCGTCTTGCATATAACTTGAAAGCTCCCGATAAGCTCCCTTGAAGTTAGTTCCACCATCACTAAAGATGTGGGTACATCTACCCCTTCGGGCAATGAAACGACGCAATGCAGCAAGAAAAGCATCGGAAGTTAAGTCGGACACCAACTCCAAATGCAATGCCTTCGTGGTGAAGCATACAAAAAGGCATATGTACGCCTTTAACGATTTTGAGCCACGAGATCTAGACATGGTTATGTAATATGGGCCACCATAATCTACTCCTACGCACTGAAAGGGCTTGAGCTGATTAATTCTCAAAGGCGGCAAGTTACCCATGAGAGGCTGAGACATTTTGGGATTAACTTTGAAACACGTATTACAGCGAGAAATGACTTTCTTTATAGCTCTTCGGGCTGATAATATCCAGACCTGTTGAGTGAGAAGAAACTGTAGAGTCTGAGCACCTGGATGCAGATATATATTGTGAAAATGCTGAATAAGGAGTTCAGTGAGGCGATGAGATGAGGGAAGCAGAGCTGGGTGTTTGTGATCATAAGCTAGACCGAAAAATGACAGACGACCGCCCACCCTGAGAACACCATTTTCTCCAACGAATGGGTTTAATTTTCGGAGGGATTTTGAAATAGGATTACCCGATAATAGATTATCTATGTCTTCCTTGAAAACAGATCGTTGTACTTGTTTAATAATGAAAAAGAGTGCTTCTTTGAGATCGATTGAGGAAAATCCGTTTACTTTACGAGCCTTTGAATTTTTCTTATTGTGAACGAATCTGAGAATGTAAGCTACCACCCTTTGGATTTTGGATAGAGACGAAAATTTTGAGAGCAAATTTTCTACGAACGAGGATGAGATGACAGTTGATAAACAGAGATGACGTTCTTCTTCTTGTACAGAACAGAGAGAATTCTCTATTTCTTCGTTTGCGAAGGAAAGTCTTTCGGAACGAAGCCAGGCAGGGCCTGTCCACCATAAAGAACAGTTCAACAATTCGGTTGGCGTTAGACCGCGTGAAGCACAGTCAGCTGGGTTATCTTTTGATTTGACATGATACCAATTCTCTGTTGAAACTAAGTCTTGAATTTGAGCTGTCCGATTACTTACGAACGATTTCCATCGATGAGGAGAGGACCTAATCCATGTAAGAGCTATCATAGAATCGGACCAAGCAAATATTTTGTCGATTGTATGTAAATGCCGACCGGTAAACAGCGGATATCATATTAATGAGTTTAGAGAGTAAGAGACACGCACACAGTTCCAGTCGCGGAATTGAAATTCGTTTTAAAGGTGAAACCTTTGATTTGCCACATACGAAAGATGTGTCAATGGAACCGTCAGAATAGAAAAACTTGAAGTAGACAACGGCTGCGTAACCCTGCTCACTACTATCTCCGAAACCGTGAAGTTCGCAACGATAAAATGGTTTCGATGCCAATTTCCGAGGTATCTTTAATTTACCCAATTCGGTCAACTCTAATTTACATTGACTCCAGCGACGATGGACCTCCTGGACCTGGACCTCTGGAAGTGTATCATCCCAGTGCAACCCCAATGTCCAAAGATGCTGGATCAAATGTTTAGCCAGAAAAGTAAATGGAGAAAGAAACCCCAGAGGGTCGAAAATTCGAGAGAGTTCGGAAAGTATTGTTCGTTTGGTACATACCCGACCAGTTGTTTCTGCCAGGTATGAAAATTCGTCCGACGAAGGAAGCCACCTCAAACCGAGAATTTTAATTATCGGATCGAGATCGAAATCCAACGAATTCTGATATTGATGATCTAAAGGTATAGATGAAAGTAATTCAGAATTGTTACTACTCCATTTTCGGAGCTGAAAGCCGCCACAATTTAACAAGGAAATAAGTTCCTTTTGCAAAGTTTTGGCTTCGTCTAAATCATCACATCCTGTAACGACATCATCGACATAAATGTCAGTGAGTAATGTTCTAGAGGCATTAGGAAAACGAACTTCCTCATCCTTAGCCAACTGTGACAAAGTTCGAAGAGCAAGAAAAGGCGCCGGTGCGACTCCGTACGTAACAGTATTCAACCGATACACACTTATGGGCTCCGAAGGAGAAAACCGCCATAATATTCTCTGAAAGTTTCGATGTGAACTTTGAACTAATATTTGACGGTACATCTGTTTAATGTCAGCTGTGAAAACGAATTTATGAACACGAAAATTCAATAAAATGACTATGATATCCTTTTGTAACTTAGGACCTATCAATAGCGCATCATTCAAAGATAACTAACCCGGTACATGAGCGGACGCATCAAAAACAACCCTCAACTTTGTGGATGGACTATTTGGCTTGATGATACAATGATGAGGAATATAAAAGGTACTGTCATCATCGGAGCTAGTAGAAACTAATGACATATGACCCCTTTCTAAATATTCCTTCATGAAATTGGAGTATTCTTCATAAATTGTTTGAGTTTTTATAAGTTTACGTTCAAGAGATAAAAACCGACGTAATGCGAGAGAATATGTGTCACCAAATGATATTGTAGAGAGATCAGGTTTAAATGGTAACGCCACAGTATAACGTCCAGAAGCATCTCTAGAATAACTTTGAGAGAACGAGCTTTCACAAAATTGATCTTCTGGTGATACGACGACAGTCTCTGAAACTTCTTCAAGTTCCCAGAATCTCTTTAATGAAGAATTTAAACAGGATTCGGATAAGGATAAATGAAAGGCGTTAACTGTTGTGTTAGGTGATTCAATCTTCCCCATGAAAACCCAACCAAATACTGTTTCCAGTGCTGTCGGTTCTGAACCATTACCCTCAACGCGACCATGCCGAAGTATCAACGAAAATATATCCGCTCCGAGAAGAATATCTATTGTCTTCGGGGTTGAAAAATCCGGATCTGCTAATTTCCTATCATATATACAATTCCAATAAGAAGGATTGATAAAGGAACTTGGCATCTGTGAACAAATCTTTGGAATTATGACTGCATCGTTTACATTCGATGCAGATGGGTTTACTTGACCAGTTGGACGAATGGTACATTCAGTGGTACAATTAGCAGAAGATGAGCTTTCCCCGATTCCATTTATCGAAAGTGAAGTATTACAAACTTTCAAACCCAATTTATTGACACACGATTGAGTTATTATATTTATTTGAGAGCCACCATCTAATAGAACTCGAACCTTTTGATATCTGCCCCAGGCATCACGAATTTCGACTTGAGCAGTTGCTAAAAGAACGGTGGAGTTTGAAGAAACATTCGTTAAAACTTGAGCTGAGCCTATATTAGAATCAGATGAGTTTGCAGCATTGAAATGAAACGTCTCGGTTGAAGAATTATTTTCCGTATTACTGCGCATGTGCAACAAGGTATGATGTTTCCCGTTGCAAGTACGACAGTTTGATTTTGAAGAACAATTTTTAATCTGATGTCCAGAATGGAGGCAATTGATACACCAATTCTTGTCTTTTGCTATTTTGAAACGTTCCTGAGCAGGTTGTTCCAAAAATGATGGGCATTTGTAAATATTATGTGCCAACTTGCAATAATTACAGTTTATTTGTTTTTTGATTGATTCGTTTTGTGTTTGAACGAGAAGTGCAGAATTTCTTTTATGCATTGAGGCAGAATTGGATTTCGAAACTTGAGAATTCGAAACTAAATGAGTTCTCGAAGGAAGAGAAAGAGCGGCCGACTCCAACGCGATGCATTGAATCGTTAGGAAATTTCGTAAGTTAACAAATGAAGGAATATCTGTTGAACACTCTTGTAATTCAAAGCGTTTGATCGATGCTGAATCTAATTTCTGAATAAGAATATGAAACAAAACAAAGCCCCATTGATCAATGGGTAGACCTAAATTCTTCAATACTGACAAATTTTCCGAAAAAAACCTCTAGGATTCGCCTAAGGGCTATAGATGAATCATTCTGAAGCTTTGGAACATTATAAATTTCTTTCCAACATGTATTAGCTAAAAGTCGTTTATTCTGGTACCTTTCTGTTAATGTTTGAAAAGCATTTTCATAATTTTGAGCAGTCAATGGAAATCCTTTTAATAGGCTCAAAGCATGAGAAGAAAGTGAACTAAGGAGATATTGGAACTTTTCTATCTGACTCAAGTTAGAATTTTCATGCACCAAACTTTTGAACATATCAAAGAAAGTAGGCCATTCTTTATAATTACCATCGAAAATGGGTAGAACTATTTTCGGAAGTTTCACACTCGGCGAATTGATAGAAGAGTTACTATTTTCCTTTTTAGCTGAAGGAAATAAATTAACGTAAATCGTTTTGATGGTGAAATAATTATCCATAAAGGCCGTTCTTGTTACCTTCTCCGTCTCAAATTCAGGTTCTTCAGACGATGCTATAATAGATACAATTGAGTTGTGTAAACTCTGGAACTCATCGAAGATTCCCTCTAGTTGTTCAAATCTTAATTTGAATCTAACGTGGAGACTTTCGTCAGTAACGGCAGACTGAGCTAAAGTCAAAATTTCTTCGATATCGTCACTTAGTATTTGGCGGCGAGCTTTCAGTTGTTTCAAATTTGATGCCATGTTTAATGATTATTCAAGGTATACTGCAGAGAATCGAGTGTATTTTGATATTGAACGTTTTAAAGAATGAGCAAACTCAATAATTAGTTGAAAGAATTGAAGTTATGTACTATTATTATCAGATTAAATTTCTTAGAAAGAGAAAGGTGAAAATCAACAGAAAAAACATGCAAGTTTATTTGTGTTGATGTTCTGAGAGAGAGGTTATGAACATAGATCAGAACTCCTCAAAAGTCATCTGTGGTCTCAGAGAGTGAGAGTTGACTTTTGGTTATGTTCGAAGCGACCGGTTATGAACAGAAATTTGTTTATGCGCATAAGATTCCGGAATATTAACTTCGATATCTTATCAGATTTTTTTTTAAAGTAAGATTAAGCTGATGGAATGAATGAAATTCCGAAACGCCTGATCGAGATAATTTTGAAAACGCGGTTCGAAAATTCGGCTCGAAGGACCAAATGGCACGACAAGGGCTGTAGACTAATGAAGGACCGTGAAAAAATGAAAAAGAAAAAAAATGAATCGAGAGAAAAGGTACAAAAGTAAAGAGAATGCTGGAGTACCGACTTCTGCCTACCTGTTGGTGCACAGTAGGGTTGAAATCTTCTTCGTGGCACTCACTCGCGAAAATAATCACTTTCGCAAAATACGATGTTTGAATTAATCGAGAGAAGTTGAGTTTCGAGAAATTTAGCATATAGTTCATCGGATGAGCGCCATATGAATACTGACTGCTAAAGACATCCGTCAAATCCTCCAGCACATGTTGTCGCGAAAATATAAGATTAACATTATATTGGGTGGAACTCATTAAAACGATTAAGCGATTCGGAATTAAATAAGATGACGTTATTAGTTGCAGTAACAATGTTTTTATTGAGAAATTCCAATCCTCCATAGATTCGATGACTTTCGAAGGATTTCTTTCGAATTCAAACACCGAAATAGTACAAGAAATCAACAGCACGTCACGCGGTACAGATAATATGTACAATATCAATCTACATGTTAAAACTTTTTTACCAGTCATGATAAAATAATTTGTAACCTTGTTTATCCTATAAATTCATATCTCTATATCTCTGAGACGGACCCGTCTTGGTTCTTCATATTAAAGGCAAAATTTCTTGATCTACCTCCCAGAACTTGTTTGACGAAAATGATTCTAACACATTTTTGAGATGAAAATGTTTTCAAAATGATTGGCATTAGAAAATTATTTTTATTTGCGTTTTCAGACTATCCACAATCTCGATCGTAAATAGGCGCCCACAGATGCAGCGACGCGTTCTCCGGTGACAGTTGCCACGGAATCCTCTTTGGAGAAATCGATGTTTTCTCGAAATATCAGAATTCCTTGTGAAGGTCTCGAGGGAATGGATGGAATATCCTGGTGAACGGAAATCTTCATCAACTGATATGTAAAGACCTTTTGATAGGCGCAAACGAATTTTATCCAAATTTCCTGGATCCTTCTCAATGTTCCACAGCCATCAACATTTGTTAGAATGACACACCTATCCATCCAAGATTAATAATTTTTCGTTTTGTCTTATTTTTGCCCTACAATGAATTAAAATTGGGTGAAATTTTTTTCGTGATATACTCGTAGTCTTGAATATACCCCCTAGTACTTTACAAATTATCGAATATTTTCCCTCCTGCACTTTGTGACTACAGAATCATTACAAGGTGTCAAATACTGTATGTCACATCATCTCCTCACCATTAACTTCAACAAAATAGATTTTATAATTTTTGCCGCTGACGAGCGTTCTTGCCCCCAGGCGGGCATTTCATTACTTTGAAGGAGGGTAGTTCAAATATTGAGATTGGTTGTACAGGGTATCCCAAATTGCTTGATTTTGGCTGTTTCTGGTACTTTTACACCTTTTCCAACTGTATTTCAGAAAGCGTCAAATGTATTTCCAAAAGCGTCAAATGTATTTCAAAAAAGTCAAATGTATATCACATTTGACGGGGTGGCCATTTGAAAACGAAACAGACGAGATTACAGACGAAATGAATTTTTTCGATAGAAATGCTCGAACAGGTCGATTTCTGTTTCGAGGGGGACAATTTAAGATGTAGGTTACGGACGCATAGCGCTTCAACCCTTGCTACTACAACCCTCACTCCCAATTTTTGAATAGGGAAGATGGGTTGAGTGATACCTCCTTTGAAAGGTATTTTTATACTGATTTCAGCACAGTAATTGTTTTTTCATTTTATGCATTAGTTCTCGAAATTTTCTTGACTAAGCATTTGAAAATGAAGTGGTGTTTTCATGGCACTTGTAGTGTTTTTTTGTGAAAAACCTTTCAAATGAGGTATCACTCACCCCATCTTCCCTATTCAAAAATTGGGGGTGAGGGTTGTAGTAGCAAGGGTTGAAGCGCTATGCGTCCGTAACCTACATCTTAAGTTGTCCCCCTCGAAACAGAAATCGACCTGTCCGAGCATTTCTATCGAAAAAATTTATTTCGTCTGTAATCTCGTCTGTTTCGTTTTCAAATTGCCACCCTGTATTTCGAGAACTAATGCATAAAATGAAAAAACAATTACTGTGCTGAAATCAGTATAAAAATACCTTTCAAATGAGGTATCACTCACCCCATCTTCCCTATTCAAAAATTGGGGGTGAGGGTTGTAGTAGCAAGGGTTGAAGCGCTATGCGTCCGTAACCTACATCTTAAGTTGTCCCCCTCGAAACAAAAATCGACCTGTCCGAGCATTTCTATCGAAAAAATTTATTTCGTCTGTAATCTCGTCTGTTTCGTTTTCAAATGGCCACCCTGTATGTATAGCCGCCAATAAATGGTTTTCAACCCAATATTTTTACCATCCAGTCTTTGAAGAGATGCGGACCTAACAAGTAGGTACCTAGTTGTAAATTTTTCAGTTACATCGAATGGACTGTGTCATAAAATACCATCTGGTATCAAAAATTTAAGCTGTTTCTATCAGATAAGCAGAATCATGATTAGGTAGGCTCTTCGCACGTTGTGTAGGCGCTCTTTCAGACGAGGATACTGTATGCGGGATACTGTATGCGAGATACAGAATCACAGCCGCATACTACCCAGATACTTCTTTGGAATACTTTTGCGCTCTTTCAGACGAGGATACTGTATGCGGGATACTGTATGCGAGATACAGAATCACAGCCGCATACTACCCAGATACTTCTTTGGAATACTTTTGTATCACACATTTCTTAACAAGCTTCAGTGCAGTGCAGTCGATCATGAATGTTGAAGAGTGCGTTATGTTATGGTTTATATCTAATAAAAAGAAAAAAATTAAAAGGAGACGAACTCTGTGGGTTCATCCTATAGTTGAATTAAGGGAAGCTAAGGGAATATATAATTTACTTCATCAAGATCCATAGTTTTTATTGTTGGTACTACCCACTACACTTCTGAATAAATACTGGCCGCCTATGAAATCGAAGTTTTTGCGTCGCAAAAGTATGCGTGTCTGAAAAGCTCCATAAGAGCCCTTTCAGACGAGGACGCTGTATCCCAGACGCGTGTATCTCAGATACAGAAAAAGCATGCAGTTAAATTGTACCTTTCACACGGCATTCGACGCCGCATACAGTATCCCGCGACAGAATTTTTGAATCTTGAAAATTCAGCCGCCCGGCGGCGAAGGAGTATCCGAGATACAGAATTATCATGGTGGCTTATGGAGCTTTTCAGACACGCATACTTTTGCGACGCAAAAACTTCGATTTCATAGGCGGCCAGTATTTATTCAGAAGTGTAGTGAGTAGTACCAACAATGAAAACTATGGATCTTGATGAAGTAAATTATATATTCCCTTAGCTTCCCTTAATTCAACTATAGGATGAACCCACAGAGTTCGTCTCCTTTTAATTTTTTTCTTTTTATTAGATATAAACCATAACATAACGCACTCTTCAATATTCATGATCGACTGCACTGCACTGAAGCTTGTTAAGAAATGTGTAATACAAAAGTATTCCAAAGAAGTATCTGGGTAGTATGCGGCTGTGATTCTGTATCTCGCATACAGTATCCCGCATACAGTATCCTCGTCTGAAAGAGCGCTAAGAGCCCTTTCAGACGAGGACGCTGTATCCCAGACGCGTGTATCTCAGATACAGAAAAAGCATGCAGTTAAATTGTACCTTTCACACGGCATTCGACGCCGCATACAGTATCCCGCGACAGAATTTTTGAATCTTGAAAATTCAGCCGCCCGGCGGCGAAGGAGTATCCGAGATACAGAATTATCATGGTGGCTTATGGAGCTTTTCAGACACGCATACTTTTGCGACGCAAAAACTTCGATTTCATAGGCGGCCAGTATTTATTCAGAAGTGTAGTGAGTAGTACCAACAATAAAAACTATGGATCTTGATGAAGTAAATTATATATTCCCTTAGCTTCCCTTAATTCAACTATAGGATGAACCCACAGAGTTCGTCTCCTTTTAATTTTTTTCTTTTTATTAGATATAAACCATAACATAACGCACTCTTCAATATTCATGATCGACTGCACTGCACTGAAGCTTGTTAAGCGCTCTTTCAGACGAGGATACTGTATGCGGGATACTGTATGCGAGATACAGAATCACAGCCGCATACTACCCAGATACTCCTTTGGAATACTTTTGTATTACACATTTCTTAACAAGCTTCAGTGCAGTGCAGTCGATCATGAATATTGAAGAGTGCGTTATGTTATGGTTTATATCTAATAAAAAGAAAAAAATTAAAAGGAGACGAACTCTGTGGGTTCATCCTATAGTTGAATTAAGGGAAGCTAAGGGAATATATAATTTACTTCATCAAGATCCATAGTTTTTATTGTTGGTACTACTCACTACACTTCTGAATAAATACTGGCCGCCTATGAAATCGAAGTTTTTGCGTCGCAAAAGTATGCGTGTCTGAAAAGCTCCATAAGCCACCATGATAATTCTGTATCTCGGATACTCCTTCGCCGCCGGGCGGCTGAATTTTCAAGATTCAAAAATTCTGTCGCGGGATACTGTATGCGGCGTCGAATGCCGTGTGAAAGGTACAATTTAACTGCATGCTTTTTCTGTATCTGAGATACACGCGTCTGGGATACAGCGTCCTCGTCTGAAAGGGCTCAAAAAGATTCAAAGTGAAGTTCGAGTTTTGTGGTGCCTCATAAAAAATTACTAAGAAAAATTACATGGACAGAAAATGCCGAAAGGACAACAAGTGTGAGAGAAAATTATGGGTAGTGACCATAGAATATAGAATATCGGAAAGGCAATTTGTATTATTTTTTTTAACTATAAAAACTGAAATTAGCTACGAAACAAAAATCGAACACAACAAAAATCGTTCAAAACACTAAATAAATCCTCAATTCCAAACACTTATTGCAATAAACGCTGCAATGAGTTCGAAATCGCCAACTAAAATTAGAAAATTATGTTCAAAAATGTAGTATCCCATTGGTGTATCCCATACACCTCTCATCTCAGTGATAAAATCTAATATCATTTCTCATGATAAAAGATCCCTGAGCCTGTGAATTGAATTCATCTATGTTTCAAATATGTTTTCGGTGTTGCCTCCGTAAAAGCAAAGAATTTTTTTGTTTTCCGTTTTATTCTTTTTCAAAATTGTTTCTTCAATATGACTGATTTAGGTCAAAACAGTTTCCCTACTAAATTGGAAATCTGTTTTTTTTTTAAGAAGTATCTTGATTTATGATGCTTGCAACTTTGACACACAGTATCTGTTTTATTCCTTAGTTATGTTGCTTTTCGTTATTTCATGGAATCTTTAGCATAATTAAGGCTCATTTTTTATCAAACGAAATATATTTTCTGAAAATTTTGTTCCTATCATTCTGTGAAATGGGCCCATGTTAGGCATGAGCATCTTCTTCAATATTTTAAATCGCTTCCATATTCCATGAAATAAAGAAAGCTACAATACTGAAGAAACAAACAAGTGGTGATTCTCAAAGTTTCAAGCAACATCAATATACTCTTCACGAAAAAAACAGACTATATAAAATTTACTTAATTGAATGTTCAATAGATGGAAGAAAAGTTAATTACTCCTCACTCTGTTGAAATTCACCATTAAGAATTTTTTACAGAAACAAATATTATACCATATTAAGTATAACGTTTTCTGTTCACTGTACACTTGGAAAATTTTCGATGGATTTCACCCCACAAAAATTTTTCTTCGGCCCGTCCCTGAAGTGGTCAGGCTCTAATAATATTTAAGCTTGGTAGATAATGTCAAACAAAAACAAAATCCCAATTTTCAAATTTCAAATAGGTCCAGTTCTCCAGAAACACCTAATAGGCCGTATGTGTATATAAATTTAAATAATGAACCAAAAACGATTCAAAGTGAAGTTTGAGTTATGTGGTGCCTTATAAAAATTACAAAAAAAAAATTATGAACAGAAAATACACGAAGGACAACAAGTGTGAGAGAAAATTATGGTAAGTTAAGTTCAACACACCTAGGAAACCCTACACCAGATATTTCCCTGTCGACTACAGACGATTCTACAGTCGTATGAACAATGGGCTACCAGGCCTCGGTTCTGCCAGAAAAGGCACCGCAGATGAAGAAGAAGGCGAAGAAGACCAGAATATCGGAATTCACAACAAACATCGTTCGAAACACTGAATACATCCTCAATTGCAAACACTAATTGCTGCAAAGAGATCGAAATCGCCAAAACCGTTTCCCTACTAAATTAAGACTATGTTTTTTTTTAGAAGTATCTTGATTTATGACACACACTTTGACATAATTTTCTGTTTTATTCCACAATTATGTTGCTTTTCTTTATTTGATGGAATCTGTGAGCAAAAGTAAGGCTCATTTTTTTATCAACCGAAATATATTTTCTGAAAATTTTGTTCACTTTATTCTGTGAAATGGACCCATATTAGGCATGAGCAGTTTCAATATTATGAATCTCATCAAAGTGGACAGTAATTAACTTCGATTTTTCGTCTAACCAACATTCAATCATGTATATTTCTTTATTTTATGGAATCTGCTTTTTTCGTGAAAAATATCTTGTTTTATGATGCTTGAAATCTTGAGATACACCAAAGAATGAAACTGAACTAAATTGAAGAATGAAACAAAAAGTGTGTCTCAAAGTTTCAAACATACTTCAAGGTATTCCTCACAAAAAAAACGGTTCCATAAAATAAAGAAACTCACATTATTGAATATTGGGTAATTGGAAAATTAACTATAATTTCTCATGACTTTGATTCCCAATATTTACTCCTTTCACGGAATAAAAAGACAAGATTTTTTAGAAAAAATATTTTCTCTGATGGAAATGAGTCATGCCCTCGCTTCCAGATTCCATGAAATAGAGAACAGCTACAAACAAACAAGTAGTGTTTCAAGCAACATCAAAATACCCCTCATGAAAAAAATAAACTCCATAAAATCTACTTAATTGAATGTTCGGTAGATGGAAAAAGTTAATTACTCCTCACTCTGTTGAAATTCATCATTTTGAATTTTTTTTACCGAAACAAATATCATACCATAATATGTATAACGGTTTCCTGTTAATTCAATGTCCAGTTGGAAAATTTCCGATGGATTTCCCCCCCCCAAAAATTTGGCTTCGGCCCGTCCCTGATATCAGAAATAATTCGATATGAATACTCGTTGAAAAAATATCCCTTTTAAAATTAAATTAGATTGGATGCCAGTTCATCCAGAAAAATTGACCCTTACCATTGAGGTATATTTATACTCAATGCCCTTACGAAAAAATTTAGCTTTCTGAGTCCAGACCTAGAATTTGAAACTGTTACCTATGGAGTTGATTAATCTTATAACAATTGATAGGTGTACGTTATTCGAATGAGATTCATGAAAAACTATCGAAGCTATGGAGGATATAAATTTCTCGGCAGAAACATAAATCATCCTGTATCTCTGTAATGAATGGACTACTTCCGTACATTTGTAGGTCGGATTTACGTTCACCTTGTTAAGTTATACTTGTCATATCGCTATAACAGTTTATACACTTGTAGCATTCCTTCGTTGAAATATCAGAATACTTACAAAAGTTTATAGTGCCCTCCTTTCTCGTTAAGGAGAACACTTGCCCAGCCCAGAAGGGTTGGATTGGATTCGGATCTTGAGTGGCTAGGTAAAAGAAATATATCAGGACGCAATTGCAATTGGGTGTCTTCCCTTATAATTATTCAAATTCTATTATTATTACAATCACAACGAAATGCGAAAAGGCTTACGGAGTTCGAACTCAGATTATTATACAATAGAGACAATAATCATAATTAAATCAGCACATTCGTCAACATTGAACTTGAAATTGGTTATATAATAATAGTACTCAGCCTGATGAGATGAAATGCTACCGTGAGTCGTCTTAACCTACTGGTGAAGCTGATTTCAAATTGGAGAGATGATATTTGGTAGAAGTAAAAGATCGGAGTCAACGGGGTGAATAGTTCCCTTGACGTAAAGCCTATTCATTTTAAAGAATATTTAGAGACGGTTCATGATTTTTGTTAATCAAAATACTGACCTCGGTTGTTGTTCGGCTTTTTTTGTGTTAAACTGTTCATTGCGGTGTCTAAGATTATATGTTTGGGAAGCTCTAATGGAAGCTTTATCAAGGTTTTTCCTGACCTCTTGAAAAACTGATTTTAATTCTTCAGCTCTGTCTTCTTGGTGTGATCCGTCCATCGTAACCTTTATATCCGTATCCAAAATTTGCGCACAACCCGAACCTTCGCCGGTTAGATTCATTTCTCGTCCGAAATTTATAAAACACGGGGACATTTGTGTGGCTTCATGTTTAGCCGATCGAATTGCGCAAGCTCCTTTTTCAAGATTTATATCCCAATTTCTCTGATTGCCATCTGCATAACAACCAAGCATAGTGTTAAGGACTTTATGAACACGTTCTACGGAATTAGATTGTGGGTGATATAAGGCGGTATATTTAATTTCTACTCCGTATTATTTCGTTAAATTTTTGAAAATTGCAGATCTGAATTGTGGGCCATTATCGGTTACTATACAGGGTCTTTCACGAGGAACCTCACCCATATTTATTTTCATGAAATTCAGCACTTATAAGTATTTCACGATGCTGATGAAATCTAAAATATTTTCAAGGCATGAGCACCTCCGGTTTTTCCGGAAATGACGTCAACTTCCGTTTTTCAAATTAGAACACCATTTTTTTATTGCAGAAATAGATTCCTTAGAAAATTTCAAGTTATTTTGATGTAACATTTTTCAGTTTTGGTTGGAAAATTCTCTCTGAGCGGGAAAATCGAAAATAGTTCTCCGCTGAAACAAGAATAACTTCGAGGTTTTTGGAATCAATTTTTTCAAATTAGAACCCCATTTTTTTATGGCAGATATTGAATCTACGTTAAAAAATAATGTGAGTGTATGCATCACACCCTTGCCCTAAAATGGGTATTTTCTGAGTTATTCACAAAAAACTTTTTTTCGTCTTGAATTTTCAGCTATTTCTTTTCCCTTCACGCCAAAAAGATGAAATTTTCAGGACATGCTGATCATGTCTCTGTAACAAGCCATTTCATGGTATATGTAGTGTGGTCTGTTTTCTCTTGTTTTATATTGTTGTGTTTATATCATACATTTTACATAAATTGGACATGATCTGTATTTTCAGCCCTGAAGAAGCAATAATATGTGTATGGTTGCGGAACGGTAGCATTAGCTGAGATTTGCTGATTTATTTTACACCTTTCTAGTTCCCATTAACCTATTGTTCACTGTCATGGATATTTGCAAGTCGCTGGAATGGTTCAGAGGTTCACTTTATTTACTTAAAATATTTTTTTCATTATGAATGAAACCTGATATACTCCCATGATGTTTAAGTGCCACCGTCATAGAATGGCAGATTTAGTGTACATCTCTTGCTCGTTCAATTCATGAGGTCATCTTCTCCTTCATAATCAAAATTAATTTTTCTGTCGTCTTCTACTTCTTCAGGTCCGGATCTACGATTTTGTCCTGACCGAGGCAAAAATTCATGATGTCACAGCCACCCCCCCACCCCTCTAAGGTTGGATATGAGAAATGAAAGCTTCAAAAATGTATATCTACACTACTGGAATAAATTGAAGGATCAAAATGAAATAAAAAATTTTCGAGCAATTTTCAACAGGCTATAACTTCTAGAAAAAACAAAAAAAATTGTAGCCCCGGGTTTTTTATCTATGAATTATCACTTCAAAATTTTGTACCGTTAGTAGTTTCTGAGTAATATTAAAAAAACCAACAACAAAATTTTCAAGATTTTTGAAGTGACGTTTTTTAGTCCACGAGATTTTTCTTTGCATAACCGCTGTAATGTTCGGATACTTCGTTCATAAAGTTTGAATTTCTTTTTTATAGATCTTGATACGTCTATTTCTCATGAAAATATCGACCCTCAAATGAAAAAGGATCCTTTTGTTTTTGAGTATCGATATCTCAGCAACCAATTATCACAAAAAGTTAACGGGGGGTTTCGAGAACCAGAACTATTTCCCTTCAAAGGCTAATCAGTGCTTTTTCGAAAAATTTTTTCTTCTCCTTGTCACATGAATTTGAAAATGTAGCGGGAGGAGGGCTTCTGGTGTTCTCTAGGAAAATCAAACGGTAGATCAAACATCTTGAGTAAACCAATAATGTTAAGTGTGCCTTTTACATTTTTTTGTTCACATAAACCCTACTAAAAGCCAAATCAATCTCACCAGCCGTTTTTGTTTCACTCGATCGAGATTTTGAAATAATTAAAGGATCACGTTTTTTGCTCTGAAAATCTCATTACTTTCAAAACATGAGAAAAAAAGTTTTTCCGAACTTTTCCACAATTTTATTGCAGATGTGGCTCAAATTATAAAATCAAAATTATTAAAAAAAAAAATTTGAATTTTTTTTCGGAAGAAATTTAGAAATTCTGAAAAAACCAACGACCAATTATTCTGAAGGCAATAATTTTTTATACTGATCTTTCGTCAATTGAATTTTAATCAAAAGTTAATACTTCTATGTAACTAAATTTCGCCCTTTTTCACTCGCTTTTGTATACTTTTTGTGAATACATAGGAAATCGCTTGAATAATTTTTTTTTCAAAACAATAATGCCTTAAATATAAGCACACACACAAAAACCCCACTTAACCTCCCCCCTCCCCCCCATTAGATCCGGGTCTGTACTTCTTTAAACTGTCTGTCAGTATCATGTTTCTCTGCTATTTCTCCTGCTCTTTTTACAAGTGATGACTGAAAACCATTCTCGTGATAAATTATCAAACGTCTAGGTTTTACTTGTAATATTTATCTCATACCATATGATACCGTATGATAAATGAAAGTAGAAATTCGTGGGTAGTTATTTCTTCTTCTATAGTCTATAGAATGGTATTCACGGACAATCTTGTTAGGTTGAGGCTTTCACGACTGGATGATGATGGTCTAATAGGAATTATTTTACCTCATGTTTCGCCTCTATCTGCGGTAAACATCTTCGGAGGATTCTTGGTCTATGATGATAACTCGAGCTATTGACCATTCTATTGCAGGGATAAATCCTGATCTGATATTTATAGCTTAGCTAATAGAGGGAGAAGTACGTGTGTTGACGTGTTCGAAGTTGACGAGCTTTCCATCCGTATTGTCTTGATTCGGATCCTGTCCAAGACTGGCAAACATGTGCCATATACCAACCGAGTTTCATCTTGTCTATTTATGTTGTTTTTATGTTCATAAATCTCAATTTCTCAAGGGTGTTTCATCTTTCGTAGGCCAACGGAGTGACTTATGATCAGTTTGATTGGAGGCCAGAAGTCCCAGTTGCATCAAGCCCTGAAGCTTGATTCTTCAAGTGTTACAATTCGCTACGGCCTCCTTGGGATTTAAATGAACAAGTTGGGTAAAGGACAAAAGATCCTTGCGGTCGAAGTTCCCGGGAGGCTGAACGTTGCCACAACAACCCCTGTTAAGAAGAAAATAATACAATTCGCGATGTTCAATTACTACATCATGAATTTTTCAATTATTGTTGAATGAATGCTTTAATCAACCAACATCATTTGAATTGAATCTTATGCTTTAACTTTAATGAATATTTGAGGATCTTAACCAATTTCCAAATCAGCTTTGGTTGTTACGGGAGGTCCCAAGCGATTGGCCTCTTCGCCACCCCCTAAAGCCGCAACTGCCCTTTATATTTCATTGTGTAGATAGTGCAAATCAATTTAAACTCCCGCAGTTTTCCATTCATCAAGAAATGTCAGGCCGAAATTTACAATTATTCTCGAACACTCATGAAAAAAATTAGCCATAATGTCTGAACCTAGAGGAAACTTTTGATCAAATGTTCCGTTCCAACAAAATCGCAGAAAACAAGTTATTTTTCACATACAACCAAGATAAAATGTCTTTTTCCTAGTCTCTACCAACGCCGACATAGTGATATATATATCCTCTTCCATCCAATTGGATGATGGACTTAATACTAGACCGCTGTTCTGACAGGAATGTGAATATAATGAAAGTTTTTGTTGAAGAAGGGCTCCAAAAAAATGATGAACGTTCCAGAACGTTAGAGACCTAGCATGAAATGTTGAATTAAGTGATATTTCAGAAAAATATTCTGATCTCTTTACAAGGGCGTCGCTAGAAATTTTTACTGGGGGGGGGGTGAAAAAAATTTAGGATGTAGTATTTTGTCATAATAATTGGTACCTAATGATTGTATTACTTTAGTTTAAAAGTCAGCATTTTCCTGGAAGGAGAGGGGGGAATTACCCCCATTACTCCCCCCTCTCCGTAGCGACGCCAATATCTTTATAAAGAGACAAACCTATCTCGCTGCTAAATAATTGAAGAGTGGAAATTCAAAAGGGTCTAAGTGCCACTTTCTCGAAATTTTAGATTTCATTTGTTATGGGGTCTATGTGCCAAGGCCAATAGCCTACGAAACGGTTCATGTGCCATTCGCTTCAAGCAGTCATCACTTCTGATGAAAAAACAATTTTTTTTTAACTTTTTTCATTAGTTTGAGACATGTTTTATGTAATATCTCAGTTCGATTTTTTTGGCACTTAGACCCTTTTGAATTTCCACTCTTCAATTCCATTGCAGCACTATATCTATTGTAAACCGTTTAAGAATTTTTCTCATCTCGGGTGGCTGTGAAAATTATGCGGATAATTAGTTGAAATAATCAAAAGTTATGACGATTTGAAGTTTTAGTTAATGAACAAAAAATTGTTTGAAATTTGTTCTGTTCTTTAATTATTCAACAAATTAGTTTGATTTGATAATTTTTTTTTACTTTTTATTTATAACTATTAGTTTTCGCGAATGGCTCTCATGATTGATCATTTATTTGAATAATATAATTATTGTCAAGCTTAGCAATTTCCAATCTAATGTATCTTTTTTTTATAGTTATATTTTTTCTTTCTATATGAAAATGCCGAAAATTTGAAAAAAAAACACGTGATATTCACTGATTTTCTTAGTCGTATCTTGATAATTAATTTCAATTTATGTGCACAACAGTACGAGAATAGTGCTTGAAAAGCAATTGATTTTATTGGTGATTGTAAATCATTAACACTCATTACTGGTAACGTCCATGGATCTAATAGTGGAATAATATTCACAGGAGTTTAGACAAAATATATCAATTTAATTCACTACAAATACATCGCCAATGTTTCGAATCTTATGTGATTCTTTTTCAAGTCTAAAATATAAAATATAAACAATTATTATGAACAAACCTAAGTAGTGATCTGCAACTCACCTCGTATTCTCATGGAATTAAATATGTTCAGTCTCACTAAAGGTATGACCGTTTTGATTTCGAAAGAAAGTCATAATATTCAAATTATCTAGATCTGAAAACGCTATGAGTATTGTGTTGTTGATATGATAAGAGAGAATCAGATCTGTCTACCGGTGAGTTCCACAAGTCAAATCGAGCACCATGCAGATGGTATTCAATTTTGCTGTACACAAGCACTAACTCCCTCCATCGTTTTTTCGTTTTTCTACAATGGTCGAAAATTAAAATCACTAAAATACAAATACGATACCAGACATAATGTAAAAAGAATGGTAAAAAATTTTTGGAAAATTTGTTAAAAATTATGGTGATACGCCTGTCAATGAAATAACATTCAGAGTCACCCCTTTTTAACGGGATAGATGAATATCAATTTATAAGTGGAGTTATCTCTTTTGTGGATATATATACACACATTTTGTTTTGTAGAAGCCCTGAAGAAGCAATAAAATAATTGCGAAAGCTCGGCAAAGAAAAAAGAGTAACAAGTAGTTTTGCTCAATTGAGTCGAAAATACCCTTACCCTATAAAGTTATATATATACACTGCGCAAAAAAATTAACGCACATTATGGAAATCTCAAATTTATTCTGCAACCTAAGATGTTCTCAATGATAATTATTTTTATCAGAATTATGCATGCATATGTTATCCAGATTCAACGTTTTTCTTCAATGCAGATGTTTTTTCCCAGCAGGAATAAAAAAAGATGATATTATCAGATTTTGAATGCATTGGCCCCATTCAAAAATCAGTTGTTCTCGATCATTTCTAGTGAGCAATAGTTTTTCTTTCGTTTGATTTTCTACACTCGATCGCTATGCAACGCGAAACACGCAATTTGACCCAAGAGGAATGTGCCCAAGCGGTAGCTATGCGAGAAGAAGGGTGGACATACACAAGAATTGCAGAAAGGTTTGGAGTTTCCCATACGAGTGTGTCCGGAATGTTGCAGCGATTCAGGGAAACAGGCATGAATGACCAGGACAGGGTAGACCACGGGTAACAACTGCCTTTCAAGAACGTTACTTGAGAGTTTCTTCGTTGAGACAACGGTTTGCAACCCCTCGCCTCCTTCAAAATCAGCTTGAGCAAACTCATGGGGTTCAAATTAGCACTCAGACAATAAGAAATCGCCTCAGAGAATATGATTTAAGGCTTCGTGTCGCGGCAAGAGGCCCAGCTCTTACCCCAGCCCATCGAAGGGCGCGTTTGGATTTTGCGAGATAGCATATCCATTGAGAAGAGGCCGATTGGGAAAGAGTTCTCTTCACAGATGAGTCTAGATTCTGCCTCCACCATTGTGATCGACGTTCCCTTGTATACAGACATCCAAATGAAAGATATGCTCAGTGCAATTTCCTGAATACTACTGGTTTCGCGGGAGCATCGATTATGGTATGGGTTGGAATATCTTTGACTGCTCGCACAGACTTAGTGGTTATTGATAATAGAGCTATGAATGCTGATAAGTATGAAAGCAACATTCTTGAAGAGCATGTAGTGCCATTTGCCCCATACATTGGTGAAAATTTCATTTTTATGGACGATAATGCCAGACCCCATCGTGCGCGCATCGTTCAGGAGTACCTTGAAGAGGTTGAAGTCTCTCGAATGGAATGGCCAGCAAGAAGTCAAGATCTCAATCCGATTGAGCAGGTTTGGGACAACCTCAATAGAAGGCTGAGAAGTTCAGAAAATCATCCACCTACTCTTAATGACTTATGAATCCAACTCGGAGAAATCTGGGAAGGATTAGATCAGAACATTTTAAGATCACTCATGTTGAGTATGAACTGTCGTTGCCGAGCTGTAATTAACGCAAGGGGTGGAAATACCAAGGACTAAATCACTTATCAGCATTTCAGTATTTTGAAAATTATTCATTTTTCTTCTTTCACATAAGATTCGGTGAAATCCTGAATTTTTCTTCCTTTTAATGTGTCTTGTTTCGTTCGAAACCTTCCCGAGAGAACATAAAAAATAAGTTATAAAGTCAATGTAGATCATATGGTTAGAGAAATGATATTAGATTCCGTCACTGAGATGAGAGATATACCGGTTTCAGCCTTGTTTGGCATCATCAGTATCTCATAGTCGATGATCACTATTTTGAATTCATCTATGTTTCAAAAATTTTTTCGAGGTGGCCTCCGTAAAGGCAGAGAAATTTCTTTTTTACCGTTTTATTCCTTTTCTAAAAAATTTTTATATTTTTAGTTCAACGGAGAGATTTTTTTCCCAAATAGTCAAGTCATTCAATTCAAAATAGACTAAAAAGCTCGGAATTTGAGATAATTGGCTGTTAACTTGTTAAAGCCTTTACATATTTTGACATCTCAAAACTTGTCTCAAACCCTACCGACCATAGGCTGCCTGCGTCCATAAAATTCCAAGGCTCAAAGGTCTAAAAAACACCCTTTTTCATATTTTTCTCGAATATATCAGATTTTCGCTATTATTTCTCATGAATATTGAACAGGAATAAATTCCCTACGTCAATTTTGTTTTTGTTTTTGAGCTGTTTTTGAGAAAGAGGGCAGTGAGCGCGCAGTGTTTCACTATGTCGTGTATCATTAGCTCAGTAGGTAGACACGTTCAAATATTATGTACTCCACTCAAATGATACTCGACAAAATAAAATACTTCACCATCACTGCCTTCTATCTCAAAAACAGTTTGAAGTAAAAAAAAATATTTTTTGAGACAAAAATTGTGGAGAATTTTTTCCTGTACAATGTTTTTGAAATATAAAAACAGCAAAAATCTGATAAGAACCGAGATATTCGAGAAGAATATGAAAAAAGGTGTTTTTTAGACCTTTGACCCGTAGAATTTTATGAACGCGGGCAGCCTATAGTCGGTAGGGTTTGAGGCAAGTTTCGAAATGTCAAAATAAAGACTTCAATAAGTTCACAGCCAATTATCTCGAAATCCTAGGTGAAAACCCTAAAATGACTGTACTAAAATTGCTCAGGACGGGAAAGATCAATTTTCCATGACATATCCATATAATAAGAATTTGACATCTTCGAATCTTTCTCAAACTCCATTTCTCGGGTGAAATCAAATATTTTCTGCAGCGTATCTGCTCTCAACAATGATAAATATATCGCCTTCCATCCACAATGAGCTCTCTGAGAGAATTCCCCATTTTCACACTACTTCATTTCCAGGTAATGGATACATTGAAGGAACGGAATTAGATGGCTTCCTTAGGGAATTTGTCTCCAGTGCGAACATTTCGGATGTTGGACCAGAGGTAAGCCATCAAGCTTGATCCAGAAATTAAACCCTTCGACCCCCATTGCCTATCCCATATTCATAAATTCATACTCATACTTCAAACTCATGATCATCCGGTACTCTTTACTCTCATAGTATTAACAGTTTATTCTATAGTAACTAATAAAACATTAAAGTAATTTTAATAACTGATGGTAAGTATCAAAAATATGAATTTTCAGAAAAGGAATAATTATTTTTTTTAAATTTTTTGCAGGCTGTATCTGATGAAATGTTGGTCGAGCTCAAAGCATGTTTTATGGAAGCATATGATGATAATCAAGATGGAAAGATCGACATACGAGAAGTAGGAACATATAATAATTTGACAATCTGAATGGCTGATGTTTCAATCATAATGAAAATATTTCCTCAATCGTAAATATCAACTTTTGAGTTTGTGTTATAAATATTCAATATTAAAGAATTTTATCAATTCTATAATTCGATTATACTATAAATTCAAGTTATTGAACTGAATATCTCCCATCTCTGAATAGTGTCATTCATAGAACGAGAATCTAGAAACAATCAATTACCTAATTCTAGCTGGAACTCCAATATTCGACAAATGTAGGACGTGTATAATAATGTTATACCTGAGGATGATGATGACATGCCATCATATTTGTATCGACAAAGGAGACAAGGTCTTCTCTTCTGGGAAACCCAACATCCATCATACCTATGGAGAAAGGGGGAAAAAGGACTCTTTCGTGTAAGCGGATGAACGAAACGGGCCACCAGTACCCAGTTCAGCCTTAAAAAGGCACCGCGCGAAGAAGAAGAAACTACGATTTAGTGTTCCAAATTGTTTGGGGATGATCTAATTATGTCAGTACATTTATTTGTAGTAGAAAATTTCCAACAAATAGAAAGAAGCTAGTTGCTCTTTTGCAAATGTATTGGAAGGTAAATTGAAGCCTCACCATTAGTTTTTGGCTAATCTTGGAATATTAGATTAAATTTCTCACTCTCAAGTACACTGAAAATGTGATAGGAATGTGATACCTAAGAAAGATATTAAACGACATCTATTACATAATTCAATATAACTATGCTGGAACATCAGCCATTGCTGGAGCTCTCCGCTTATGTCAATTTTGCAACAATAATTTTTCTTCTCAATGATGTCACAGCTTGCACAACTTCTACCCATGGAAGAGAATTTCCTCCTTCTATTCCGATTCGACAATCCCCTGGAATCCAGCGTAGAATTTATGAAGGTAAGAGAAACTCTCATTTTTTTTTCATTCCTGAACTTTATTGCTGGAAATTTTATGGATAACGAACATTTTCCCACGATGGAAATTTTCTGGGTCGCCTTATGAAACTTGTAGCAACCGGATGAACGATTAGACTGACAAAAATTCGATATTTCCGTCCTCCTAATATCTGGAAGCCTGGAAACGGTCTTCTCGGCATGCGGAGCATCCTGCAAAATCCTCAGTTCGGCTGGATTAATTCCAAACGTCACTCAAAAAGGGAAACGTTGGGAATTTTTTTCCTACTTTCCAACAGATTCTTCCCGGATAACGTTGATGTTGAATTAGATTTTAGATTAGGTCGATTCTTTCCTTTATAAACGTCGAATATGAACTGTTTCCAAAAAACATGCGAAGCACTTTTCACAGTAAAAACGAAAAATAAAAAAATGAATGAGAATTGAAAAAGACTGGCCATCGAAAGGTGCACTTCAGATTAGGTAGGTCTATGTATGAGTAAGAAATTTCAAGTTGGAAACTATCTGAATATAGGGAAAATTTCAAATGATAAAACACCGCTTCTAGTTATGTTCAAGTCAGATCAATGTATTTTTCATCCTATGTGTGAAGAGTAGTTGTAATTTTTCAAGTAATTTACGGAACAGTTATTTATGATACAAGTGCAGAAGGCATTGATATTCTTAGACGAGTTCAAAATTAAAAAACGAGCCACGAAGTGGCGACTTTTGGAATGAACGAGTGTTAGAATGAGCCATCTGTACGAGTATCTTACATTATTTTCTCCTCGATTTTCTCTAATTCCATGAATTTTTATCGGAATTAATGAAATATTGCCGTACATATCGTTTAATGATTTTTGCATCGAAAAATAGTGATTGGCAGAACTTTTGTCTATCTCATAAAATTTGACAGATGTGGAATAAATCTGCGGCAGGAGGCCAACATGCCATGAATAAATATTACTGAAAACAATGTTAGAATGAAATATTCTAACATCGTTTTGTTCTACGAGACGTGGCGAAATGAACGGATTTGACACATAATTACAGAAAATCATTTATTGAATAAAATAAAATAGAGTTTAATGAATTGGTTTAGGGTTTCACGGCCATCGTTCAATGTCATTTATTCTTTCGAGCATTTCGTCCGTCGTCGAGGGTATTGAGCTCGGCATTGAGCAACAAATTACAGATTATGGATATTAACTCGAAATAACAGTTGTGGGATTGGGATATTCAGTAAGGTTGAAAAACTGTGTTCAGCAGAAAAACTCTCATTCTCAGAGTTATCGGCAAAGGATAAAATATCCACAGAAAACTTCAAATATCCCTAGTACCAATTGGCATTCTCGTTTGCGTTAATTCAAATTCTCATGATGGGTACAAAAAATATTTCTTGTATCATGTTAAATTCTCGTATCCTCTCTAGTTTCAGTTCTCGTTCTGGTTGTCGGGTGATTGTGCATCGGTCTTTACACCGCGTCATAAATATGTATACAGGGTGGCCATTTGAAAACGAAACAGACGAGATTACAGATTTCAAATGAGGTATCACTCACCCCATCTTCCCTATTCAAAAATTGGGGGTGAGGGTTGTAGTAGCAAGGGTTGAAGCGCTATGCGTCCGTAACCTACATCTTAAGTTGTCCCCCTCGAAACAGAAATCGACCTGTCCGAGCATTTCTATCGAAAAAATTTATTTCGTCTGTAATCTCGTCTGTTTCGTTTTCAAATGGCCACCCTGTATTTCGAGAACTAATGCATAAAATGAAAAAACAATTACTGTGCTGAAATCAGTATAAAAATACCTTTCAAATGAGGTATTACTCACCCCATCTTCCCTATTCAAAAATTGGGGGTGAGGGTTGTAGTAGCAAGGGTTGAAGCGCTATGCGTCCGTAACCTACATCTTAAGTTGTCCCCCTCTAAACAGAAATCGACCTGTCCGAGCATTTCTATCGAAAAAATTCATTTCGTCTGTTTCGTTTTCAAATGGCCATCCTGTATATAAAAATGAATTGCTGTGGGTTAGGTACGCAAAAACATGAAAACGGCTGAACCAATTTTTGACAATTGAACGATGTTTTGAAATTTCTTTGCATTAATTATAACATCGTTACATCTACCTATTTCTCGATTTCAAAAATTTCTTCAAGTGAGAACGACGCAAAGTTTGAACAAAACACCAATGTTATCAATTAATAATAAATAATTAACAAATATTTCGATGATTATCATGTTCGGTGATCCACGTCATTATCGGCTTCGGTGATCATTTGTGAAAATGACATTTCAAGTTATGTCCTCTTTTTACAGTTGATCTTGAAATCTTTGCGTATTCGCGCACTTGCGATTTCTTGTCGCGCGACTGAATAATCGCAATCGCCAAGAAAGAAATTCGAAAATGTTTCATGCGCGCACTTGCGACTAATAAATCGCAACTACATTCAGTAATAACATGGATTTTCCTGAAAATCGATTGCGTTGAAGCTCTACTATTACAAACCGAATAATATTAACAATAGGACCTCATGAAGGCCCAAAAAAAAAAAAAAAAAATTCACACTCACCCAAAGAAATTCGGACTTCGGTAGCAACTGAATTGCGATTGAAGTTTGACTCATTCTGATTTGGGACAATCGTGTGGCTTCAAAAATGCTACTGTTTAGTTGGGGCGATCATTTAGTCGCATGTGCTGCATTATCATTCAAATGTAGGTACTTGTTTCATTTTTGCGACTAAACGATCGCGCGACAGAAAATCGCATGTGAGCGGATACCTTTTGTCATACGAGGAATCGATTGACATAAAGGAACGACCAATTTGTTGTTTGTCAAATTTCAAATATTATGTTTGCGTTCAGAAATTTAAATGGTGACAAAACATAATATATATTCATCAATCTGAATAGAAATAATCTGCATCTTTATTAATCAATTGGGGCAGTACGAAGTCTGCCGTGTCAGTTAGTCATAGACTAAAAACTTAACTACTCAGAACATGAGGATAAACATTGACTGATGATAAATGAACTGCTTTTCTTTTGTTGCTCTTCTTCACTAACAAGTCCAGACAGGTAACGTATGTTCTATTAGTTTTGGGACAAATTTCATAGATCAGCGTAGTGGTAATGAGAAGAAGACAACAGGTTCCTATGGAAATAAAAGTTTGTTTGTAACCTTGACTTACAGTTGACACTGCAGTTGTTGAAGTAGTTAAGTCGATATTAGTCGATAGAAATTTGGAGAAGAATTTATAATTTAGTTGGACTAGCCGATAAAGCCAGGATAATAAAAAAATATTCCGTAGAACTATTTCTCGGACAGTCACCGAATGTGAGCAAGGTATTTCTTGTATGAACCCTTATAAAGTGAAAGACCTAGAATTTCTACATTGCGTCCAGTCACTATACAAGACAAATTCAAGTAGCCCAGCCAACCAAAACGTACCACAATCACCGACAAGATTTTTGGGATCTCTTATCGCGAAAATTTAACGATGAAGGATGGGAAACGGGAAACCCAAAATGGAGAGGAACTTTGCCGGCAAAACTACAGGGAGATCCGATAAATTGAGCTCTTTCGAATATACTGGTCCTTTTCATTAGATTTAAATTGATAGTTTTGTTGCTTCTGAAACGTTAATTAATGTGTATCACAATACAATAAATAAATGTTCATTTTTGCCACTTTTTTGGTCTCTGAAATTTGTGGAAAAACTTATGGGACATACGTTTATCCCCAGCCATGCTTTAAGTTCTTGGAACTGAACCTCTTGGCTTTCTGAATATGTCTGCTTCTTGTTCCTTCGTTTTCATATAAGAAGAGGTTCAATGTTTCCACTAGCAAAATGTTCTTTGTTTTCACAATATTGATGTCTGATCTATATTCACTTATCTCTCAAATTCGGAATCCCCTTTTTATAGAGATTTTGTTTTCCTGTATTTAATGTCAGTTAACCATCTCAGCAATTCCCCAAATTCGTTAAATACTTGTCCTTATAGGCTTTCCATCGTGTCACATTGAAACAAAACCAATACCTACTTCATCCGCAAAACCAATAATATTTCTTTTGCCCTTACATTTCGGATATAAAACAAACAAAGAAGGTTCGAACACAGGGGAAGGGGTAACTTGTCGTACTCCATTATGAAGCAAGCATTTCATGCTTCATTTTTCATTTATATTTCGATTTCTTGATAAAAACCTTCATAATAGATGATGGGATCCAACATTACACCACGAAATCCGTAACTTTTTCCCAATAACTTGTCATTATCGGTCGGCTTACCGGAACGAAGACCAAAGTGATATTGTATTATGTTTGTTCAAAAATTCTTCCACAGATCCTTATCAATTTTACTCACATGTTTGCTATGTTTGAAATCAGGGTGATCGTTGTCCACTTCTGAACAGCGGATTAACGTATATCTCTGGCAATCAAAGGCCTTTTTTATTATGTAAGTGATTGAGATATTCCGTATTGTATATTTCCTTTCTCTATTTCAGTATCGTAATGAGTTCATTACAGTACTAAAAGTAGTGCTGTAATGAAACTCATTACAGCATTGTTTTCAGTTATATTTTTCGTTTTGTGGTTGTCAGTACTGACCTCCCATCCACTCAATTTCCGAATCAAATCAATTCAAATTCCGCAATCTGTCAAATTTCGTTAGTGACACCAACTGTCAAGATACAATACGAAAGTCACTAATCTGAAATTTTATTTGAATTTCGAGAGTTTTCCACAAAACTTTACTGAAATAGAGAAAATATCGTCTAATACTCGTTGCAGAAGGCAATTCCAACACTCATGCTATCGAATTTCGCATTCGTGTTGGAATAGGAGCTCGTTCTCCAACTTGTTTTAGAATATACTATTAAAGTTTCTGATAAATAATAGATGATGTCCTTAGGGTAAAACTGGGTAATGGCGGTTAGGAGGTAATACCGATCAGTACAAAATATCCTATATTTTGTGTTGCTACGTCCTCAAACAAAGCGTGTTTCTACATAGTGCCCCACGCTAACGCCGAAACCACTTTTTCATTCTCGTCCAAGATTAAGATTGAAGGCATATCAACTGTTTTCGTTCCTATTCGAAGTAAATTTTTGTGGTCACATAATATAAGGTGGGAGTCTATTATTGCATATTTTTTTACATTATTTCCTATAAATATTGTAAAATAACTTTCTAGTAACCCATGCGTTGATTGATTCTGGACTTATCTACATAAGTTTGTTACCTAGAATTTTTTACGGAAATGTTTCTAGGCTGTTTATGTAGGTAACGGTGACCGCTATTATATACAAGTTAGACGAATACCTACATTGCTTTTTTTCATTTATGGTTTCACGTCGTTCCAACATCCAACAGTCCATATGAAATTGAAAAATTAGAGAAACGAAACGAAACAGAATATGATTGAGGTGAAAAAAGCTGAAAAGAAGATGCTTCCAAACAAAAACAAAAATGATAGTACTTCGGACTCAGAAATTGAAACGAAAGACCTGCGTGAAGATTATGAACAGAACAACGAGCTTTGGTATAGATATGTACTGAGTGGTATTTGGGCTCATGCCGAGTGCTCATGATACGACTCAGCTGAAGGATATATCTGCGACAAATGCCTTAACAAAGCGTAACCGACATTATCCACCATGGTGTTTAATACCGGTCAAATATATATTTTTTTCAAGTATTGAGTGTACCAAATTTTTTCAACTAATTGATCCCAATTAATGTGGTTTTGTTAGAATAAAATCTTAAGTTTAATATGTAAAGAAATTAATAGAGACATATTGATTTTCATCTGATCTGTGGTTATTTATTCCTAAGTGACCGGTAATACCCAATCTTACCCTACGTCCATTTCACTGGCGAAAGCTCTTTCGAATTAATGTAATTTTTTGAGAAAAATGAATTTATTCCATACGTTTGCACTATATTGTATAGTTAGATACCTAGTCAATATGACGGAAAGCGAGAAGGTCGAGGACGAAACGCTCTGCAAATATTGTCATAGAACGGTTGTGAAATCCATAAAATGTGGAAAATGTGATAGCAATTATCATCCATCCTGCGTTACACGAATGAAAGGTACCAAGTTTAATAGTGAATCAACTTTAATTCGTTGTGAATCGAGAAAAGATAACGAGGAAATGTCGGAGGATGGTTATGTCAATGATACAAATGACATCCCAATCAAATCAAAGACGACGATAACAATCGAATCATCAAAATAAGAATTAATGATGAAAATAATTCAAGAACTGGTGGAAAAAAATCAGGTACTGAGTGAAAATAATGAACTTCTCAGATACAAAATTGCAGTTCTCGAAAAAGATATATTATTATCAAAACATACTGAAAAACCACCTAATAAAGCAATGAAAAATGTGACTGCAGTAACAGGCAATCAGGTTGAATTGAATAAACAAACGAACCAGATGGGACGTTCCATTGAAAATACCGTAACTAACAATCCTAAAGAAACAATTATGAGGAAAACAAGGGATTATGAGCAACTTCAAAGGGAAAAAATGACAGAAATTATAAATCTCGGAAAACTTGACGATGTAAACAAATGTGAAGAAATTGAAAAGAATACAAATAAAAGTGGGAAATCAATGAGAAAGGAAAATGAGGAAGGATGGAACCTAATACAAAAGAGAAAACCGAAACAAACCCTTCTAGGAACTTGTAAAGTTACCGACAATGAAGAAAATTTCAGTGGCCAAGTGAAAAAGGCATGGTTTTTCGTAAATCGACTCAAGGAACATGTAACTGAAAATTGTATTGAGCACTACATCAAACAAAAACCTGGATTTGAAAAAGTAAGAGTCGAGGTGAAAGAATTGTTATTTGAAGAGAAAAAAGGAAATCTGAAAAGTTTCTTGGTAAGAGTTCCATTTGAAAAAAAGGATGCACTTCACAATCCCAATTTCTGGCCAGAGAATGTGGGTATAGGAAGATTCAGCATGCAACTATATAAAAAAAGATGTCCGAATAATACTTTTTTATAGAAAACCAACGAAAGGATGAGGTACGAACACAAAATAAAAATCCCAGAAACGTAATGAAAACTCAGAAACCATCAAAAACATCCTTTGGAATCATCCACCAAAATATTCAATCCATAGGAAATGCAGTTGAACAGTTGGAAATTTTTCTTCAAGACCATGAGGACTGCAAGGTTCTTTGTTTGAGTGAACATTGGAAAACTGAAGAACAATTGAACAATTACTCAATACCCAATTTCAACCTTTTGAGCAAATTCTGTGGAGAAGAAAATAAACATGGTAGATGCGCTATATATGTAGCAGAACACTTGAAAAATTTTCACAATAAGAAAAAGGTAGGGAAAATATCAGAGACAGGACATATCGAATGTGCTGCAGTTGAGGGAAAGGTAGGTGACGATAGGACCGTCATGATCAACGTATCTAGGCCCCCTAACGGTGATATCAAGATTTTTCTGGAAAAGATTGACAAAATTCTCAGCACTCTGATACATGAGAAGGTAAGGATATTCCTTGTTATAGACTTCAATATCGACCTCCTAACACCAAATAAGAATATGATAGAATTTATTAGTTTACTAACATCCCATAACCTCCAGCAAACAATTTTTCAAAACACTAGAATAACACCTATATCACAAACATGTATTGATAACATCTTCACAAATTGTAACAACCATAATTATGAGGTGCGAGTTATAGCTTCTAAACTTTCAGATCACACTGCACAAAAAATTAATATATGGAACAAGGTAGACTGCCAATACAATTCGTACAGAAGGTCATACACAGTCCGAAACAAGCAACTATTTAGGGAAAAACTAGAAGATTGCTGTTGGAGTAGGATTTATGAGATGAAGGAAGAAGACGTTAACAGTCAATGGCAGGAGTTCAACTCAAAGTTCCTTCATTTGTTTGATGAGACATTTCCCAAAAAAAAAACAAGAAGAAGAAAAAAACTTACATCAATAAAAGTCATCCTGAAATTGTGAGTATCAAAACTAAATTGGACCTTTTATATCTCTTGAGTATGATGATAATAAATTTAAAGTACAGTACAATCAAACAAAAAAAGAATATGATCAAATTTTGAATAAACATAAAAGAAATAGATTTGAAACGATGATTTCTAACTCTGATGATAAGAACAGAACAGCTTGGAGTATTATAAAGTGTATCTAAGAAAAAAACCAAACACAGCCACTAACATCAAGTAATTCATTCAAACTGGCGAATGACTTCAATGAATACTTCATAAATGCAGTTCAGAATGTCGAAGGTTCACCTTCAACTGGGGAATCATTTTCAACAATACGTAATAGCAAATCTATCTTCTATAACCCATTATCTCAAAGGTAACTTGAAGAATTGATAAAAAGACTCAAAAATAAACAGAGTAGTGGTGATGATGATGTTCCAACTAGCCTAGTTAAAGCCTCAATGAGTGAAATAGCCGAACCCATGACATATATAATAAATAACTCGATAAAGCATGGTATATTCCCTGAAAGTCTAAAATTAGCCATAATAAAACTGATCTTCAAGAAAGGGGACAGAAGCGTTCTTGAAAATTAAAGGCCAATAAGTCTACTTTCATCATTTTCTAAAATTTTCGAATTAGTGATGGGATCTAGACTAATAAACTTTTTGATGAGTAGTAAACTACTAAGTGACAATCAACATGGATTCACTAGTGGAAGGTCAACAAAAACTGCCATTTATCAGTTCGTTGATAAAGTGTTGGAAGCACTGGAGGAGAAGGTACACATATTTGCATTATTCTTAGATCTTTCGAAGGCATATGACAGCGTTGATCATAAGATACTGTTGGAAATAATGGAGAACTATTGGATCAGAGGGCAGCTATTAGAATGGTTCAGATCATATTTAACAGAACGTCAACAGAGAGTATTGTTAACAGAAAAGGGAGAAGAAATAAAATCGCACAAAAGAGAAAACAAGCGAGGTATACCACAAGGAAGCATATTAGGATGTATATTTTTCTTGATATACATAAATGATTCAACACGAGTTGTGAGTGCTGAAGAACTGATGGTATTGTTTGCTGATAACACCAATGTATTGCTGTGGGATGCAAATCTCGAAAAACTAATAAAAAAATATCAATGGCTTACATCAAAATAGGAGAATGGCTACAAACCCGAAAACTACAACTCAACGAAGGAAAAACGAGCATCTTGTGCTTCAGAACCCAACACTCAACACAAAATATACCAGAAGATTTAACGATAGGTGAAACACATCTCAGTCTACAAGGAACAACAAAATTCCTTGGAATGATACTAGACGAACATCTTAATTGGAGAGAACATATTAAAATTACAAACAGCAGCTTAAACTCAGTGTGCTATACAATCAGAGTACTGTCCAAATACCTGAGGAAAGAACTATTGAAAACAGTCTATCATGCCAACTTTGAGTCAAGAATGAGATACGGAATAATTTTCTATGGAGCGAATAGAAATATAAATAACATCTTTGTCACACAGAAGAAAGTTCTAAGAGTTATACTCGGTCTTAAGTATAGAGAATCCTGTAGAGGTTTATTTAGAGAGAATAAGATTCTCACAGTGTATGCAGTTTACATCCAAGAATGCCTAAACTTCGTTATCCAAAACAAACGACTTTTTGAAAATGACATGAGCCAAAACAGTTATGAGAGAAGAGACCCATACTTTATATATCCTAAGCAACACCTTACAATGACTGAGAAAGGTTGTCACTATTCTTGTTTGAAAATGTACAATAGACTGCCAAGTCACATTAGGAGAGAAACAAATATTAGAAAATTTAAAAAAACCATATATGAAATGTTAATGGCATTAGAGCCTTATGATTTAGGAGAATTTTATAATAAATTGTAATTTTTTTCTTTTTTGACACTATTATCTTCTTGCTGCTTGTAGTTACTAGAAATAAAGATTTTTTCTATTCTATTCTATTCTATTCTAATGAGTTAGGGGCTTTCGGAAAGATAATCAATTCTCAAATAGAATTGAAATAAAATGAGGAGTGTGTCAGAACATCGGAACTTTTTTAGGATATGAAAGCATATCTTTATTGAAAGAAACCAAATTTCTCTGGCTAGGCAATTTAGGGAATGATCCCCCTTAAGTATACCATATGAAATAGTTGTAAGCAGTTTGCCAATAACTTCTCCGGAATTACTAAAGGATCGTAATTAGTTCATTATGAGCTGGCATTATCTTAAGATACAGTCAAGATTTCATTGAAATCGAGTTAGTTGTTTTCATAATCTGGACTGTATGTATAGGGTCCAGAGCTGTTCCAAAGCATTGTGCTTCGTGTTCGTGAAAGTACTATAACTTTTTGTACTGCTGATCACATTTCAAAAGCAGTGCTTAGTGCTTAGTGATTGAAGCACTTCAGCAAAAGACAAAAGTGTTTTGTAATCCCCACAATTCTCCCCAACACTTATAGTTTGGGATACCTATACATATGATCTCACAAATGACAGCTTAAGGTGGACTTTCGAGCCGCGCGACAGTGACGCGGCGTCTGTCAACTACGAAAACATGACAAAAGAAGTTAAAGCTCGGCATTGTCGCGGTTTGTCACCATTGTAACGCTTTGCTCGAATGCTACTCTATGCAATTTCATTGTACCTCTACGGTCGAACTGTCGCGGCGTCACTGTCGCGTCGTCACTGTTGCTATAGACGCCCGGCTCGAAAGTCCACCTTTAGATACATGGGTGCAATTTTTATTCCGATTAAAATAAGCTCATCCTGAACAGTTCCTAAAAAAGTGATTGGGGCTTAGTGCTCAAAATATCGAATTACTTTCATAAAGTGCTTAGTAATGGCGAGCCTTTTGTGGAAATTGGTGCTTAGTGCTCCTGACTCGGGAGTGCTTAGTGATGTAAGCACTGATATTGAATGCCTGGCATAGCACCGATAGGGACACACCTAGCTTTTCGTAAAAACTACAGTTTCAGTGTCACTTAAAATCTACATCCAATTATATGGCGCATGTAGGAAATTCTGATACGTAATAGGCTATCTCAAATAAAATGTAATCTCTTAATTACCAAGCAATTGCTTGGTACCGACTTTCGATTTAGTCTGTGTAGAATGATTTAATATTTGAAATTTTCATCTGGCCTTCAACGAACATTATTATGTAACAATCATACAAACGATAGGGCATAGTGTTCATGTGTGTGTTTACCATAAAATCAGTCCCACTATACGAAGAGATATGATAATGGAATATTTATGATCATTTTTGGCATATCCAGCCTTCTATTATTCAATATGGAATGACAACATGTTTCAGATATGGAGAGAATACGACACAGATGGCAGTGGATACATAGAGGCTGACGAGCTCAAGGTGAGTTCAAAAGACGTAGAATACACATATTATGTATAGTCCGTTCAAGAATTATTGTCATCGAGGGCAGCTGCGAAAAATAAAAATTATGTCAGTAGTCAGTCGTATCCCATCAGTGTCTTTTGAGTTGCAGGAATAAAGTTGGTGTTAATAAAAAACACTGACTTATGACTTTTTTTAAATTTAATAAGCGGCAGAAGATTGTATGAATTTGGTAATTTAATTCGGTTTTTTATATCAGAGATTATTGCATTAATTTTTATGACTGCTTGCATAGACTACGGGACTGATACCTACTCTCTTCTCAACGTCCTACTGTACGAAAAGAATGATACCCCATCAAACATTCTTAAGAGGAAATGGGGATTGGACTAGTGGAGACCCTACTAGTCTCCACTAGTCCAATCCCCATTTTATGGGTCTCCACTAGTCCAATCCCCATTTTATCCATCATGGCCCATGATTAGGGTGCTAACTTTTCCCTTTATATTCTTAAGAGGTTTACACCTCTTTTATAAACACATTCACTTCATATTATTATCTTAAAGTATCCATACACGCACTGGCAAACTGCAGTCCGGGACTGCAGAAATGTAGATCCACAGTTCTGTTATCATTACACATGCTCAGATAATCGATAACTCCCAGCCGGCAGTTTCGCAAAATCGCTTGAGAAACTACCGTGTGTTGAGCAATTCCGTTAGATCTCATCAACAGTTCAGAACTTCCAAACTATTTTATATCTCACAGCCAAAATTGGAGATTCAGCTAGTAGAATCTGCAGATCTGAACTGAACGTGTATCGTCAAATTTAGGATGGACTGCAGTCCGCGGACTGTCAGTTTTAGATTTTCAGATCAGGTCTTACGATTAAACTGTATCGTGTGTAGTGCGCTACAGTTTTTGGATGTCAGTTCAAATCGACAGTCCTGGGACTGCAAGCCGCCGGATCGTGTAAAAGCACCATTAGACACCTTATGATTCTGCCCTGAATACATTGGTGGATACAGAAAAAACTCAAGAAAAGAACGAAGATATCCGAAGATATTATTGTTCTGAAAAATGAACAAATCTAGTTCAAATCTTTGAGACAATTCCAGGCGTCATTATCGACAATATCCCTTTTTATCTAAGACCACATGCTCATTGAAAAAACATGTTGTGTATAATCCATCAATTCAGTAGTAACACTAATTTTTTCTCTATTTCGCACTTATTTCGTTTTTATTCACAGAACTTCTTAAGAGATCTCCTGAAGGAAGCCAAGAAAATCAACGACGTATCCGAAGACAAGCTCATAGAGTACACTGACACAATGGTAAGAATAGAGCCTGCACGCATCAATGGCCTGTGTAAATAACCTTTTCTTTTCTTTCCTTTCAGCTGCAAGTGTTCGACGCGAATAAGGACGGTCGGCTTCAGCTATCGGAAATGGCCAAGTAAGTGTAATTTCCTCCAGGAGAGGGTGAAATCGGGATTAGAGAATAATATAACTTTTCTCTGGGGAGAAAAGGAAATTTTTCATGTTCTCGTAGACTACGTATCTGAATGAAGTTTTCTTTCATTTATGATTCACGGGAGAAGAGATTATGGATTTTTTCAACATTCATTTGCTTTCTTGTCGACAACGTGTTGAAGTATTCTGATGTGAATATACAGGGTGAGTCGGGAGGAACGGACCAAACTTCAGGTCTGTATTCTATAGCTCGAAATAATATAAAAAAACTCATATGTTGTTATCCGATTTTCATTTGTTCTCAAACTACAGCGTCATTATAAAAAACAACATTTTCTATATTAAAATAGTTTCATTTATAGCATTATTTTAATAAATGCACGAAAATCCCCCATTAACCTCGAAACACATTCGTCTGTGAAGGGCTCTCGATGCTTTTCTGATTGATTCGTGATTTTCTTTAAAAAGAAATGCCGTATTTCTAATGCGTCGAATTAGAGCATCCCGAGTGTCAACTTTAACTTTGTATACCTCGTTCTTGTAGCAGCCCCACAAACAATAGTTCAATGGTGTGAGGTTTGGAGATCTTGAAGGCCAACTAATACGACCACAGCGACCAATCCATAGTCCGAGAAACTCTTGATCTGAATATTGGTTGACCTTATTTAAATATTCTAATTACCCTATAGTTTGAAAACAAATGAGAATCTGATAACAACATATGAGTTTTTTGGAATTATTTCGACCTGCAGAATACACACCTGAAGTTTGGTCCGTTCCTCCCAACTCACCCTGTATATTCATATATAACATGCATTTAATCTTCATATCTTAAAAAACTTTCCATTAATGGGAATCGAAATTGTTAAGGTAATTAATTCTTATTATGTGGGTATCTGGTAAAATTTTGCTGTCTTATATCGACATCGTTGAATATCAAATTTAAAACATTTTCATTTATAGTCTAATTTGTATACAGGGTGTCCGGGGAATAACTGTACATACTCTTACCAGAGATAGAGTGGGAGTGGTGATTACTGATTGACTCTAAAAAATTAATTTCTGGATTTCCCTAGAAAGCTACAAGGTGATTTTCCAACTTCATGGAAATGCTTAAACCATCATAAGATCCAAACTTATTGACGGATATTATTGAAACTTGGGAGGTTATTGGCACATGCTGAGGTCGAGTCAGAAAAATATCAATTATTTCATTATTCCAGGGCCGGACTCATTAATCTTCATTTAAAGTGTTCAGAATGAAACAAACACTTTGTATTTCGAATTACAAATAATTGATTGGCTTTTTAGAAAGAAGCAGAATTATGCTTCAAATTGTGATATCGCTCAAAGTTGTCACATCAACAATTATTTTTTTATGAATTTTTGAATTGGGATTAGGTAAGTTCGCGAAATTGAATTTTTCATTATGAAGAAAACTAAAAATCTAATGTTTGAATATAAAATGGAAAGTATTAATAGAAAATTTTCAGAAAAATTCAGAGATTTTATAAGTACATGCCATAATGAAACAATAACAAATGAAAGAAACTAAAATACAGTAAAGAGTACCTAATAAAAATGAAAATAGAAACGAATGAATTGCTGAGTCCACGTTATTTCAGAAGTGGTTCGAAATGAAAAACATTAACTTGTATACATTTCCCTTGCCTAATGTTCAAATTGGATACAGATTTGCGAATCATATCACCATTATTTCTTAAAATATCGCAACAGTGGATAATTCTGTTCATCTGAATTTCTTCAGAATATACCATAATCTAGCGGGTTGAGATGTGGAGATCGGGGAGGCCATGGAATAGGTCCTGCTCGACCTATCCACCTATTTGGATAGGTATTGTTGAGGTAACTTCTCACTTCCAAGCCAAAATGAGGTCCAGCCCCATCATGCTGGAAATAAATTTCTCTAATATTTATTCCTTGTAGCATGCCGGGTGAAATATTTTGTAAGAAATCTAGATAAATCTCACTTGTAAGGCGACCGTCAAAAAAGTGAGGCCCTATCAAATGTTTGTTTATCACAGCACACCAAACATTTACTGAAAATTTTTGTTGAGAATTTCTTAATCTTATACTGTGTGGATTATTTTCGGTCCAGTTGTGCGAGTTGTGAATATTGAACACACCATTTCTGGTGAATTGAGCCTCATCACTGAATATAATTCTGTACAAAGTGACTCTGTGATTTGCTATCCAATGTGCAAAATTTAGTCTTCCACACCTTCAGTAACTTTTTTAAGAAAATTTTGTATTTACTTTCCACCTCCACAAGATGATTAAGTCCTGTTCAGGTGAATAAATTCAATTTTTCGAACTTCATCCACATTCAAAATCCATAATAAAATAATTGTTGATGTGACAACTTTAAGCGATATCACAAATTGAAGCATAATTTAGCTTCTTTCTTAAAAGCGAATTAATTATTTATAATTCGAAATACAAAGTGTTTATTTTACCCTGAACACTTTAAATGAAGATGAATGAGTCCGACCCTGGAATAATGGAATAATTGATGTCTTTCTTACTTGACCTTAGCATGTGCCAATAACCTTCCAAGTTTCAATAAAATCCATCAATAAGTTTGGATTTTATGATGGCCTGAGTATTTCCATGAAGTTGGAAAATCACCCTGTAGCTTTCTAGGGAAATCCAGAAATTACTTTTTTTTAGTCAATCAGTAATCACCTAGTCCAACTCTATCTCTGGTAAGAGTATGTACGGTTATTCCCCGGACACCCTGTATAGTCTAATTTGATGACAACAGATTACTTTATGAAATATATAAGTAGGTACTTCATTTAAAGAAAACAAATATGAGTTGGCTATCTTAAACAGGAGAAACATAAAAAGTATCTCAAGAATTTCAATATATTTTATTCAATCTCAGTAGATACTCATACAGACAGTTCATAAAGCATATCATCCGATATTCTATTCAACTCTAGGTCAATCATTTGTCTCAGTATTTCAGCAAAAGAACTAATACCCATTTTCAAATGAGATAAGGCAGGACCCAAAAGATGAAACGGAACCCAGAAACCAAATCATTTTCACTGCATCATAAACCTTTATAAAATTTCCTTTTTCTGTTTCTTGTTTTCATCGGTTGTTCGCCAATAAAGGAAATTCTTGACATATTGAGAATACGTTTTGAGAGTTGCGGATAGATCTACAATGTTTCACATATCATAAATAAAAACTACAACTACTTTCACAGTTAGTCGAGTTAGTTCTCCGAAATAGTGGATTTTTTTATTTGAGTTACGACAAATTATTATAGATGGATGAAATGGCGGATGAAACAAGTAGAACTCTATTCGCGATATCAGTGTGAGCTAAATCCGCTCCAGCTCAGATTAGAGGAAAGGTACCTGCTCAGGGCTCCTCATTTAAACTCTCTGAGGTTCGCAATGTGTTTTTGAGAGTAAATTATACACCCTTCGAATGCTAGGAAATAATAAAAATGTATAAAAAAGAATATGTTGAAAAAACCATGTTACGTCGATCATAAAGCGAATGATTATGGAAACTTAGTGGAAGAGACACCGGAGACTCATATGAGATTCCTTATATTAAATTTATGTACAGAGTGTTTCAAAACAAGTCCGAAAATTTTAAGGGGGTGATACCTTGTTCAGAAAACGCTTTTTCATGAACGAGATAATTATTATTATTATTATTATTATTATTATAATGATAATAATAATAATGTTTCTTTTCTATAAACCAATCGAATTACACAGTTACAATTACAATTTTTCACAAAAAGATGTTCTTTAACATATTTTTCTTCTACATGTAACAGTATATCTTCAATTCAAACAATTTTGGCAGAATCATTTCATATCAACTCGGTGTATAAACAAAAATCAAGTAGTTGATCTGGATTTATTCATTACATCAATTCTAGTCAAATCTAGAATTATTTGTATATCAAATGAAGAACGTAATATACAAACAGAACTAAATTCAATTTGGAGACCTGTGATGTGGTTGTCCATACCACTTTCTGAGGTCTTGCAATCATGAGTCCTTCCTCCCTCCAAGACCCTTTTTACTCCCTTACCATTTTCCAGGATGATCAACTAAAGCAGAAAGCAATGCCGAGGTATTCCGACTCTCTAGATTAGAAAATATGCATTAACTGCAATTCGCTGTTTATCCTAGCAAGAACTTCTACATTCTCACTCTGAAGATCCAAGAAATACATTCTTCTATAAGACAATTTTTCAAAAGCGTTTATACCTTTTTCTGTTTATTGTGTCAATGTCAACGCTTCTATGACATATGGCACGATTGGAAAGACGTAGCATTTCAATATCCCGGTGGATATTAAATTCTTCGTTACAGAGGTGTAGTTTCATCCTCGATTTCTTGATGAAGGTTTGTCGGGCTGATTCAAATCTGCTCTTAATTGCTGCTTCTTGTCTCCAGTCTGTGTTCATTATCGGTCCCATTTTGTTCTGAAATCATTTTATTGAAGGTTAGTTTCTTTTTGCGCCTGCTTTCCAATTCTGATTGTAATTCACTTTATGTCTCACCTCTAATTTTGATATTTCTTCGTAACCTACCCAACACAACACATCGTCTCAATCGATATTTCTCCGGGAAACCCAAATCAAAAACGTTCAAGTTAAAGAACCCAATTTTTGTATTCTTGCGGAACCAAATTCTCAATGAATATTAATCATAGTCTAGTGATGTTGAACGACGATTCATCTCACTGTTAATTAATGATGAGTAATTCACCATCAACCGAAATGTAAATATTATCTTTTTGATTCCACAGGTTACTACCGGTTAAGGAAAATTTCCTGTGTAGGCAAGTTTTCAAGGTGAGTGTCATTTAAACTTATTTCAAATTTTTGTAGAGATACACTTTGTATGTCTCAGACACGCAAGATATTTTCCTTACATTACAATTGGATTTTCGATTTGAATGAAAAAAAATATTTTCTTCAGTTTCCCTCCATAATCATACCCATAACTTTCAGGTCGTATAACTCAAGTTTAAGTAAGCGAATATGTATTTTGTAACTAGAAATTCGTTCAATTTGTATAAACAATTCATTGAAAATTTACATTATTCTACGTTATACAGGGTTATTTTAATCGTTAATATACATGTGAGTCCTTAACTTGTACATAAATTTTGACGGGAGATGCCAGAAATCAAAACAAGCACTTTTTGTCCCTACAATTTTTTCCGATTTGGCTCGATTTAAAAGTTCCAGGATGTTGAAAATCCTAAGAAAAATGTTATCTTCAAATATATCTCGTAAATGATTTTAAACGAATTAAATGATTTTTAGAATTCATGTTTTCATTGATGTGGTAAATCTCTCACAAACACAAAATTCCACTCACATATTTTATATTTTTCATTTATGACCATTACATACCAGTACTTCCTATGATTGTACCAGAAATTCAAGGGACCCAACTCTTAAAAGTAAGCAGAATACTATTTGATGAATAATTGGCAATTTTGGAAAATAAAAGAATTCTTATGAATGTGAATTTTTCGAGTAATTTATGATTGAAAAAAAATCTATCAGCGAAATTTAAAAAATTGATAACTTTAGCTGAATGTTACAAAGACTCATAGAGTTATCTTTCTGGTAAATTTTTTCTTAAGTTTGAGTGGTAGATCTAATCTTGTTCCCCTTCATTTTGTGGTGCCTTTTCCGTCAGAACTGTGGCCTAGTGGCTCATTGCAGTGTTGGGTACCTCTTACAAGAGGCGGCTCATGTGTCCCGTACACGACGCAAAAATGTAAGAGTGGCCCACTTTCAAAAGTTGTACCACCTCAATTCCAATGTCCCACTAAGCGACTACGCTTCGGTAAGGCGATCGAATAGAATGTTACGATATTACGAATTACGACTACGGGTGAGCCGAAAGAAGCTAGCAGGTAGTAGATGAGGAGATGCAATGATATAATGATTTTAGGGTGGTTTAGCAAACACATCGGATCGAGTGCACTAAAAATAAATTGACCCTATATTTAATTGCTTTCATGTTGATAGTCGCTAGTTCCCCCTTTCGTTCTCACAATTCACAAGTGTGTCTTGTTATAACGCAGAATGAGGAATGTTCACAGGTATGCAAAATCGATCGAAACTTCGTCACAGTATAACCTATATGTATATGAAATCACTAGTTTTTGTTTCAGTCGAAAAGACCTAGTAGTTCGGATTTTACAACCCCGTAAATATTCAATTCCTCGCGGCGATGTGACGTCATAATACATTCGCAAATCGCACTCCGTGAGACGAAAGGCCCTTATATTGGACCCGACTACGTACTGAACCTCGCAAGTCGTTGGATGTAAAGTGACGTCACACGGATCCATCGAACTCATGTTTATAACTCGATATCTCGGGCGCTATTTGAAGTATTCAAATAATTTTTGGACACAATATTTTCATTTTCTACGGAGAATAGGAATGTGTAGAAATTGAAAAATGTGAACATTCCTCATTAGGGTTGGTTTTTTTGAGGCGGCTCCTTTTACCGCGCTTACCGACCGAATATACAGGGAGTTTTTACTACAATGAGACTATTGTTTGTTCATATAAGAAGAAATTATAGTCAAATTACCCTCATAAATGTTGAAATTACGAATTGAGACGAGTTATATCTGAATCAGATATCTCAAGAAGAATACCTCGTCGGTATAGCGCAGTCTCAAAAAAAGACCATAAAACTCCAAATATTTATAGCCTTTTTTCTCGAAACGTGCTCCAGAAACCACCCCAGTTCAATATTCCAATGATGTTGGGTTCTCCAAACTAAGAATAATTCGTTCTTAAAAGGACAGACAAACTGTTTATTTGTGATTCTCCGGTAACTGTGTCTTTTGAGCGATACTTTTGATTTCAACAAAAAAGTTTACAAATTTTATTCAAATGTGGATTTTTGTCATAATCAAAACCTAACTGTTCAACAAAAATTGAATAACACCTGAAATTCCTGCATTTTAGCTATTTTCAGAAAAATTTTTGGTTGAGGTGGTCCACGGGAATGACCAATGTTCCACGGGAATGATCTGAAGAATGCTATCAGGATTCTGGATAGGAAGTAATTCGAAACTTTTATGAAATTTCAACAGAATATATTTCCACTTTCAATATAGTATACATATATATGATGTTCTAGGAACATTAATATACAGGTTCTTAGATCTCGGACGAGTCACCTCGATATTTTCTTATCCCATTCAGAGATTTTATAAGTACATGCCATAATGAAACAATAACAAATGAAAGAAACTAAAATACAGTAAAGAGTACCTAATAAAAATGAAAATAGAAACGAATGAATTGCTGAGTCCACGTTATTTCAGAAGTGGTTCGAAATGAAAAACATTAACTTGTATACATTTCCCTTGCCTAATGTTCAAATTGGATACAGATTTGCGAATCATATCACCATTATTTCTTAAAATATCGCAACAGTGGATAATTCTGTTCATCTGAATTTCTTCAGAATATACCATAATCTAGCGGGTTGAGATGTGGAGATCGGGGAGGCCATGGAATAGGTCCTGCTCGACCTATCCACCTATTTGGATAGGTATTGTTGAGGTAACTTCTCACTTCCAAGCCAAAATGAGGTCCAGCCCCATCATGCTGGAAATAAATTTCTCTAATATTTATTCCTTGTAGCATGCCGGGTGAAATATTTTGTAAGAAATCTAGATAAATCTCACTTGTAAGGCGACCGTCAAAAAAGTGAGGCCCTATCAAATGTTTGTTTATCACAGCACACCAAACATTTACTGAAAATTTTTGTTGAGAATTTCTTAATCTTATACTGTGTGGATTATTTTCGGTCCAGTTGTGCGAGTTGTGAATATTGAACACACCATTTCTGGTGAATTGAGCCTCATCACTGAATATAATTCTGTACAAAGTGACTCTGTGATTTGCTATCCAATGTGCAAAATTTAGTCTTCCACACCTTCAGTAACTTTTTTAAGAAAATTTTGTATTTACTTTCCACCTCCACAAGATGATTAAGTCCTGTTCAGGTGAATAAATTCAATTTTTCGAACTTCATCCACATTCAAAATCCATAATAAAATAATTGTTGATGTGACAACTTTAAGCGATATCACAAATTGAAGCATAATTTAGCTTCTTTCTTAAAAGCGAATTAATTATTTATAATTCGAAATACAAAGTGTTTATTTTACCCTGAACACTTTAAATGAAGATGAATGAGTCCGACCCTGGAATAATGGAATAATTGATGTCTTTCTTACTTGACCTTAGCATGTGCCAATAACCTTCCAAGTTTCAATAAAATCCATCAATAAGTTTGGATTTTATGATGGCCTGAGTATTTCCATGAAGTTGGAAAATCACCCTGTAGCTTTCTAGGGAAATCCAGAAATTACTTTTTTTTAGTCAATCAGTAATCACCTAGTCCAACTCTATCTCTGGTAAGAGTATGTACGGTTATTCCCCGGACACCCTGTATAGTCTAATTTGATGACAACAGATTACTTTATGAAATATATAAGTAGGTACTTCATTTAAAGAAAACAAATATGAGTTGGCTATCTTAAACAGGAGAAACATAAAAAGTATCTCAAGAATTTCAATATATTTTATTCAATCTCAGTAGATACTCATACAGACAGTTCATAAAGCATATCATCCGATATTCTATTCAACTCTAGGTCAATCATTTGTCTCAGTATCTCAGCAAAAGAACTAATACCCATTTTCAAATGAGATAAGGCAGGACCCAAAAGATGAAACGGAACCCAGAAACCAAATCATTTTCACTGCATCATAAACCTTTATAAAATTTCCTTTTTCTGTTTCTTGTTTTCATCGGTTGTTCGCCAATAAAGGAAATTCTTGACATATTGAGAATACGTTTTGAGATTTGCGGATAGATCTACAATGTTTCACATATCATAAATAAAAACTACAACTACTTTCACAGTTAGTCGAGTTAGTTCTCCGAAATAGTGGATTTTTTCATTTGAGTTACGACAAATTATTATAGATGGATGAAATGGCGGATGAAACAAGTAGAACTCTATTCGCGATATCAGTGTGAGCTAAATCCGCTCCAGCTCAGATTAGAGGAAAGGTACCTGCTCAGGGCTCCTCATTTAAACTCTCTGAGGTTCGCAATGTGTTTTTGAGAGTAAATTATACACCCTTCGAATGCTAGGAAATAATAAAAATGTATAAAAAAGAATATGTTGAAAAAACCATGTTACGTCGATCATAAAGCGAATGATTATGGAAACTTAGTGGAAGAGACACCGGAGACTCATATGAGATTCCTTATATTAAATTTATGTACAGAGTGTTTCAAAACAAGTCCGAAAATTTTAAGGGGGTGATACCTTGTTCAGAAAACGCTTTTTCATGAACGAGATAATTATTATTATTATTATTATTATTATTATTATTATAATGATAATAATAATAATGTTTCTTTTCTATAAACCAATCGAATTACACAGTTACAATTACAATTTTTCACAAAAAGATGTTCTTTAACATATTTTTCTTCTACATGTAACAGTATATCTTCAATTCAAACAATTTTGGCAGAATCATTTCATATCAACTCGGTGTATAAACAAAAATCAAGTAGTTGATCTGGATTTATTCATTACATCAATTCTAGTCAAATCTAGAATTATTTGTATATCAAATGAAGAACGTAATATACAAACAGAACTAAATTCAATTTGGAGACCTGTGATGTGGTTGTCCATACCACTTTCTGAGGTCTTGCAATCATGAGTCCTTCCTCCCTCCAAGACCCTTTTTACTCCCTTACCATTTTCCAGGATGATCAACTAAAGCAGAAAGCAATGCCGAGGTATTCCGACTCTCTAGATTAGAAAATATGCATTAACTGCAATTCGCTGTTTATCCTAGCAAGAACTTCTACATTCTCACTCTGAAGATCCAAGAAATACATTCTTCTATAAGACAATTTTTCAAAAGCGTTTATACCTTTTTCTGTTTATTGTGTCAATGTCAACGCTTCTATGACATATGGCACGATTGGAAAGACGTAGCATTTCAATATCCCGGTGGATATTAAATTCTCCGTTACAGAGGTGTAGTTTCATCCTCGATTTCTTGATGAAGGTTTGTCGGGCTGATTCAAATCTGCTCTTAATTGCTGCTTCTTGTCTCCAGTCTGTGTTCATTATCGGTCCCATTTTGTTCTGAAATCATTTTATTGAAGGTTAGTTTCTTTTTGCGCCTGCTTTCCAATTCTGATTGTAATTCACTTTATGTCTCACCTCTAATTTTGATATTTCTTCGTAACCTACCCAACACAACACATCGTCTCAATCGATATTTCTCCGGGAAACCCAAATCAAAAATTCCTGCATTTTAGCTATTTTCAGAAAAATTTTTGGTTGAGGTGGTCCACGGGAATGACCAATGTTCCACGGGAATGATCTGAAGAATGCTATCAGGATTCTGGATAGGAAGTAATTCGAAACTTTTATGAAATTTCAACAGAATATATTTCCACTTTCAATATAGTATACATATATATGATGTTCTAGGAACATTAATATACAGGTTCTTAGATCTCGGACGAGTCACCTCGATATTTTCTTATCCCATAGTGATTGGAAAAATTCACCGAATCAGGTCGAATCAGTGGCGGATTTAGGGGGTGGCGAATGGGGCCATCGCCCGGGGCCTCGCTCTTGCTGGGGCCTCGCGCGCAAAAACCCGAGCAAATTTTCATATTGATTTAGATCATTTGAACATAAGGGTAAATTCGAAAAGAGTTAACCAATACTTATTCGGAACAAAATTGAAGAATCCATTTTGTAGTTTTTTAATATTGGGCTTTGTTGGAACGTCCGAATGGGTAATTGAGGCACCAGATGTCCGATCCACCAGATCAGTAGATATAATACAATGCACACAACACAATTAGGGTGAAAATTATCTAAGTATTTAGGTACAATGTTTACTTATCCCAGATGTTGGAACCTCATGAAATATTTATGGCCCCGTTGTCCGTTCTTTGGCGGTCCCTTTGAAATATTCGTTGAATTATCGTCTTATGAATGAATTCATTCCATTGTAGAGAATAACGGAAGGAGGTAAGCGAAATCTGTTTTTTTTTCGAATCTAGCGATTAGGGATAAGAAAATTGGGTTCAGTTCTGTTATATTCTATTTTTTCTGATGGAAAACGTCCATTGCTTTTGGTTCTTCATTTACTTTGAGAGGTCATATTCTTATTTTTCGAATAAATTAAAATTTTTCTTGTCATTGAATTGAAAAATTAATTCAATTCGTTAGTTTCTCAAGCCGTTCCTTTCAGTGTGGCTCTTGTAAGTATAAATTTATATATCAACTATTCAATGAATTTATCCAATACATAATACTTGTTTTAGTTTATCGGATACTCAAAAGTATCCAAGTTGCACAACACTTTAGGACTTGATACAACTGGGACTTCACGCCCTCAATCAAACTCATAATTAGTGGCTCCTCTATCGCTCGGAGAATATCAGGAAAAGTCATATATGGTGGATTTTGCAGAGAAATTTTCGATAGAAATAGCGTAAAAAAACACTGTTTCCATAAGAAATATGCGTACAAGATGGTGCCATTTCTCATGAAACTTTCTATTCTGTTCATCTGGATTATAAAAATAAACAGTTTTATTTTTATGGTCTTCTCTTCGAAACCGAAATTTTTTTCCTCATTTATTATCACCATCTGTGGGAATTCCGCTACCCGTCTCTTTTTCAACCCCCGCTGTAGATTCAATTGGTTTGGTTCGTTAGAACGGAATGAGCTAACGGGTCATTTTCATAGTGAAGATCCGAAAAAGCGTGGAAAAACTGTGTGGTACTTAAAAATTATTTCTGACACTTTGTGCGAAATTCAACAAGATTTTCGAAATGAGTTCGCGTGATCGAGATGCCGGTAGAAAATTCGAGTCGGGTAGTTCAAAAAGAATACGAGCAATCAAAAGAAAGCAGGAACAAGAAAATCTGAGTGGATCTTTATATAAATTTATAAAATATGATGATCAAAAAACCTCTACGAAACATTCATTGCCTGTAAGTGATTCTAATCCTGATCCAGCTGAAAACAGTAGAAATTAGTGATAGTGAGCTTTTGAAACGTTGCAGCGACTTGCAAATATCTATGACGGTAGGAGAATAATGTGGTATTGATGGACCTGAATTGTGCGAAGAACTGAATATGTTCATCCGTGTGTATGAAGAAAACGACGACATTGTCTCGGTGCTGAAATACATAATTGAAAAAAATTAACTGAAGTTTACCCCACTATAGAAATAGTCTTGAGAATCATTGCCACCACACCTGTTACAGTTGCGTCTGCTGAAAGGAGTTTTTCTAGACTTAGAATCATAAAAACATATTTAAGGAGTCCAATGACCGATGACACAAGATCGGCTTTCAGCCGTTGCTATTCTATCGATAGAAAATGACGTAGCTCATTCGATCGATTATGATACTTTAATTAAAGATTTCAGTGCTGGGAAAAGCCGCAATCATGAATTTCAAATTTATCATTTCTGTATTTGTTAATTTTGTAAATCTTCCAATTTTATATTATGAAATTCAGCATTTCTTGTAAAATATGACAATAACCTATACCAAACAACCGGACTTACTTTCGCATCACATACTTTTCACGAAGGAAAAAGGGCCTCGCGAAGACTTCCCGCCCAGGGCCTCGCAATGGCTAGGGCCGCCCCTGGGTCGAATGATTTTGTTCGGGGGACATCTTTTGACGAATATTGGAAGCTTGAACGAGCAACCCCCTAAGCTCCAACTCCTCAAAATTGAAAAGAGTAGAAGGGTAAAGTGGTACTTCATTGAAAGGTCTCTTCACATCGGTGTATGATAATATTTGTGTCCTGTGATGATAACGTTGTTTTGATGAACCATTTTCGCTTAAAATCTATTTACTAGCTCAAACTTTTGGGACTCAGCCTGAAAATTTGAACGAACAAAGCCAACGAATTGTGAATGTGTGTCATCAAATAACTCCAATTATGCTGAACCATGTTAAAGACGGTTTTCAGTCAAAATTATTTTTGGAAGTCAATGGAGAAAAATTTTATTTAAAAACATATAAAACATAAAAACAGAGATAATTTTTTAGGTAGCATGATAAAAGAGAATCGACGTGTTTCGGGAAATTTTTTCAATCACTATGGGATAAGAAATATACGAGGTGGCTCCTCTGAGGACAAATACCCTCAGTATATCTAAATATAATGATGATCAAAGATGCCGTTATCACGAAATACATAATAAGCCCAATTAATTTTTTTCACAAACATCTAAAACAAAAGGAAATTTTTTCATTTTGTATTTTTTTGTAATATTGCCTGACATTATTTTCTGATAATAATCCTGGTGGACTTTCTTCTCTCTTTCAAGTGACGCTCAATATTCTCCCCAAACATTGTCAATAATTGGGTTTGATGGAGATCCAATATCATTTCAATAAAGAATTTGGTTGGGGCACGCGAGCCTTCAGGCGATTTAGTTTTGAGGATAATTTTCCCCTTTCTATGGCACTTCTGCCTATATCTAATTTTTTTTCATTTTGTCTCTGTGTCTTCCTACTCTTCTTCTGTTCGACATTCTTCTGCTTTGAATTTCCCGACAATCTCAAAATTAATCATCAGAACTTTCTGGAGGAGTATTTTCGGAAGTAATTGCACAAGTGTATCAAAATTACCGATAATTTTGCATGACAGCATGTTGTCTAAAAACTGCATGAGTTCATTTTCATATTTGGAGAAAGAGCCGGACACCGAAGGTGCAATTATCGCTGTAATTTTCGATAATTGCATTCTATTTACATGAAGTTTTTGACAGGAGGGAAATAAATATTCAGCTTAATTTTTCTCTATATCGATTTGAAGGTTTTTTGCTCTTCTATAAACTTTTGTATTAATTCTCCATGTTTTTTGCAACCTTTGTTGCCTTGGAGTCATTTCATGTATGGTTTTCTTCATTTTCCTTCGTTCTGCTTCATATATTTTTCATGCCTTTTAACTAATTTTTTCACGACGCTATCTTTCTTTTTTCCCTTTATTCTCAGTTGTTTCCTAGTTTGCTTCGAGTACGAGCAATATTTCTGTTGAAAAAACTATATTCAACATTATCCAGTCATCATAATCATTCCCCCCGTGGTCGTGCAATCATTCCCATGTCATGGATTTCGCACGGGAACGACATCCAAGGGAATGACAAAAGTGATATTTTATTCTCGTATTTCCAGAAAAACATATTTCAATTATGAGAAAATAAAATATTAAATGAATGTTGGTATAGTGAAATGATAATACAATGAATTTTCACAAATTTTAATTTTTACCCTCAAAAATTTTCCACCACGGAAATGACTGCTAGGATGTTACACACCGATCTCAACACTTTCGCTAACTAGCAGAATTCTTCTGTTCAATCATATAAACACAAAACTGACGTTATAAACAATCGGAAATGACTTTTAGGCTCTTTTCAAACTAATGGGTATGGTTTAACGCGGTAAATTCGAATCATTTGATGAACTTCATGATCTGCCACGGAAATGATCATTTTCGCCTGTGACAGACTTCTTTTTTTAAATACAAGAAAAACCTTCACTATTTCGTTCGAAATAATCTGGTTTTCGTCTTTTCAGGAATGTGAAATATGACCGTTCTCAAGTTCTTGAACCATTGCATTACATACCACGGGAATGACAATTAGATACTTACCTAAAAAAATTAAAATTTATGAATGAATGTTGAATAAAGTTATTTGTACCTGGAAGAAGAATGAAATCTCTAACATCAGATTTTTACACAACATAGAAATTCCAATATTTTAAAGATTTATTGATGTGTATCCTGTTGGAACATAGTTTCTGGAGAATCACCCATATAATGTACTTCAAATTTTTTGGTTGGATAAGAATATATTATCACGGTCATTTTCAATTATTTTGTATAACTATATACTATATACCCTCAAATTCGGTTTAATTTGAAAAGAAGAAATATTACATGACCTTCCACCTTCTATTTCCAATTCCAACAATTAATACGCATTCTAAATGTGTGTCTTTCCCATCGCTTCAACTTGAATTCTAACGTCTAACGACGTTATCCTGCTTTTGCAGCGGCTCATTTGTGAGCGACACAGTGACACAGTATGTCGTAGAACAAACTATCGCGTCATGAACGCCCGAAACGCCTCACTTGAAGCGGCACACTGTACCGCTTGGATACAAAAGTGAAGCGCCTCTTACAAAATCAATTTTAAAACGTTTCGAAACAAGTGGCCGTGCGCCAGTCACCAGACTTAGCTGTTTCATCTCAAGAGCCAAGAGTTTTTCGAGCTCAGCTACAAAGGAAGGCCTAGCAATGAGAAGCCTCGACTGCCTAAGACCACTTTCCGTGCTCAATGCAGATGAAAATTCTCTAGATGCATCAGCATCCCTCACCATTTTGAAGCTCCTGCGTGTGCTCTGAACGTTCCATCATTGTGCCGTTGTCCCTGTCTTCATAGCTACCACCTTGACAGCGAGGTGCATAGACGGAAGACCCAGCAGACACTACATTTCTGCCGTAGGGTTATATCTCCAGAGCGCCTGTAATACTCAGACAGGCTCTTCATTTAGTCATTTGGTCATGATGGTGCGGTTGCAGGCCTTCTCTGTGGAAGTCCACCATACCAGCGATACCTAGGTTAGAAGAGGCCTCACCACCATGGTATACAAAGAGTGTATAACGTGAGGTTTGAAGCCCTATCTCTTCCCAACTACGCTAGATCTAATGCTCGGTAAAACTTCAGTAGCATTTTTCCAGGGGTGGCATAGCACATCATGAAAGTTCAAAATGTCTATATTTTTTAATCTAGGCTGAATGGTAAAAAGTGGTAAACGAAAAAAGTGCTTCTTTTGTTGACCTCAAGAATCTATCGTAAAAATATGTTCAGGGGTAGGATCACGGGTTCAGGACAACAAGAAATCAAAAACTTCTCAAAACGAAGCCGAAGTTTGTCGATATATTTCGACTTCTTCAAGGCATACAAAATAAAACAGTATGTAGTAACAAACAGAAAGAAAACGAAACAGGACATGATGTTAGTGTCTTACCTAGTTTTGTTTATTGTTCAAAACATAGTGACATTTGATCATCTTACAAAGATGAGTGGCAGTTCAGTCCAGTGAGAACATCTCCTGAAATATAACTCCTGAAGATGCCAGACACTCGAACTGGCGAAACGTCAAGAACTAATCTACGACGACGGCCTAAATGCTCGAAAGAACATGTCACATTGAACGATGGCCGCGAAAGCCTCAACCAATTCATGATTCTCAATTTGTTCTGAAACAAATAGAACAGATTGTTTAGATAATCGAAATCACAATCACATCTTTGTCGTCAAAATTGTTGAAATGATCTTCCCTAACTCTAATCCATCTTGGACGTCGACTCCCAAAGTCTTCGTCACTACCACTACTATCATTATCTTCAAATGCGAGTTCTAAAGCCCTCTGCATTTTTTCTCAGTTTTGCTATCGTTGATATTTATAAAATAAGATGAAATGATAATTTGAAAAATATTTCATAAACTTCAAATCTGCTTATCAAATCTCTGGTAATAACAAACAAACTGGCAAACGTCAACACAAACTTTCGCATAGAAATACACGTGAATTATCGTTAACTGAAGTTAAAATGCGTAAACGACCAAAATCGGCGAGTTAACTTTTCTAAAGGTAGTTAGGCTTAACCTCGATTTATATTCATGGTGAAATTGAACGTTGCTGTTAACGGCGATTAGTGGAACTAAAATTCGGTTTTTAATGTTGGTGAAATCGGGCCTAAGTAATTTGACCTCAAAGTTATGGAAAATATTTATGAAAAACTCTTGGCAAATTAAAACTGATACGGATAATGTAAATTTCATTTTTTCTAGCAACAACACAACAAAAAACAACTGAGCTCAATATTTCCCAAAGAACACGATTGCATCTCCTTACTATCTTTATTACCACTTTCAAGTCTTCAAGCACAAGACTTCTAAATGAGATACGGAATGAATTATCCTCTCTATTGATAGTGGTGCAAGTCTACACAGAGATTCAGAAAAACTGTCCGTTCTTTTTCGAAACACTCCAAATTGGTAACCCCAATGATGAGTTTCATTCACGAGTGTTATCTTAACTCGTTATAATTTTTTTTGTTTTTTCAAACATTATAAAAAATAAATCAATATTAAAGCAGAAATAATTCATGCGATGGATGGTATTCATTTTCAATTTCGGAAGAACGCGACAATTTTTCATGCTCTGTAGTGCCATTACTTCGGTATTTTTCCACCCTACTTTTCTATTCTTGATCGATAATCTGAATGTTGCATGGCTTAATTGTCTATCTTTGTGGCATTTTCATAGGAAGGAATAGAAGTGAGTATTTCAAACTGTATTTGATCTGTTCTGTGTATTCTTATCGATTGTAGGGTTCAGAATGTTCGAGAAATTAGCAGAATTTATTTTCAAAGAAATCTATGGTACGATTTAAATTCTTGAAAATAATTAAAATTGATAATGTGATTTTTTTAAGAATATCTCGAACTGCATAGAAATCTACAAGCATAAGAAAAGCTCATGATCGAATTTCTCCAATTCTGCTGGCAATGTTTACTGCAACTATGGCACATACAAACACATCGACCTAAGTGTTTTACTGACTTGTAAAAAACGATTGAGCGATAACATATTTTCCTATAAGCGTACGCTTTGAACCCTTTTCCCGCACGCATTTCAATTCGTAAAGAGTCACATTTCCGAACAGGAAATAACATGTCGTTACCATGGTACTGTCATCGTTGACGTTCGGTGCATAGACACATATCATAGTTCAGTTTATTCTGTAATAACAGTGTGCGGGAAAATCCCTGCTATTCCTTTTCCGCCCAGAAAGTGCATTTCAATTCGTAAAGAGTCACATTTCCGAACAGGAAATAACATGTCGTTACCATAGTACTGTCATCGTTGACATTCGGTGCATAGACACATATCATAGTTCAGTTTATTCTGTAATAACAGTGTGCGGGAAATGCCCTGCTAATTCCTTTTCCGCACAGAAAGTGTGCGGGAATGGAAAAGCAGGGATTTTCCCCGCACACTTTCTGTCCGGAAAAGGAATAGAAGGGTTTTTCCCGCACACTTTAATTACAGAATGAACTGAACTATGGTATGTGTCTATGCACAGAATGTCAACGATAACAGTACCATGGTAACAACATGTAGAATAACGTTCAACATTCATGTGTATTAGAAATTAATATGAGTAATCGAATTTTTCTGTGTGTTGAATTCAAATCGATCTCATATAAGTGCTTGTAGAAATAAGGGTTCAAAGCGTTAGCTTGTAGAAAAAAATATTGTTCCTAACTCGTGCGGAAAGTGCTTTTTCCGCTCTCAACTGTTTACCCGGCAGTTTCGTGTGAAAAATATCTCTTTCCACACTTGTTAGTATAAAAACTATTGTAATAATAGGGGAGCCCAAGCGGGGATTTCTGGATTTACTCGGGCGTGGCAGATTAATAAACAAAGGGATTCCTTGTTCTTGTGCTCGGATAAGTGCCTTCACCAAATATGAGCGCCATATATTTTGCCGCCAGCCCAAGAGAAAGAATTAGATTAGTAAAAAAAATTGATCATCAGACATTCTCGATCGCGTCAGATTAAGGTAGGGTGAATTAATTACATGCTGAAAAGTGTATATACCACTGATTTGACAATTTTAAAGAGACGAAAAGACAGAGGAGGGCTAAAAAGTTGTAAAAAAAAAGTCGTCCGGTTATTCTCGAGCGTGACTAATTTTTTTTTTCCCATTTTGAAAGAAATAATTCAAGGATAACAAAAAACATAAAATCTGTCGATTTCCACATCTGAAGTAACAGAAATTTCTCGAGAAAGTTCAGTGCGTGCAGATGCACCATCCAGATGGATGGTGCCTATATTCCCCGCTTGGCGTTTTCATTCCTCTGTCCCTCTGACCTACTCTGCTTTCTGTTGGATTGACGACAACACAGTTTATGACACAACACGTTTTGGCTTATTTTAAGTTAGGTTCACTCTATCAGTGATATTAATATGAAGTGTGTTCTTCGGTGAAATAACCTTGCAAAAAACAATTGAATTCACATTAGAAACATTGAAAAAAATATACAAATTTTGGAATATCGTCGGAAAAACTGATCTTGTACTTTCTATAGAATCATTGAATGAAATATATCACGAACAGTGATGATTTAAAATTATAAGATTAAGCGAATCCCCCAAGGTAATCGTCAAATTAAGATACAGCACATCTAGGACATGAAAATGAACAATATATATCTTAATCTGACTCTCTCGAGTATGTCCATTCAACAGTTTCTTTTACATTTTTGAAAGGTATACATTTTATAACATTTTGTTCTTTTTATCATCTGAGCTGTGATACCCAATAGGTCGAGAAAATCCCAATTTAGCATCGTGGACTCCCCTTCTATAATAACCACTGAATTTTGGGAACCCTTTACAGTCATAAAACACGTAAATCTATATTTCTCATGAACTGAAATGAATCGTACACAATTTTGAAAGCATGCGTTATGAAAATTCGTTGAAGAAGATTTAAGGCTACTCAATTACCTATACAATTTTTTTTTTAATGTGGGTAGTGGATCGGGGTAACATACGGGCTTCCTACTAGTGTACAGATGATTTCATCAAAAAAAGCTATAATTATTAAAATCGAAACAATGAAATAGGAAATTTCAACTGACATTCAAGAAAACTTTAATCAGGCCAGCACGAGAATCAGGATTCGAATTTGACTCAACTTTCTCAGCCTAACGTTCATTATCAGTTTTATCGAAAATCATTAATTCAAATAAAATTTTTATTTGTTCAAAATCAGTCAAAGTTATTTTGCATTTCAATCTCGAGTCTCTTATCTCAGATTCTTTTCCAGAATTTCTCATTTCATGTTTAATCTAAATTGACACCTTTTTATTTTTCTCTATTATCAGCTTTACTAGAGGCTCATTTAATTTCAACAAATATTTGTACTACACTGATCTTCAGTTCGAAATGAAAGATTCGTCTTATTTTCTTGAACTGGTTTATTAACAGATCATAAACTTCATAGTTATCCAAAATTAATAGAAGAATAACCGATTATCTCAGTTTCATTGTCCCGAGAAAATACTCGATCACAAAACTGTGCTGCAAATACGAGTAGCTTTCTAAATTTCTGAATCGGACCTAGTATCGGTCACATTTTATTTGATGAGGCTGAATTGTCGATGTATCTAACTAAGAAAAACCGGAATCTATAAGGAATTGCACTCTTGAATGTTCTTCCATGTTGGTTTTCTGCAATGAACAATTTAATTGCTTAGTGGTTTCTCAGAAAAACAAAAATTACAAACTTTGGATTATTATAGACAGATATTTATAACAAAGAAGCTTTGCCATAGATCTGCATGGTAGTTCTTATTCAAAGCACAATAACATGTCACTCACAACAATGAAACATTGACAAAAACATCAATCACCTTTACAGAAAATCACGATTGTCCGTTCCCTAATTGTTTTTCTTCTATTTTTTCCTTCAGGGTGCCACAAAATTAACCAAACACGACATTGAGAGAGTTTTCGCTCTATATGACAGGGTAAGCTTATGTTCCATGTTCATCTAAGGGAAATTTGACTGAGATTAATTCTTCTCCACAGGATAATAATGGAACCATAGAGAATGAAGAACTCAGAGGATTTCTCAAGGACCTTCTGGAACTCGTTAAGAAGGTAGAGTATGAAAAAAGGGATAAGTTTTTTAGTTCCTACATAAATAGTTTACAGTACACTGGGTCCCATTTTAGTTGAGACTGCACTGTATTTCAGCTAGTATTAAGGATAGAGACATGCGGCATTCGCGACCCTGCATCACTTTTGTAAAACTTTTAAATTCACAAACAGACATATTCCAATTACTTTTGTTCCTGAAATACTGGGCGAATAAAAAATGTTCACTTTTGTTGATGTTTTGTTTCTCAGGCTCTCTATAAGATAGAAGAAAAAGCAAAACTGCTTAAAATAGATATTTTTACATAAAATTCAGTAGCGTTTATGAACAATTTTTATAGAGCACTTGTAACGTGTAATAAGAAAATGGAAAAAAAAGAATCGCCCGTTAACAAAAGGGTGACCAGCTAGCTCACAAGGGGTTCTTTACCCTCGATATGAAATTAACTCTCAATTAAATCAAATGAATGGGCGCCAGGTAATTTAAATGCCTGATCACCTTCTAGATTATGAAATTACCAAATCTGAAGTGGACTTCTATCTTTCCTTATGAAAATGTGAACCAGGGAGGAGGTTATTCAAAATAGAAGAATTAGCTAAACCTATATTAATTTTTGTATTCACAAGCTTTCTTTACTATCTATCCTCTAGATTTCTTATTGACTTATTACTACCTTAAACTAACTAGCTTGGTATGTCCTATATCTCAATCTAAATCTTAATTGTTACTCTGAAGATTATATACAAATAATCCCACTTGGGGTACTCTCCAATTAGGCGAAATCTAATGTTCTTATAAAATATAGGCTAAACAATGAACAGGATCCAGTTGTCACTCCTGAGTGAACATCAATAAGGATACGGCGTTCTCGCCGTAATAAATGGAAGGAAAAAAAAACCCTGAAACATTACAAATTCTTGTCGTCTCTCCTTTCACAAAAACTTCAACTTACCCTTGATGTTAAAGGGGTTTAATATATTTGGATGACTAAAAATTCTCTTCTTAAGAGTATTAATCATGTTATACAAGAAAAAGAACTTGAGTAATTCTAACGAGAGTAGAAATTTAAAATCCCTTTACGGTTCGCTTCAACGCTTAGATATTTCTCTCTCAGTCACCAAATTCAGATTAATTCCGGTTTTCAAAACGCATGGAAAGGAGAGGTGACAAAAAATTCAATGTTTACGGCGCACAATGAATGCGATCGAACTCTGACGTCCAAGCTCCAAAATCCCGCGAGAATTCGAACGTTACACACTGTCTCCTAATCTTAATTAATCAATGAGAGATTTCTAATTAGTTTATTTGATTCATCTTGTAGATACTACCCAGCTATGCCCAATAGACTTAATCGTTCAATCAATTTTCTCAAATGAATTTTTTTCTTCTATATCTTACAGGACTATGATGCTCAAGATCTATTAGACTTCGAGGAAACCATTCTTCGCGGTGTAGACTACAATAAAGATGGTAAAATAAATAAGAAGGAACTGACAATGATCCTTCTGGCTATTGCGAAACACAATCAGGAGGAGGATGCAACTGCATAAAAAAAAATTCATGAAAAATCAATCTGTGTTAATGAAAAAGTTGCCAAGAATTAACTGATGATATACACACACTGTTTTGAGATGTTAGAGTTTAGAAAAATTATGATATCATGTTGCTGTAGAACGTTCCAAGACACCAATTTATCTAGATATAAGAATAAATGTAGTGCTTTCGTTGTAACATATCAAGATTATCATTTTTCTTCGTAAAAGTTCGTCTCGTACTGAATTTCTATTTTTATACAGAAATATATGTTCAAGAATTGCGTTTCATGAAGTATCACATTGAAGAAAAATTATCAATTACGTTTCCTAGATGCTTTAGAAGTAATGTTTGATGATTGAACATAGTTTCCCTTTAGTTCAGTACGTGGGTTTGTTTTTAGTGCAAAATGTGAGGTAGAGATGTTTTAGTATGTTATTAAGCTTGGAATCCTGGAGAAAAATCCATGTTTTTTCTATCCGCGACCATTTTGAATTTCTGGTAGAAAAATTTGTTTTTTTTTGGAAATGAGTCAAAACCGGTGGCTTTCACGACAAAATTATTGTAAACATAGTTTATGAGAACAAAATTTCCTAAATTTTTTTGCAAAAAAAATTGTTTTAGCACACATATATTAGAAATTACAGCTCCATGAATTTGCACTACTATTCGAAAAAAAGGTGGAAATTTGGTTTTGGTTGAATTTGATTTCATTTTTCCTCTTATATATCTTTGAATTTTCACATTATTATAAGAAAAAACTAAAAGGCACTAGATTTGAACATTAGTTATTATACTTTTCGGAAATGAGGTTAAAGGCGAAAAGTACAGGGTGCGGCACGGAGGATGGATGGTTTTAAAAAAATAATAAAAGCGTTAATTTTTACTCAAAAACACATTTATTGACGGAATCAGATTCTCAAGGAAATAGCATTTGAGACAGTCAAGTGTGGAAAATCACATCAGGCATGTGGTGGCCGAAATCGGTGATGCAGTGCTGGAGGCGCTCTTGGAAGTTCGCGTAGACACTCTCCAACATCGCTCTCTCAACTTGGGCAACTTCCACGCGAATAGCCCTTTTCAATTCGTCCAGAGTTCGGGGTTTGGTCTCGTATACTCTAGCCTTGAGGTGTCCCCATAACGAATTGAAAAGGGCTATTCGCGTGGAAGTTGCCCAAGTTGAGAGAGCGATGTTGGAGAGTGTCTACGCGAACTTCCAAGAGCGCCTCCAGCACTGCATCACCGATTTCGGCCACCACATGCCTGATGTGATTTTCCACACTTGACTGTCTCAAATGCTATTTCCTTGAGAATCTGATTCCGTCAATAAATGTGTTTTTGAGTAAAAATTAACGCTTTTATTATTTTTTTAAAACCATCCATCCTCCGTGCCGCACCCTGTATATCGATTTTTTTAATTCATTTTTGCTACGTTTCGATGGTTCCGGAAGGTTATTTTCGGCGTCGCGGTAGTAGTTTACGTAGCCTGTGCAATGTACTCATCCTCGTCCTTGCTTTCAATGCGGATTTCCGGCATATTCTCCGTTGCAACTGGGAGATGGTCACCACCATTATTATGGAGGTGAGTCTGTTAGTGCCATGCATATAATCCCAGTCTTCTCCATCCAGTTTTTCTTCTATAAATCTCCATTTCAGTACTTGGTAGTACGTCCTAAGGAAATGCAATTGCGCAGCGTTATTCGTAGGAGGCAAATTGGCAAAATTAAATTCATTTATCCACGTATATTTGGCGAAGCATTGAAAACGAATCTCATTCAAACTCCCTTTTTCGATGTTGCTACCATATAGATAGAGCGCATAGAAAGGGTACTTTAGCAAGGGCCACCTCCTATGGCCTCGTCAATCTCCTTTGGCATTGAATTTTGTTGGTTGAAAATTTGAATTAATTCATGAACCGCTCTGTTCTTTTCTATAAGCATGAAATTTTTGATTGAATAGGTATGACCTTGTGACAAAATCACTGAAAGCATATAAGAACATTAAAATGCGCTTTATTGCTTCTTCATATCTGGGACTACTTGCTGAATATTTCCTCTAAGCAGTTTTTCCTCTTCCAGGTTTACGGAAGTAGACAGAAATTTTGGCTGGTGTCGAAAATAAAAAGGAGAATCACTTCAAAAATTTTTCCAATATAATTTGTTAAGTTATTAATTTCAGTTATTGATAGCAATATAAAACTTTTTTTTCGAATAGTGCAGGATCACGGAGCTGTAATAAATGTATATGTAACAAGAAAATTTTCATCACAAAAAATTTTGGAGATTCTGCCATCTTCAAGTTGGCATAGAACGTTATGGTACCTAAGATACAAGATTGCGGCTCGAGCGCAGAGCTTCGAGGACAAAAACATGGTATTTCATGAAGGCCCCAAGCGTACCAACATAATAAAAAATTGCTACTACCTCACATTCCAATCAAACATCCAGTTTTGATACCCATGTACCGAACGACTTCCTTGTAAAGTTTTGTTCAGCCTTAAGAATATCAAAAAACTTTCTACAGATCGCCAATCTAGTCTTTTCAGCATTACTTCTTCGATCGATGTAAAATCAATGAGCAAAAACTTCAAATTGGTTTTTGTACGCTTTTGAACCGTCTGCACAATCATATTTATTGTAGAATTGAATCTTGAATAATATCTATATCTCTAGTATATATCATAGGATTTGATCTTTGAAAGTTTTATACTCATTGACAATTTCCGAAATCTTCTTGTGATGATGTGACCCAATTCACTTCACTTTGATTGACATTTTATATGTGCTTTTTGAGCTTTGACATGAGCATATAGAGAAAATTTTATTTTCATGTAGAATCTGAGGAGCATCATGAAGAGTGGAAGGGTCAAAATAAGTTTTAAATCATTCAAATGTATTCATTATATGATCTTATGACTACATAGTTAACTGAATCAAATAACTATTATAACTTATTATTGGGTATTTCGAAAAACAAGCTCATTGTTGTGCACCAAGTTCACAAATCTATAAAAGCATGCAATTTCGATTTTCCGATTTGCTCTGATGGTATCTACTTAACTTATGGAAAAAATACGAATCGTATTTTATAGATTCCTGAACTCGGAAGTAAATCCTTCTCATAAGTGTTCTATTAAATAACGTATCTGTCCTTTGATGTGCATTATCACTAATATTCATAAAGACAATATCATAAAATTCATTTAAAGCAAGTCATTCAAGTTCTGTTAGGACCCCAATCATGATCTGAAAAAGAATTAATAATTATTTTTGTAATTTTTCTGAAGTTCACACAGAAGACAAAACGTATTCGAGTGGAAACGTCATAGTGATGCATGAAAAATTCAACTACAAAGAAAACAAAGTTACAGACTTCAAGCTTTAATCGGTAAAAATTATACGATGTTTGATGAACTGTTTTCCTTCAAATATACAATATAAGTACACTCTTGTTTGAGAGCATCTTTTGTATCAATGAGTTTTTATATTCTTAATAAACTTCTGTTTTCATCAATATCACACGACAATATTTTTCTTAAAACCCATATTTCAGGTGCGCCAAGTCAGTAACTTACTGATAGAATTGTTGGATTTTCTATTCCAAGGGTATTGAGTCGTTGACTCATTGAAGTGACTACAGGTGAACAGACTATGTTTCTGCACCAGCAACACATAAAACAGTCAGTTAGTGCCCTGTGATTTAAATTAACATCCAACAGGCGGCCAGTCAATGCACTAACCACCACTAAAAGACTCAGCTATTTTCTCTCAGGCACCAGGATTTTTCGGTCCTCAACCCCAAAGGATGGTCTTCTAATTGGAGAACCACCTGTGCTCTATTCAGAGAAAAATTTCTGGCAGATGGGAAGTTCTGGCCTAGGGCGCCAAGATGAAGGGGTGCCAATTCACGCTTGGTAAAAAAAAATATGTATGTACAAAACCCCGGAGTACTCATTGGGAATGTAAGAGTTAAAATAAAATGAATTGATGATTTCCTCTTTTTTGTGTGCTCTGGGTACACATTCATAACTATAAATGAAATAAATGTTAGGAAACTGAAATTTAGTACGCAGAATGCCAAGATCCTATGCATCATGCAAGTGTTACGAAAAACGCTTCTCATTGTACAGAGTCATTGAAAATTCGATGGTTTTTCGAAACATACAAGAGCGGTTGAACGTGCATTTTTTTTAAATGGAATGCCATGTAAATTTTGAGAATTACCGAAAGAGAATTGGAATTCCTTTCAAATTATATATCATAGCCTATACCTAGATTGTAGGAATAATAACGATAAACGCTGGTTCTTCAATATGGCCGACTTATGTCGCAATCATTTCTCTGCTTATAAATTTAATGATTTCATATGTCAACGTTCTCTTGTTTTAATTGTTATATTTAGCAGAGTAATAAAATCTGCCGTTGTTAGATACAACCAATGAATTTTGGAAATAATATGCTGTGTTAATTGTAAAAATATAGCTATGTATTGAGACAATATAAAATTGTATACCAGTTTTCATTAATTATACCTATACTCCATTCACTTTTATAAAATCTCATAGAAGGCCATGCTATCGTTTTCAGAAGTTTGTGCACCTGATGAAAAGTCAGTGTGCACACAGAAAATATCGTTAACGACAAAATGACGTTACCAGTTTGTTTCTTTGTTTACATTACAGTAGAACCCCGATTATCCGAGCCCGCTTTATCCGAGGTCGCGATTATCCGAGTCGCGCAGTCGCACAGGATAGTTCAATTACACAAGGTCAAACTTTGCCCGCGCTGCGAGATGTCTGTGCTTGTCATTTTTTAAGGAACATATCTACATACTTGTGTATTTTTTTTATATAATATATGTATTTACTTATCTATTCAGTAACTGTTTGCGTAAATAAAACTCAATTTGATTAAAAATATCATATTTTTTCAGAGTTATTTCATAAAGTCCGTATTATCCGAGTTTTCGATTATCCGAGGTCGGCTCGGTCCACAATAGCTCGGATAATCGAGGTTCTACTGTATATATAAAAACGCAGATTCGACGCAAGCAATCGCCGGGATCTCGACTCGCGCGTTTCTGCCTGCGTGTCGAGATACTAGTTGATACTACTTGATTTAAAATTTTCATGTGAAAAACGTATGGGAACCAGAAAAATCAGTATTTTTTGTACTTTTGCGTGAAAAATTACGAATGTATGAATGATACCTTTTGAGTCATTCGAAAAATCTTGAACTAATTTTTGATGATTGTTCTTCATATTATTTCTCAAATACAAGAAATTTGAACTAGAAAATTTTTCTTCATTACTAAATTTCTCTACTCTGGAGGAAAATTGATTAAACTCAGTAAAATATTATGGTGTGCTTCAGCTTCAACAATCTCAAAGAAGGAGCTTTTATTTGAGAGCTTGTACAAATATTTCGTACATCTTTTTCAAACACGATAATAGAAAAATCTATACTTGGATTTCGTTAGATTTCATGCAAAGGAAAAAATATTTCAAAAGAAGATATGACAATTTCGGAATTAATCATTTTTACCTCAAATTGTATATTGAACTAGTTCATCAAAGCTTCAGATGAATTTGAAAGAGTACATTCGAATACTATCAAAATTATATATGTAAAAAAAGAAATATCCGAATCTCAGAGAGCATAATGAAAAGTTCTTCAACTACTTCCGGATGTCAATACAATCTTTTGACGATTTGCTCGAAATCATAAAATAAGATTTAAGTCCAAGTCAAAATTATCTTACACGAGAAGTTGTTTCCTTAGAAAAAAAGCTGGTGATCCCACAATGAAATTCTCTTTCCTACCATGGTGGTGAATACAAGGTGTGTTCTTAACGAATCTTATTTTCGTTCATGCTGGCGCATGACGTCACTCTGGACAAATTATTTAAAATGGTCTACCACTGTTTGTCAAAAATGATCTTTCATACCCCTTTATCGACATTTTTTAGAATATTCTTTCTCTCAAGGTGAAAATTATTATCACGTGTATCTGTTTGTTAGATACTGAAACGGTTGTTCATTGAGAATTCGGAAAACTAGCTGATGCGGTTGAGAATAATCCTCTGTTCATTAATTTGAAGTTTTGCTTTTTGGATTAAATATTTCTAACAGCGGCACATACTTGGAAGAATATATCATAGAAACATATTTATATATCTATATAAGAAAAACATATTTGAAATTTGTGAAAGAAAATCAGATTCATTCGAGAGAATGTTCTCGGTGAAGTCAGACGTTATGAGTGTCAACTCGCTTATTTATCCATCTAAGTGTGGCGGATGTAAAAATTCCGTTATGAAAAGTGGTGTCAAATGTAAGATTTGCCCAAAAATGTTCCACCGAAGCTGTGCTCAAAAAACAAAAAAATGTTGTAATGAAGAAATAACGATTAATAATGTTAATTCTAAATCAACTGAAGAAGATATTCTCGAGAGTGATTCAAACATCGATATCACAGAAACTTCCTCTCTACATGATTTTTTGTTGAAAATAATACATGAACTTGAAGGGAAAAATCGTCTATTAGAAGAGAACACGATATTATTAAAATACCAAATTTCAGTGCTGGAAGATGAAATTCTTAAGAAAGATCGCAAAATATGTACCCGATGTGATAAATCTTTTGTAAATAAAGATGTTGCGGGAGAATGCAATGTTACTCATTCAGCGAATATGGTAACCAAGGGTGCTATTATATCTAAAGGGACCTCGAAACCTCTTTTGAAATCACGAAATATAGGGTGTTCCCAAAGTCAGCATGGAAAGGTTACTCCCGAAGAATTAAACATTGCTGTTTCTAACGCGCAGAATAAGAATGGGAGTTCAGTCGACATATCCGGTGAATCGAAATTAGATGAATGGAAGACCGTTTCTTCGAAAAGATCCTCGAAGAAGATTCGTTCTACTAAGACAAATACCTCAACCTTGGTTGTAGGAAATTGTACTGATTTCTCTACGATCCAGGGAATTGAAAAAATGAGACCTTTTCATGTTTCTAAACTCAAACCCAATACTTCCGCTGATGATCACAAGGACTTCTTAAGTAGGAATTTTTCAAGTGTGGACTGTGAACAATTACAATCTAGGTATCCAGAATCATATGCCTCTTTTAAAGTACTCTTACCTAGCAGTGAATTCGAGAAAGTCAAGGATGCTGCCAATTGGCCTAATAATGCTAGTGTCCATTATTTTTTCCAAAACAGGAACAGAAAATACAAAGACATAAACAATCAGAATCATTCCGAGTAATGCATGTTAATGTGCAGTCTCTTTGTAACAAGATAGTCAACTTGGAATTGCTTCTCGCTGAAGAACGTCCATTCATAGTGAGTATTGTAGAGCATTGGTGCAATGCCGAAAAATTGAGATCGCTTGGTATCTGTGGTTCCGTGCAGGCATCATCCTACTGTCGTAACAACTATGGTCATGAAGGTACGGTTCTGCTTGCAAGGGATGACTTGCTGATGAGTGATGTTGGCATTTCGAAACTATCCATTGAAAAACTAGTCGAATTCTCTGGTGTGAAATTAAGTTTTGAAGATGACAAATATTGTGTCATTATTGCTTACAGGGTACCAGATGGTGACTTCGACCTTTTTCTTGACAGACTGTCTTTTGTTTTGCAGCACTGTTTTAAGTTAGCTGATATAATATTTTTGTGCGGTGATCTCAATGTGAACTATTTGCTGCCGACTTGCCCACGTAAGCGGCTCCTCGATGACTTGTTGCAATGTTTTGGTTTGAGGGTATCTTCTCTAGAGCCTACCAGAGTTGATGTAAATGTAAACAATGTAAAATCTGAATCTAAAATCGATTTTATTCTGACGAATGCGCCTGCAAGCTCCTGTAACGCTAAAACTTTTGAAGGTTACCTAGGTGATCACAAGGTTATGACCTTGGATTATGTTTTGGATAAATCAACTGTATTCGAGGAATCAGTGAATGAAAGAACATTTGTCAGAAATATATCGCCTCGTTCATTGAATGAATTCGCATTGTTCACTGCAACGGTGTCGTATGAGAATATTTGCTTGAGTTCTGACATTGATGTATGCTTCGGAGCTTTCTTTGATCTTTTTGAATATTGCTCAGACGTAAGTTTACCCATGAGGCCTTCTAGACCTATCAATAATAATAACCCTAATAAAAATTGAATCAACGATGAAATAAAGAGAGTTAGCATTTATTTGAAGAACTTAAACTGGATTCATAAAAATTTGAGATCACAGGAATCATTCGCAATATACAAACAAACAAAGACTGATTTCAGAAAATTATTGAATAGTGCCAAAAGTGAATATTATCAAAATACAATTAATTTTTCCTCAAATAAAATCAAAACAGTTTGGCATATTGTCAATAGGGAATTATGTAGGAAGACAAGACCAAATAAAAGTATTTGCCTGAACATAGATGGTAAACTCTATACCGAACCTATTGTTGTTGCTAACATATTTGCCGATTATTTCAGTTCAATAGCGGAAGATAGTTTAATGAATCATTTTGGTAGATCACTTTCTCGCACTTGCACCACGTCTGCCTTATCCGGCAACACATTTTTCTTCTATCCAGTCCTGGGATATGAGGTTTTACAAATCATTCAATCTTTAAAAAATAAAAAAAGTTCAGGAATTGATCATGTTTCTGTCGAAATATTGAAATCAGTGGGGGACATTGTCGCTGAACCCTTAGCTGATCTCATTAATCTTTCAGTCAACACAGGCAAGTTTCCTACTCTATTAAAAACGGCTTCGGTCATTCCCGTTCTAAAGAAAAAAGATCCAAGTAATATTGTCAATTATCGACCGATCTCTCTCCTGAGCGTCTTCTCGAAGGTGTTTGAGAAACTAGTATATAGCCGTATGATTACATTTTTGAAACGTTTCCATGTAATAAGTGACTGCCAACATGGATTCAGGGAGGGTAGATCTACTGAAACAGCAGCATTTTCATTCACTGAATATGTCTATAAGAACCTAGACAAAGGACTACATGTTGCTGGTCTATTTTTTTATCTCTCTCGTGCTTTCGATGTTCTTCCCAGGAAATTCATTGAAAATAAATTATATAACATCGGGTTTGGCGGTGATTTTCTTCAGTGGATAATCAGTTATATAACAGATCGTTCTATGGTGGTCAGAGTGAACAACTGTTGGTCGGAGAAATATAGTGTCGGATTGGGAGTGCCGCAGGGCTCGGTCCTTGGTCCATTACTGTTTCTCCTGTTTATTAATGATTTGCCTGATCATGTAATTTCTGACCTTATGATTATTTTTGCCGACGATAAGTCGGTGGCGATCTCAGCGAGGACACTTCCTGAACTCTCTGAGATGTGTAATGCTTTGGTCCTTAACTTCTTGAATTGGTGTCACTCCAATGCACTCATAGTAAATGTTGATAAAACTGAGTGTATTTATTTTAGTATTAGAAATGTAAATAATGATCGATTGGTTATTCGTTGTTTAGATAAGAATATTGTCTCCAAAGATAGTATAAAATTTTCGGGTATTCATCTTGATAGTTCCCTCAGGTGGAATTATCATGTTGAGACAGTTTGTAAAAAAATGTGTAGTTCTTTTTATGCGATTAGTAGGATAATTAGTTTAATGCCACTACATTCTATATTATCCGTCTATTACAGTTTGGTGTTTAGTTATAATGTTATGTTGTGGGGTATATCTGTTGAGTCAAAGAGAGTATTTATTATTCAAAAACGAATTGTACGATTAATTTTCCACTTACATCCACGTGATCCTTGTAGGCCATTTTTCATTAAATATGAGATATTAACACTCCCTTGTTTATTTATATATAAATGTCTAGTATATATTAAGGAGCATGAACACTTGATGGTAAAATTATGTAGTTTTCATGATTACTCCACCCGCAATGAAGCAACATTGAGCATACCATCTCATACAACTACTAAATTTGAAACGTCTCCAGTGTATCAAGCCATAATATTGTGACAGTGTGAAATTGCTTGATAGAATGAAATTCAAAAAAATGATCAAATGTATATTATTTACTAAAGGCTATTATTGTGTTAGGGAATATCTGGATGATAGGAATGTTATTGTTGTTTAAGTTATGATATTTTGTTCTCTTTTTCAATTGACTTGTCCTATACATTGTGAATGTCTTAAGGGATCAATAAAGATATTATTATTATTATTATTATTTGTCCACAGGAATTTCCTGGTTTGGCATAACTAAGTCGGGATATTTATCAACGGCTCAATCATGTGTGAGTACCCTTCGGACAGTTCTACATGTTCCTAATATTGCGGCTTTCTGGGCGGTGAGTATCAAATTTTTTGTTTCCTTTATTCCTATCTTTATCAATTCGTTTTTCAGGTGGCGCTCGACAAGACCATTTGATGATATTACCAGTGGATGTATGGTGACCTCGTCTAGTTGGTAAATTGTTTTCACTTCGAAAGCCAAGTCGATGTATTTACTGACCTTCTGATTTCTTGCTTCGCGAAGATTGTGGTCGCATGGTATGGTAATACCAATTATTCTGGCTCTCTTTTCTCCCTTCTCTAACACAAAGATATCAGGTTTATTATGCCCTATCTCACGGTCTGTTATTATAGACTTATCCCAATATATTTTAGTTGCTGTATTTTCCATCAGTTCTAATGAGTTGGTGCTGTTTACAGATAGCTTGATGGAAAACCTTAGCGACATCATCATGCCTCTTCTTGTGGTGACGGGGCGCCAAGTAAGTACATCCTGAAGACAGGTGCTGGATGGTTTCCGTCTTTTCCCCACAAAGTCTGCACAAGTCTGAAGGCATCTCCTGGTGTAATATAAATCGCCTGTAGTTTCTAGTAGAAATAACCTGATCTTGTATGGCCAGTTGGAAACCTTCTGTTTCCATCGTGAGTACTCCTCTAGTGAGAAAAAGTACAGATAGCTCTCTGTCCACATCTTGACTACTAAGTGTGGCTGCGTATCGTCCATGCAGCTCCTTGCCCCTCCAACTACTCTCAAGCTCATCATAGTAATTGCTGTTTCCTGTTACAGGTGGGTCCTGATTTGCCAATCTCAAAGGGGTCAGCGTGAAGTCCAAAGAGGAGATTGCCGAATAAATTGGATGACTTTTCGATTTCAGGTAAGCAAATAGATCCTGGCATTCCTTGTTATGTGTCTCCTTGAGACTTCGCAGTCCTCTTCCCCCCCTATTTCGACGTAAGTATAGTCTGTTGACAGATGCATTTGGATGATGAAGTCGATTCTTTGTTAGTGATGTTCTTATTGACCGGTCCAAATTATCCAGGTCTGTTTGGCTCCATTTAATTATACAAAAGCTGTAGGTTATTGTTGGTATCACCCCGCTATTTATCGCTCTAACCTTTGCCCAGGAGTACAGTTTCGACTTCAGAACCATCTGCAATCTTTTCTCCAGCGATTTTTGAACCAATGTTTTAGTTTCTGTATGATCAATACTGAGACTTTGTTGTATCCCAAGGTATTTGTACTTTCGGTCTACTTGCAGGGGCCGAAACTGACCTCCATCGAGAAGGATTATGTTTTCCACCTCTTGGATTTTTCCCGCTTTAACATGGATATATGCACATTTCTCAACTCCAAAACTCAAGCAAACAGCCCTGCTGAAAGATGCCACCAGTTCAAGAAGGGATGCCAGTTGTTCTGGTCCTGAAGCGAAAATCTTGAGGTCGTCTATATGCAATAGGTGGGACAATTTTTTAATTGGTCTGTTACTGATTTTATAACCATAGGGGCTGTCTTCGAGCATATTGCTAAGCGGATTCAAAGCCATGCAAAACCAGAGTGTACTGAGACTGTCACCCTGAAAAATCCCCCGTCTGATCCTGACTTCCCACAGTGATGTAGTGTACCCCTCCCACATCAACATTGAGAATGGTTTTCCAAGTATCCATGATAGTTTCGAGGACATGAATTAGACACCCATTTATTTTATAAATCTTCAAAATCTCGATCAGCCACGCATGTGGCACCGAATCATACGCCTTCTGATAGTCTATCCAGGCGGCTGAGAGACTTCGTTTCTTAACACGAGCATGATTTGTCACCACCGAATCTAGAACCAACCATTCCTTACTTCCTTTTGATTCATCTTTACACCCGTTCTGCTGCCATGCTAGTAATTCATGTTTTTTCAGGTGATGGTTTATTTTATCTCTTATGATTCCTGTTAAAATTTTGTATACAATCGGCAGACATGTAATTGGTCTGTAGTTTTCTGGGTTGTCTATCATATCATTCTTTGGAAGAAGGTGGGTGATTCCTGAGGTGAAGAAAGCGGGTATCTTTTCTGGATTTTTGAGAGCAACGTTGAGTTGCTCAGAAAGCTTTCCATGGACGCAACCAAAGTTCTTCCACCAGTAAGCCTGAATCTTGTCAATTCCTGGTGCCTTCCAGTTGGACAAGTTCTTGACCGTCCTCTGAATATCCTCCTTTGATATCAAGACATTCTCCATTTCTGGGACCTGAGTCGTTCTTTCTTTTTCTTTATTGATCCAATAGGCATCGCTGTCGTGCGTTGTAGCTGTCTGCCACAATTCTGTCCAGTACTGCTGCATACGCTGCTGATCGACTGGATTTCTCGTAGGGTTATTCATACATTTAGTTTCTAGTGATCTATAGAATAATTTCTGGTTATATTGAAAAAGGTTGTTTTCCCGGTATCTATCGACACGCTCCCTATATCTTCTTAATCTGCTTCCTAAACTTTTTGCTTTTTGTTTTAGATCTTCCAGATGCGATGCCAACTTGATCCTGGAGTCGGGTAAGTTATGTTTTATCTTCAGGTTTCGACAGATCTTCTTAATATGTTTCTGGAGGCGGGCCGTAGGAGAGTCAGAACCGAGGTAACTGGTTATTCGTCCTATTCCTTTCCTTAAAGTTTTTATTCTATTTTGCAACCTTTTCTCCCATGGTGGATCACTTTTCTGCTGGTTTGGTTCTCTTTTAGCTTGTTTTATTCGTATCCCCATCAATTCCAAGACAGTTAGCGCTGCACAATAAACAAGATGACAGGTTTCTTCCAAATTTGCACAGTTGGTTAAATGCTCTTCAATAGCCCTATTTGTTTGGGTGACTGCATCCTTAGCTACTCTGGAATACCGTAGTTTGGGCAATGATGGTCTTTCTCTGAATGGAACTCCTGCGTATTTAAACATGTTTTCAGATAGGGCATTTTTGATCTCATTTGGTACATCGGTTGGCTGGATTTCAAAAATTGTCGATCTTCGCCTGATTTCTGTGCTTCGTTCTTGGTGAACCATGTGATGTTCATTATTATCCTCTGAGTTATGGTCTCTAGCATCTTGTTTAAGCTGTTCGATTTCCGCCTCCGAGAGCACCTTTCTTCGAATTATGGACCTGACTTGGTCAGAAAGCTGCTGTGATTCTCTCGGGAAATCCGGTCTCACTGATCGCCATTGTCCGTAAAGCTTATTTCTGTAGTGTGTCTTGTCCTGTCCGGCGTTTGTCACAATGAAGTATGCGCGCATGAGATCAAGATTATCTTGTCTACTCCAGCGTATACGCCTTCTTTGTGTTTGTGGTGATCGGGCGGGATTACCTTGTGATGGATCATCCAAGCGCCGTTCTCCAGGTAAATTGTTCAAAGTAGCAGGCCTTGTGGGTCCATTTCGCGGGGGCGTGCCACTTGCTCCACGCAGTCCCGCTAGTGACTGTGAAGTCCCGCCAGCTGGAGCAGTCGCACCTCCAGAGGCTTCCGAGGCTTGTTTCCTAGTGAACACAGGAGCAAATTCAAATCACAACATGCGGGTTGCTAACCCAGTCATGTTGGTTGCTGAGGTCTGCGGGATTGCGGCCCGTGGCGCAAGGCCCCTCATGCAGGCGAAAACTGGCTGTACAGGTCTTACGTCGTTACCTGTAGCGGGAAGAACATTGCTGGCAACAATGCTTCCATTCCCGGCCAGACATTATTATTATTATTATTATTATCATTATTATTATTATTATTATTATTATTATTATTATGAACTCATCACCTGAAAAATGAATTTTTCGATTTATTTCAGCAGACATTTCTTTTTTTTACATATATAATTTTAATAGTATTCGAATGTACTCTTTCAAATTCATGTGAAGCTTCGATGAACTAGTTCAATATACAATTTGAGGTAAAAATGATTAATTTCGAAATTGTCATATTTTCTTTTGAAATATCATTTCCTTACCATGAAATCTAACGAAATCCAAGTATAGATTTTTCTATTATCGTGTTTGAAAAAGATGTACGAAATATTTGTACAAGCTCTCAAATAAAAGCTCCTTCTTTGAGATTGTTGAAGCCAAAGCACACCATAATATTTTACTGAGTTTAATCAATTTTCCTCCAGAGTAAAGAAATTTTTGTAATGAAGAAAAATTTTCTAGTTCAAATTTTTTGTATTTGAGAAATAATATGAAGAGCATTCATCAAAAATTTGTTCAAGATCTTTCGAACGACTCAAAAGATATCATTCATATATTCGGAATTTTTCACGCAAAAGTACGAAAAATACTGATTTTTCTGGTTCCCATACGTTTTTCACATGAGAAATTTAAATCAATCAAAACCACCAGAGTTTTAAATTGATAATACAATAGAAAAATTCATTGATAACGTTTTGGAGAATTTAAATCCGTGACCACACTGACGTCATAGTGTGCAACAAGATGTGCAAGAACACATCTTGTATTCTTCCACCATGTTTTCTACTTCATCTATGAAACGTTCTATATCGAGGTACTTGCGCTCCATCTCGAAATTTCCCTCAATCCGTCCCAACACTCCTAACGCAGGTACTTACGCGCGTTTACTGGACGCTACCCTAGGCACCCTAAGCATACATTAATAATCTCAGCGTGCTGTCCAATGAGATGAAATAGGGCTTGGTCTATGTGGCGCGAATTCGTTTTCAAAACGTTCAACTTGGAATACGCAGCATAATATCGGATGATATGATAATATCATATATGAACGTTTTGATATAACACATATCATGTACCCATATTCGTCTAAAAAAATTGATAAATTCAAAATTTACATTCATAGATATGTCTATGAACGATGTTATATCCATTTTATTTCTCATTTAATTTGAAAGATTACTACCGATTTTATTCTATGACAATTCTCGTAATATGTCTCAGTTTTTGTTCCTGAAAAATATTGTTTTCTTGTGTTATAACATGTTTGGTTTATCTATGGGAGATGATTGCCTTTCATTGAGGTCCCGTAGCGGTCTTCAAACATCTGAAGTGCCGGAAAATCATCACCTGGAAGGTCGTATCTGGTTTGAAAAAACCCTCACGACCAGAGAGCAACAATTTGTGGATTTTGAATTTGAATATCGAAGGAATTTCGAAAGACAAGTGTGATTACTTCTCCAAATTAGCTGATGAACATGGTATCAAAGAGATTCTTCTGCAAGAAACCCACACGGCAACAGAATCGTCGTGAAAGAGGACAGTTGAAAGGTTATGTATTAATTGATTTTTTACAAGTTCAGCTTGTTATGTTGAAAAATTATCAGTTACGTAACTTTCAACAGATTCGGAAAGGGGAAATTGATGGAGTTTTTTTTCATTTCTTTCAAATTTTGTGACATTTCTGTCATAAATATTTATAAATCACCGAACATTATTTGGCCAAGAAATTTTAATGTTGATGTTTTTTAAAGTAACAAATGCATTTCCAAAATGCCTTCGATTTATTCTGAATAATCGATTTCTTTTCTGCTTTTGTCTTTTTTCATTTCAGATTAAGAATAACGAGTCGTTTTGGGAAGAATCTGTGTATCCGAGACCATCGACGGATATCATGAAGATGATCACACTGATGTCTTTCAAGGTTTTCCTGATATTTTATGTTATTTTGTTTACGGGGAGGCAGGTTTTTTCGGCTGAGGTTTTTTCCCCTGGCTGTATAGTATCGTATGATACTAGTGATGATAGTATCGTATGATTCTATAGTATCATACGAAGAATGTTATGATACCCCGTTATTTTTTTACCTCAGCTTAGGTAGTTTTTGTTTCAACATTTATTGTATTATTTTAGCTCTCTTTTTCATAAGAATATATATATATATATATTCTACTCCATATGGATTTAATTGGAAAATCATGAGTAAAATTTGAATTTAACCCTAATTTTATTCTTAAAAACTTCATCATCTTCAGGAGATTCTAAATAACAAATTCTTTTAAATTGTTATGGATATATAGAATATGTCAATGAGAATTTCTCCTGATTTTGTATATGTCGCAGTCGGATACTAAAATCAGTCAGTTTGCGAAATGACTAGGCAGTTTGTTAACTGACGAAAGTTTTCTAAAACGCTCTTGAAATGAAGATCGTTTTACAATCGGTCTGAAATTGTCAGTCAGTTTGTAAACTGCGAACAACACATCCGACGGATTCTCAAATCATTTGAATCATATTCTGAAAACGTTGCCTGTCTTGATGCAAATTGAATGACTGTTATATTTGTCTAATCAGCTGTACCTACTACATTATTGTGGATACAGAAAAAATAAAAGAAAAATAATATTCACACCTACTCTTTTAAGGTTTTATTATCGAAAGACCACGAAAAAATGAAACTATTATTACTTATAACAGCAGCTCAAATGGCAGCTGCTGCTGTTGCATTTTTGATATGATTTGAAAAAAAAAATCAGGAGTAATTCTCATTGACTCATTCTATATATCCATAACAATTTAAAAAAATTTGTTATTTAGAATCTCCTGAAGATTATGAAGTTTTCAAGAATAAAATTAGGGTTAAATTCAAATTTTACTCATGATTTTCCAATTGAATCCATATGGAGTAGAATAAAATCGGTAGTATTCTTTCAAATTAAATGAGAAATAAAATGGATATAACATCGTTCATAAACATATCTATGAATGTAAATTTTGAATTTATCAATTTTTTTAGACAAATATAGGTACATGATATGTGTCATATCAAAACGATCATATATGATATTATCATATGATCCGATATTATGCTGCGTATTCCAAGTTGAACGTTTTGAAAACGAATTCGCGCCACATAGACCAAGCCCTCTTTCATCTCATTGGACGGCACGCTGAGATTATTAATGTATGCTTAGTTTTTGTGTGTATTCAAATATTTATTATGTAAGTATATAGTTCGTATGTGTTTTTAGTTTATGTTGAAATTTTTTGCAGATCGAATTCTCTGATATATGGAATTTACCAAAAGGAGTTCAGCAGTATTTCAGTAAAGAATATTCACCTTCGAAAATTCCATAATGAAGACATCCAAATGGACAAGAATCAAAATATATTGTGTTGTCTTTATCCTGCTGATAGTAGAGACTGAATCTCTATTTACGAAAATTATCAAATTCATTTGAAAACAATTCATTATATATTGGTCAAAGAAAATAATTTTCATTTTAGAAGTACTGAAGAGTTCGAGGCTTGGAGAAGACAAGAAAACAGAGAAGTGGATTATGCTATTGTGAGGGGTCATAATTCAACAAGCAGATATACAATTGTATATTACAATTCCAATAGAAGTTATTATAGAGGTAGAATATTTTTGTAAAGCCTATAAAGATACTACAATTCTTAATTTCAGGATACAAAACTATGTGTGAGAAACGCAAGAGAAAGGTTGGAAGCAGAAGGTATCCATATTCAGGGAATACATATGTCCTTCAAGAAGTGAATTAAAGCATCATTTTTAAAATTTTCTGTATTTTAGTTAGTTGAACTTTTTCATTGGGGGATTTCAAAATATTATCGTGTTTGGCTTTCCTTCTCTAGTATCTGAATAGACATAATGAGAACCTTGTTCCTCCTTTCATGATATAAACAAAATCAGGAGGAATTCTCATTGACATGTTCTATATACTATAACAATTTAAAAGAATTCGGTATTTAAAATCTCGTGATAATGATGAAGTTTTTGTTAGTAATCATAGAATTGTATCAAAATATCCCACTCTTGTTTGATGGCATTGCGCCATATGTACTTGTTTCTTATCGAATAAAGTCAGTATGTTGCGAATAGCCAACGAGTTTTAATAGGTTATGGGCCTCTCGAGTTTATCAGTTATTTTTTTGAAATAGATAAATTGTGCTTGTTGATTCGCGGAAACATGAACTCGAACTATATCGCTAGTGTGCCGAAATTAAAAGGCAATGATAATGGCAATAGAACATTCGGGAATTCCGATAACTGCTGACGTCATCAAATCAAAATTACTTGACATGGAAATCACCAATAACTCTGAAGTTGGCGGTACTGCCTTCGTTGCAAGAAACAAAAATAATGTTGGCAACACTAGGCCGAAGAAAGTGATAGTTCCAGGTGCATCTACGTCAAACAAGAAGATGACAGTTACAGATTCAATAACAAAAGAAATCGTTTGTTATAAATGTACAGGCAGCGGACATTATCGGAACCAGTGCCCATTATTGAAGAGGAACGCCAATAAATGTGTTTTCAACGTTGTTTTCATTAATGGAAAGTTCAACAAGACGGAATGGTACGTTGACAGTGGTGCAAGTGCGCATATGACTGTAAACAAAGATTGGATTGAAAACATTAATCTTTCGCCGTGTTTACCGGAAATCGTCGTTGCTAACGAATCAAAGGTGTCGGTTGATTGCTCCGGAGATGTAGAAATCGTTTCAGATTTGAAATTTCGAATAACGGTCAAAAATGTGTTATGCGTACCTGGTTTGACAACGAACTTGTTATCAGTTAGCGAGCTCATCAGGAACGGCAACAACGTCGTATTTAAAGAAAAACATTGTTATATTCATAACAGAAATAATGTTTTAGTTGCGATGGCTGATTTAACTGATGGTGTTTACAAATTGAGGTTAGATTCGCAGAGTTACATGTTGGCAGCTCCTGCAGTAAGCGGACTATTATGGCACAGAAGGCTAGCTCATATCAATTGTCAAGATATGAACAAAATGAAAAATGGAATCGTAGATGGCTTGTCATATGATGGTTCGTTCGAGGTTACAAAAACAAAATGTACCACTTGTTGTGAGGGGAAACAGATGAGGTTGCCTTTCTCTCATGTTGGTGAACGAAGTACAGAAACATGCCATCGTATACACAGTGATTTGTGTGGACCTATGGAGGTGAAATCCCTTAATGGAAATAGATATTTCATGCTATTTGTAGATGATTATAGCAGAATGACTTTTATCTATTTTCTCAAACAGAAAAGTGAAGCCTTGAGCAGATTCAAAGAGTTTAAATCTATGATAGAAAACCAACAAGGGAAGAAAATTAAGATCTTTCACACTGATAATGGGTTGGAATACTGTAGTAAAGAATTTGAAAATTTTTTGAAACTATGTGGAATTATTCACCAGAAAACTAACAGTTATACACCTGAACAAAATGGTGTCTGTGAGAGAGCTAATCGCACAGTGGTTGAAAAGGGCAAATGCCTTCTGTATGATGCAAATTTGGACAAAAGATTTTGGGCGGAAGCAGCAAATACAGCTGTTTATTTGAAAAATAGGTCCATTGTATCAGGAGTACCAAAGACCCCTTATGAACTGTGGCATGGGTCAAAACCCGACCTTAGTCACATCAGATTATTTGGAAGCAAGGTGATGGTACATGTTCCCAAGGAGAAACGCCTCAAGTGGGATAAGAAGGCCACTCAGCACATCTTAGTTGGATATGGAGAGGATGTGAAGGGATATAGATTGTATAATCCTACCAAAAATACCATCATAACCAGCAGAGATGTCATCGTGATGGAAGGCGAGACAAGTGATATAACAACCAGTGAAGAAGCTATATGGATACCAGATGACAAGACAGCACACCATAGTGAAGAAACACCAGAGAGAAGCATGGAGGAGAAGAGCAGCGATTCAGTGGGGGCATCCTATGTTCCAGAGGTAGAAGGTCAAAATGACAGCTCCACCAGGTGAGATGCAGGTGCAAGAGGTCCAGACAACATCAGTTCCAGAGCCAGAGCCTTGTGTTAAAACAAAACGCCAAAGAAAACAGCCTGAGCGTTTTGGCTATACCAACTTGTGTTTATCCAGTACTGTTCCAGCATCTGAGGAGATCTCAATCTCGGAGGCTATGGAAGGGCCTGAGAAGGAGCAGTGGAGGCGTGCCATGGCTGATGAATTGCAGTCATTCGAAGACAATGATGCGTGGGAACTTGTGAAAAACCCTGGTGATGTAACTATAGTGAAGTGCCGCTGGGTGTTTGTGAAAAAGTTCGACATGGACAATAAAGTGCGATATCGGGCGAGACTTGTGGCGAAAGGCTTTACGCAAAAGCCAGGTGTAGATTATGATCGTACCTTTTCGCCTGTAATTCGTCATTCCACTCTAAGACTATTATTTGCTCTAAGTGTTAAAATGAAAATGAGCATAACTCATTTAGATGTTACTACTGCTTTTCTAAATGGTTTTCTGAAAGAGAATATATACATGTCAATACCTGAAGGTTTTGCAAACAAGGGTGGGGAAAATGTCTTGAAATTGAAACGTGCTATTTATGGATTAAAGCAGTCATCCCTGGCATGGTATGAGAGAGTAAAGAAATGTCTTTTTGAATTAGGTTTTAGCAATAGTCAATATGAACCATGCTTGTTTGCAAAGACTAAGGATAATGTAAGGATTATCATTGGTTTATATGTAGACGATTTCTTGATTTTTTCAAACAATGATAAAGAAACTGAAAAATTGAAAAATATATTATCATCACAGTTCAAATTGAAAGATTTGGGTCCTGTTCGGCAGTATCTAGGAATGAGAATAAGTGTAAACGAAGAGAAAAATGTTATAACTATTGATCAAACGCAGTACATTGAACAATTAATTGAAAAATTCCAGATGTCTGATTGTAAACCTCAAAGCACTCCTATTGAACCAAGATTGAATATTGAAAAATGTACAGAATGTTTACCTAATGTTCCTTATCAAAAACTCATTGGTAGTTTGATGTATCTGGCAGTCTTAACAAGGCCAGATATAGCCTATGCTGTGAGCTATCTCAGCCAATTCAATACTTGTTATAATATGAATTGTTATAATTATGCGAAACGAGTATTGAGATACTTGAAATTTACTAAAAACTATTGTTTGAAGTATTCTAATGATTCTCTGAATTTACAAGGTTTTGTAGATAGTGATTGGGCATCTGATACCTTAGACAGGAAGTCCTATACAGGATTCTGTTTTGTAATGTCAGGGTCTGCAATTTCCTGGCAAAGTCGCAAACAAAGGACAGTTAGTCTGTCAAGTACCGAATCTGAATATGCAGCTATGTCAAAAGCTTCTAGAGAGGCTGTTTATCTGAGAAATTTAATTCATGAGATTACAGGAAATTTCAATGTAATTAATTTTCACTGTGATAATCAAAGCGCCATAAAATTAGCATCTAGTCAACAGTGTCATAACAGGTCAAAACATATAGATGTGCGTTATCATTATATTAGAAATGTCATTGAAGATGGAATAATAAAAATTAAATATATTCCAACTGCAGAAATGCCTGCTGACATCCTGACAAAGGGTTTGCCTCATTTAAAACATTTTAAGTTTATGAATATGCTGGGTATTCTGAATGCATGATATTTTGTTTATTTTGATAAGTGGGGGTGTTAGTAATCATAGAATTGTATCAAAATATCCCACTCTTGTTTGATGGCATTGCGCCATATGTACTTGTTTCTTATCGAATAAAGTCAGTATGTTGCGAATAGCCAACGAGTTTTAATAGTTTTGAAGTATAAAATTATGGTTAAGTTCAAATTTTCCTTATGATTTTCCAATTAAATCCATATGAAGTAGAATAAAATCGGTAGATTTCTTTCAATTTAATTATCATAATGAATGATCCGATATTATGCTGCGTATTGCAAGTTGAACGTTTTGAAAACGAATTCGCGCCATATAGACCGCGCCCTCTTTCATCTCATTGGACGGCACGCTGAGATTATTAATATATGCTGAGATCCCGGCGATTGCTTGCGTCGAATCTGCGTTTTTATTACACGCGCGAGGGCATGTGGACGGGATTATCTGTACCCTAGTATCTCGACTCGCGCGTTTCGACTCGCGCGTAGTGAATCGCGCGATTTATGCCGCATCTGGACAGGCTCTTATGGGCCCCATCCACTATCAGTTTAACTGAAGTTAATCGTAAGGCCCACGATATGGATCGCCCACACATTGATCAGTTTATCTTAAGATCTCGGACTGCAGTTGGCGCGGACTGAAGGTCTGTGGACACTCTACAGGCGAGGATCGAAGGAGAGATCGCCGACCGACACAGATCTGTCGGACGGTGATCTCAGGTGCCCTCCGTCACACACTGTCAGTTGGCCTGCAGGCTCGTGATCGTATTCTCCCCGACTCTGTTGTTCTCGCCAGTTTTTCGACAGGCCATTTTCATTCCTGCAGCGATAGTGCGAGATTGGACTGACGAGTAGAGATGGACAGTAAACCAAGTTTTATTTCCGGATTTATTGAATTATACCGAACCTATCCCTGTTTATGGAGAATCAAAGATGACGCGTATGCAAATAAACGGCTACGTGATGAAGCGTACAGTTTGCCATTAGCTACAGACGATACGGTGAAAAATTTTTTTTATGGGATTTCCGAAAAGAACTAGTGAAAGTAAGAAGCAGTAAGTCGGGATCATCGGGACGTGACGCAATCAATCTTTGTTCAGCATTGATTGCCTGGCGTAAATGGGTGTCCACTCTACCGATTAAGGATGATATCAAATCTACGAGTTTTCGGAAATCTTCTTCACTCATTTTCAAATTATTAATCAAGTTATCGCGATGAGATTACCTCAGTTCGCGGAGCAATGTCATATTGTGTCTCTATCTTGGAGGCACTCTTCCTCCTAAAAGGAGGGGGATCTCCAAAAATTGAAAGAAGGTAAATAGCACAGCTTTTCCGACGAAGCATGGTGGACAGAACTGTGTGAGATAACTGAAGTTCGCCTGCAGCATGCAGTCCCGTTTTGCCATCGGTAGTCCGCCTGCAGGCACTGGACGCATAGTGTGTACCACCAACAGGCAAGAATCTGCAGTTTTGTACGTCCGCCTGCAGGCGGACTGATAGTGTATGTTGCTGTGCGATATTGGTCTTAAGTTCTCCTATTGAGGCGACGGACTGCAGGCAATCGTATAGTGGGTGGACCGCATTAGGCACAGCACTGTTAATTGTTTACCCAACAGTGAATGGTTCGGCGAGTTCTCCATACCAGAAAATTTCTTGCCTGGCGGAGACTCGAACCCCGACTTGCCGGGTCGGAGTGCAGAGCCATAAAAACTAGGCTACTCGCACTGTAAATGTGGAAACTACGCAACATATTATGAACACTTCTATTCTTGTTGGGTATGAATTCTATTGTTTAAATTTACGTTTTTTACGTATATATGTTATGTTACGTCCATTGTGAATCAAGCATTAGATTCAAAACGCACGGCTTCTTTCTGTGAATCCGCGAACGAATTCTCAAATTCTCAACCAACTACCAAAAATAAAATATAAATTAACTAGCTGACCCGGCAGACTTTGTACTGCCTCATTGATGAATATTATGTTTTTTCACAGATTAAATTTCTGAACGCAAACATAATATTTGAAATTTGACAACTAACAGATAGGTCGTTCCTTTATGTCGATCGATTCCTCGTATGACATACATTTAAATGGAAATGCAGACACAGGCGACTAAATAATCGCCGCGACTAAACAGTCGCATTTTTTAAGCCACGCGATTGTCCCTAATCATGATGAGTCAAATTGCTGTTAATATTATTTGGCTCGTAATAGTGGTGCTACAACGCAATCAGTTTTCAGGAAAAATCCATATTATTACTGAATGTAGTGCGCATGAAACATTTTCGAATTTTCTTCTTGGCGATTGCGATTATTCAGTGGCGCGTTAAGAAATCGCAAGTACGCTCCTAGGCAAAGAGTTCATCTTTCTATCTTTGTGATTGGCGGTTACCTCTACGTGCGCGAGAACTGTCTGTACTCCGGTGGTCCTCCGTGACATTTACTTTGTGACAAAACATAATATTCATCCATAAAAATAATCTGCTTTTTTATTTATCAATTGAGGCAGTACGAATAGTGGCGTAGCGAGGGGGGGGCAAAGGGGGGCATCATGCCCCGGGCGCTTCGCCAATCAAAAAAATTGCTGGATTAAGTAGGTGTTACTGCAACTAAACAAGACTCAATCGTTGTGACAAATTTTGGAATAACGGAAAACATAATATTTGTTTTCCTCACATTCAAAGTTACGATGGATAAATTTAAGAAGTGCTGCGAAAACAATTGTCAAACGTGAATCTGAAACATGGCGTGCCAGAATATAAGCGGTTAGGGTTATTGTCGATGAGCTAGATAATATAGTAGAACTATTAGAAAAACTATCAGAAGATACTACTACAAGTGACAACAGAAGTGAAGCTACAAAAATTGAACGTGTGGCACTTGAGGACTGCCGCGATGAAGCTATTGCATAGCATCTATTCAAAAATAAGAAGATAATTGATTTAAAATATTCATTTATCTTACAATACATGTAGGTTATTCAGGAATGTTCATCATTGAAACTATAGGTTTTTGGTAACTGAAATAAGAAACATATATAAGTTTGTGATTTAATGTCTCCTAAATATCGAGAAAATACCGCGTCAATAGTGGTCCCATATTTTGTTGTGGATCATTAATCATTTTTAAATTCAATTTTTCCGAAAGAAAAGTTGTCAACCGCTATGATTTTTTATCAGCGAAGTGGATATCAGCGATAAGTGGAAATTTGTTACCATTGGTACCAAGTATTTTCGACCCTTCTTCAGTGTACTCCAGTAAAGTGCGATGGATAAAATGCTCTACCTCGTCCAATTTTGGATTCGGAGAAACGTAAATTGCTACCATGACTATGTGTAGGCCATTTCTAAGTTTGCATAAGCATGCACAAATATCTCCAATATTTATTCCAATATTCGGAGTCATGATATTAGTCACATTATTACTATTTTGGTAAATAGCTACCCCACCTTTTGGAACAGTATCTCGTTTGAATTGAACAATACAATTGAAATTAGGTATTTCAATCGGATTATTACGCGTCATGCATGTTTCGGTAAGAAATAACACATTGGTTTGTCTCGTAACTGAATCTAGTAAATCGTGTTTGTGACTATGTAAACTTTGGCAATTGAAAGTCATTATTGAAATGCCATTTCCATTACCAATGAAATCTAAGAGACTTTGAGCTATCGTCTGAAAACTATTTAAAGACAGTCTTTTGAATTCTTGAAACAAAGATGCAGTCGATACAGCTTGCCTTCGATTATGATAAAACTTAAATGCAGAATTATCATTTTTTGTCGTAATGTACAATTTTTCAATATTAGTCACCCGAGAGAGTGCAACAAAGACGAGCTCCTGAGAATGTGATTTACTATACTCATATTTATACTATTTCGCCAAATGTTCCACCTTGTGACTTATGTATAGTTAGAGCAAGAGCTGAAGTTAATCGAAAATGTTTGCGTTTGGCTATACATTCTCTATCCGATGTTAATGAAATATTTGCCGTTCGTAATTAAACGGAAACAGCGAGATTGCCGACTCCATTTTGCACTGCTAGAGTGGCTGCTTTTTGCTTTTTTTTTACTAACCACTTTATCGGAATCAGAAAATTCCAGCCAAACTCCAATCAATGTGTTACTTCCATCAAATTCCAGGTGTACCAATTTTCCAACAGCACCATTGCATAAACCATCAGTAACGTCGATGTTGGTTGTAATAACATAATGCTTTCCAACAACAAAAGTAATGTGATAAGGCAGTCCTCCAGTGTCAATAACTGATTTTTTATGCAATTTAAGTCTAAAATTTGCTTCCTGCTCAGTACTTTTAGCTCCAATAATGACGTCTACGGGCTTTGAAAGAACTTTGTTTTCACATTGGCTCAAAATCAAATTGTTATAATTGGCAACATCTTCATCATTGAAAAATAAACGAACTCCATCAGGACATTTTGTAGCAACATACTCCTTTTTGAAAAATCTCGATTCAATAAGTTGAAACTCATGCTCATCTAGTACATCTCCATTACCTATTTTTGTTAAAACTTGTGAAAATGCAACATTAGCTTGTCTCATTACTGTGGTAAGTTGGTAAAATTTTAATTTTCTCCATAAATGCGGTCCAATCATGCTCGTTCTGATTGTCTTGTAAATTGGTGTCGATCTTATATATAACATCTATACTTCCGAAATCTGTGTTTCAGTTATTTGTTTTAGACGATTATCAATTTTATGTAGAAGTTCTGCACTAACCATGATAATTTCATCAATGATCAGTACTCTGACATATCTGAAGAGAAATCTATATAATTGCAACGTTTCTGATGACAGAGGCAAAAGTTTTGAAAGAGAAATTTTGAGAGCTGTATGAACAGTTGTACCATCAATAGCCACGGCAGCTTTACCAGTTGAAGCACATGTAATATAGCCATTGCAGTAACCATCAGTATCAGTGAACCTGTTGTAAATCTCCATAATCTGTTGTACATGGATTATAGATACCAAACAGCTGTTTACGTATTCGTCCAATTTCGGAGCAGCTCGTCTCGATCCAGGCGAGCTTCGTACACTGTGCCGGAGTCTGCCGAACTGAACCGACCGCGTAAGGTTTTTTCGTTACGGAATTTCTACATTCGGTCGCCGCGCTCAAAGCCTGAGATAAAAGCTATGCAATAGCTTAAAATATACTTACTTTTAATTTAATAACTTTAGTTCATTTCTGATTTGAAATCTTCAGGAGGATTGATCGTGTACAGTTCAGGGTACAAGGTCGTAGATTGAATTTTTTGAAAAGCGTTTCATGATCTTGAATCATTAGCGACTGAACCAGCCGAAATTTGGGACAAGCTCTGTAAAGAGGTCACTCTGCGTGAAAAATGGGATATTGATACAACGTGTGATTAGACGCCTCAAAATACCCAGAGAATTAGTTAAAGATTTTTCCGCAGAAAGAGAGATTTCTCGTGTTATGAAGAGCATTCTTGATCGCCTCCAACAAGATATATGTTCACGATTAAGTGACCGTTATATCAAATTTGGATAGATAGATATTCAAAATTTATAACAAGGATAATGTTGACAAGGACCTTGAAGAAAATTGTAAAAGTTTGGGTGAATTTTATAATACTGATTTCAACAGAACAGAATTCTTCAACGAATTAGGTGATTTCAAAATGTAACGTTGCACTAGAAAAGAAATTGAATCTTGAACTCCTTTGGAATTTCTGAATTTTATAATCTCGTATGGAGAAAATGCTTTTCCAAACCTGAGAGTTACACTTCAAATACTCCTGACTCTCTCAGCTTCAACTGCTAGCTGCACGATCAATTAAAATTACTTCTGACATATCTACCATCAACGATGGGACATCGAATAAGTGATCTGGCATTTCCAAGTGTGGAAGGAGAAAATTTTGAAATGATGAACTTTGATGACATTATTAATGAATTTGATTCATCAAAAGCAAGGAAAATTCATACATAGTAATAATTTATAATAATGTACTACTCGTATATTCTTATTACATGTTATTAAATTTTTATCTCCTTGAAGATAATGAATATTAACTTTTTTTTAAATTTTAAAACTGCGTTTCTTTTGATATCTCTTCATGAATATATAAAATGAATGATAAGTATATCTTGAAGTAATTCTAGATGATCATATACATCATACATCTATTCTTGTTTTCTCTACTACATTTTTTGTCCAAAATTTAAAGCCTTGCTTGCGCCTATGACATTTTTTTATCTTACTCCATTTGCGAGTATATTTCACAGAAATATAATATTTTATGAATTTAGAAGGGGGGAGGCGCTGTAAAGGGCGCGAGTTAAGCTCGCTACGCCACTGAGTACGAAGTCTGCCGGGTCAGCTGGTTTTGACATAAAATTCAATATTATAATAAACTATCATGGATTAATACCTTGAAAGTGGGCTTGAAATTATCCTGTACAATATGTGTTGCGCCAAACTATGTCTTCTGAAAGCAGCTGTTATATTTTTTAATGTTGGCCATGAAGTGTTTGGAATCAGAAACTAAATAACATAAGGGATCTGGTGGTGGGATCAATTGTAGCAATTTTACTTTGCCTTCAGCACAACATAATCCAGTTGATTCACCACTGTATTTCAAGGCCTTACAATATTCACACATTAAGTATCCGAGTAAGTGTCTATGACAAAAGATCAACTGCAAAAAGAGGACGTAACTTGAAATGTCATTTTCACAAATGATCAATGAAGCCGATAATGACATAGATAACCGAACATGATGTTTTACTACTTTTTTTGTCTCTCAGTTCCAAAATGGTTGTCACGGTGGGATGACTACATTTCCCTACGTCCTGGTTTGGAACTCAAAAACTTACTTCTACACCGCAACTTCTCTTGAATAATAGTTAATATTCGTTTAAAAAGTGTATTCTTTTCGTTAAAATTGTAAAAGTTATATTGAACGTCTGAATTAATTGTGGTTTATGTGTTGAACACGTGATCCTGTGATTGGTTATATCCAAGACTCCTGTTGCCCCCAGGACACAGGGCACGACAAGAACATTATAAGGAGCCTAGTTTTTACAAAACACTTGATATTGGGCACATAGCATAATTGCTGAGCCCAAGTCCCCCATCTTGACAGGGGGCTTCTGTCACACAGATTGGGAATGAGAATTGATTGAATGAATGCAACGTTTTTTGTAATAAAATGTTTTTAAGATAACATATAGTATTCATTTTTGGATATAGTATTTATATCTTAATGTAGAAGTTGCTGATTTTATTTATCTTTTGTAATGAGGAGGGGGTTTAGTGAGTTGAGTCCCACACGAATTGACAGCATTCCACAAGCCCTGCTGTGGAGAAGGCATTAGCTTCACCCTACCTCAGGGCACGAAATAAAATAAAAATAATTTCTGTTATCCATACATCTCTTATTTCTCACTTTGTCCTAGATAATATGACTCTGAAGGTTCAATTTGAATAGCTGCCAATGATTCGAAGAAGAACCCAATTCTCGAACAATCAGGTGATTTCCTTGATTAAAGTTAATAAAAATATTTGAATAATGTATTTCTAAATATGATTTTTTCTGTTACTTAATACAATATATCTGATAATATTTAGTTATTTTATAACTTAGTCAAAATGTATATGTATTACTATTTTTAATAAAATTATTACCATGTATGTTTCATGTTTAATTCAAACTGTTGGTTATCAACGAATTCCTGATAGAAAAATATGATTTTCATAGTTTTAAAATATTTGGGGCACTATTTCTCTAGAATCATTCATGTTAGTTCAATTCCCTGCTCGCTATGGAGCTCCGAACACACTTCCTTTCTTTCAGCATTGAGTCGTAACTCTTTTCTTATTTCTCTATGATATGCAGTCGCTTTCACCTTTAACAACCATTATTATAAACAATTGATTGGAACGCCTATGGGATCTATACTATCACCAATAATTGCTCAATATGTTATGGATCAACTTCTTGACAAGTGTATTCCGCAGTTACCTTTTGAAATGCCATTCTGTAAAAAATTTGTGGACGATCTAATTCTATCAATACCTTTTGACCAAGAAGACTCTGTACTTTAAATCTTCAACAACTATCATTCTAATATCCAGTTCACCATCGAAAAAGAATCCAGTAATTCTGTCCCATTTTTAGATACCTTATAGTTATCAGAAATGGTAATACTATCATCACTGACTGGTATAGAAAACCAATTTCATCAGGACGATACATTAATTTCAAATCTTACCATCTAATGTCAATGAAATTGAATTTGTTACAAAATTTGAAAACCAGAGTGACAAAGCTGAAAGATGATTTATCAAAACTTTTAAAGTTAATGAAAGAAAATAATTATCCAGAAAGATTATTGAATAAAATTATCTTCACTACTCCAAATTCACAACGTCCAATTGAGGAAATACCACAGATCGAAACTGGAGAAAAACAAATTGATGGAGTTCAACATCAGAAGAGAGTCCTTGTCCTACCACATATTGAAGGATTTACTAGAAAATTTATATCAAATATATATCATATATATATCAAAATATCTGTCATTTGGAATTTTGGAAAATAAAGAAAGATTGTTGATGGCACACCCTCAAAAATTTTTCAGAAATATGATGCACAATGTACAAAATTCATACAAGTTCTACAATCTAATTTGTTTCTGTTGAAATATAGATAACAGTGAGTCCAAGAAACTCATTGTACAAGATGAAATTTTTTTCGAATTTCTACCAAGCTTAACACTGTAAAAAAAATAGTAATTCTTGGAAAAATTCAATAGAAATATTCTGCTCTAAACTGAGCAGTTTTAACTTGAAAGTTCTGCATTCAAGGGACGACATGCGAAGCGAAAGTTGGCAGTAACAAAAATGAATCGCTTTTGCATGAGAACCTAATGCAAATGGATATAAATATTTCAACGGATTGACTAAAACAAGGTCGGATTATGATTTCGATGTGAGAATATCGCTAATTTTGTAGAAGTTTGAGTTGTTCAACTCCTTGATAATGTAATGTATTTTTATATTTGAAGGAATTCAATCTCCTCCTAAATTTACTGAAAAGGTCATTATTCCTGTAGCAGCAGATAAAGATTAACATTCTACATTACTACAAAAAATATGCTACTACATTGAATGTGATATACTTATGGTGATATATACCTTATCATTTTCTTCGACAGGATTTTTATTTTTGTTTGGGTCCTAGTCCTTCATATTGGATTTGAATATTATATAATGCTACTTGCAGTGGTATAAGAACGATGTGAAAGTGAGATAATTTCGATATGCATTTTCGTCAATAATCTCACTCTAATTTCATAAATTGACATTTTGATAACAGGGAAACCTTCAAATCTAAGCATGATCAAAGAGACTCATTATTGACTCTTCTTTTTCGAAATAGAAAGAGTCAGTGCATAATTTTTTGCTTAAATAAGAGATCGAACTGAGTTCCATTCTGCTGACCTACACAACCAAAAGATGAATGGGGAATAATCCGAAAAAAATAATCTTCGATTAGCTATTATCATGTTTTAAGTTCTAAATATTAATAATATTAATTTGAGAAACATTTCAGAAAAGCGCTTAATGTGTTTTGACAAAATATTTTCAAGTTTGACAAAAAACAATCCTTCTCGTTCATTTACTCTTGTTAATATCAAACTTCGAAGAACTTTTTGAAAGCCAAAAAAGTTCTGAGTATTGCTCAGTTAGTTCTCCGAAGTTTTTTGATCGATTTCGATCGAAAAACTAGTCGTTCGTCAAATATTAGATGTTGTTATTTAATGGTCAAACCAATAATTATTCGAGTTGGGAACAATCCTTATGGAAGTTATGAGTTTCTCTAGACGAGTTGTAAGAAATATTGCAATGACTGCAAGAGCGAATCTATAATCACTATGATAAGTTTCATACTTTTATACTACAGTTCGAATGAGGGGTCGTTCTTCTATTGGAGGAAAAATCAAACATGTCTCACTAATTTCACATTTCCAATTAAATTTATTTTACATTCAACAGTAGTTCTGGGTAGCATTCGATTAGGAAGCTCTACAAAATTTTCAGTCAACGCTAGAGAAAGAGAGTTTGAACGAAAATTCAAACCCTTATTTTATTGAAAAAAAACACATAAATCAGATATAGCCAAATTCAATGCACACAACATAAAACGCAAAATGCTTCTACAAAATGATTATTTCTTCCAACATATTCTCCTGCCTGCACTCAAAATAATTTGAGAGAAGTCCGGGATATGAATTTCTCATCCACGGCTGTATTAAAGAGCTTTGTTATTTTCGTTTACAAACATGAACGTAATAAAATGGGAATGGTAAAACTACCTGCTCCCTTGCTCCCTACTTGCCGCGTCTTCGGCTATTCGTAATTCGTACGTAATGAAGTTAGCAACTGAGAATGCCAATACAGAAATCCATCTCTAATTAGTCAATATAAACACCACGAAAATGTGAAAAGCCATCTTGTATACTAAAATTTTCCGCTCTACAACTTTTGTTTGAAACTTTTTTCGATAAACCTTCTAGTTTTCGAGAAAACGGAACTTTTTCGAAATTTTCACGAATTTTCCAAGGTTCCTAAAAATTTGGGAACCTGCATTTTTGACTATGAGTTTCTACTCTAGGGACAATCGTTATATCCAAAATGCAGCTCTTTCCGCAAAAAAGTGATTTCAGACCTTCGTTTACTGGACTAGACAGCCTCGCCTTTATTCAGAGATAGGAATTCCCAAGAAAAAGAGCCAGATGTCCGGCCGGATCGACTAGAAGTTTGTTTACATATTTCCTGTAAATATATCGGTTGTTGCAAGCTCATAAATATTTATTGGGGCTATAAAATTATGCGCGCTTCCTTCGTTCGTTTCATTGAAGAGGGTAACAGTGAAAGAAGTACCAACTCAGTGGGTTCTTGTGCATCTGTTGATTTTGAAATATTAGAAAAGTCCGTCAATAATTTGTTTCTCTTTTCCCTTACGAAAATATGCTCAATAATATGCTTTATGCTAAACGCTAAAAATATATGCTGAACATGAATCAAATTTGCCAAATTTAGCATTAAAAATGCTGAATTGACAACCATGAGCATGGCTTTCACTTGGGGATTATTTAACTATCTGATTAAGGGAGCTTGACGCTGGGCGCGCACATGCGATTTTTTGTTAAAATTCATGACATACGGCACAAATTGGCGCAAATTGAGCGCAATTAATAAAAAAAACTTTTCACATGTGAGTCATATAAAGTTGATGATTAACATGGAAAACTGGAAATATCTCGAAAACTGTATGGGCACAAAATTCGTAACTTACTATACAAATTGGCACAAAATAGACACAATTTATCGAAAGAAGAAAATTTCCATATTTCCATGTGTGAGTCACCAACTTGACGATTGACTCAGTGAAAAGTCAAAATCTCTCGAAAACTGAATGGGCACACAATTCTTTACTTACGGCAAAAATTGGCACAAAATAGACACAATTTATCGAAAAAAGAAAATTTCAAAAATTCCAACTTGACGCTTGACTCATAGTGAAAACTCGAAATATCTCGAAAACTGAATGGGCACAAAATTCATAACTCACGGCACAAATTGGCACAAAATAGACACAATTCATCGAAAAAAGAAAATTTCCAAAATTCCATATTATGTGAGTCACCAACTTGACGCTTGACTCAGTGAAAACTCGAAATATTTCGAAAACTGAATGGGCACAAAATTCGTAACTCACGGCACAAATTGGCACAAAATGAGCGCAATTCATCGAAAAAAGAAAATTTCCAAAATTCCATATATGAGTCACAGCGTCAAGTTGGTGACGTCACAATGAAAACTCGAAATATCTCGAAAACTGAATGGGCACAAAATTCAAAACTTACGGCACAAATTGGCACAAAATAGACACAATTTATCGAAAAAAGAAAATTTCCAAAATTCCATATGTGAGTCACCAACTTGACGTTTGACTCAAAGAAAACTCGAAATATCTCGAAAACTGAATGGGCACAAAATTCGTAACTTACGGCGCAAATTGGCACAAAATAGACACAATTCATCGAAAAAAGAGAATTTCCAAAATTCCATATATGAGTCACAGCGTCAAGGTGACTCATTGTGAAAACTCGAAATATCTCGAAAACTGAATGGGCACAAAATTCGTAACATACGGCACAAATTGGCACAAAATGAGCACAAAATTCCTAAAATATTTCCATATCAAAATTCCACATATGAGTCACAGCGTCAAGTTGGTGACTCATTGTGAAAACTCGAAATATCTCGAAAACTGAATGGGCACAAAATTCGTAACATACGGCACAAATTGGCACCAAATGGGCACCAAATGGGCACAAAATTCCTAAAATATTTCCATATCAAAATTCCACATATGAGTCACAGCGTCAAGTTGGTGACTCATATTGAAATTTCGAAATATCTCGAAAACTGAATGGGCACAAAATTCGTAACATACGACATAAATTGACACAAAATGAGCACAAAATTCCCAAAATATTTTCATATCGAAATTCCACTAGTGATTCACCAACTTGACGCACCTCTCCACCGCCCTAAATCAGAAAGAATATTTGACTATGAAAGAAGAGATGAACCTGTATAGGGTATCCTAAATTGGGTTCCAACATCGAATTGGGAATAAACACATTCAAAATGGGACTAATCAATCTCATATTGGGAAATGACATGTTTTTTTTCATAGAGAATTGTCATGATTCTGAAGACTTTCATGAATAAAATTTGCTTCAATCTTTGAAAGTTCAAAGTGATATTTCGTTTTCTATTGTGAGGTAAAAAGTTTTCGAATAGATTTGGCCTTTGACCAATTTGTGCACAAATTTTACAGTGGTCTTTCTTCTATTATGTATTTAAATTTTTTTCTCATTGATTTTTGATCCAGAGACTGGAAGAGAAAACCTTGAAAAAATTCAGAAGATTGCAGAGTATCAATTCTCACATTTTTCATCGAAATCTTTCATGAATTTTTATACACCTCTGCCTTTTTTCCTCATTTCGATTCTCAGTTACTTCAGAACAATTCTCTCGAAATATGAAATAAAACGACTTTTTTCAATATGGAATTGTTTAGTGTCAATATGAACTTGTTAAATTCCAATTTAATTGTGATAACCATTTTGAAATTGTTTAGTCCCATTTTAAATATGTTTATTCTCAATTCGATTGTGTTTACCATTTTGAAGTTGCTCATTCCCATTTTGAAATTTTTTAATCCTAATTTGAATGTGATAAGTCTCAATTTGAAGTTGAAAAGGAATAGATAGGGAAAATTTTTCCTGGGCTCGATTTTCGCGAAAACACTATAAATGGAAACCGTTTCGCGATATCCTAATTTTTTTAGGATATAACTAAATTTTGATATTCGATCGATTTCGAAAGTGTGCCATATCATTTTTATTTACGAAAATATGTGACAACGAATGAAATCTTTATAGGCCATTTTCACAGGAAATAATACACTATATTCATTTTTTTGTCTCGTCTACTAAGCGTGGAAAAAAACTTTTTCCTTTTAAAAACGAACGCATTTTTTTAATCTTAAATCTAAAAAAAAATTTTAAATCTTTAAAAGCTTGTATGTCCCAGTGAAAAAGTGCTTGTAGAGAGTTTTAATCGTTTTCAGATATTTTGGAGAAAAAAAGTTATGGCACATCTTCGAAATCGATAAAATATCAAAATTTTGTTATATCTTCGAATCAAATAAAAATATGGTGAAGCGGTTTCCACCACTGTTGTTTTCACGAAATTCGAGACCAAGACTCCTTTCAACGTTTTTACCTATCTAGTACCAGAAAAAGCCAAAATCAAGCAATTTGGAATACCCTGAACAAATGTACCTACAGTCTTCGTTGAATATGTGAGACAGCTTTTTCATATATAGCAGAAAACAGCATGCAAGAAGTTTATCCATTCAAATTTTTTTGACCATACCGGTAAGTACAGGCCTCTGCAGAAAAAAGTTTCTCAAGCTGAAAGCTGGTAAAAAAATATCTGCGAAAGTCAATGTATCAGGAAAGACTTTCTGCTTTAGCAACCCTCTTTATCGAAACAGATTTAACATCCCAGCTGGACTATGATTATAATTAAGCAGTTGAGTTAGGCTAGAAGCCGACAATTTTCATTTGATTTTTGCATATTTCTGAAAACTTTATTTGTCAATTGAAAAATCAAAATATTGTCACGATTCTACGAAGTTATATGAAAAATAGTAATTGTCTGAGGAAATAGTCTGATTTAGACTCCGAAACGTTACCCTCCAGAGTTCAAAGTGTTTTCTTTTTATTCATTGTTAGGCTACAATTCCTTCTTTTAAATTTTGGCCCCTGACGAATTATGCTCGAATTTTTACGCATTTCTATTCTTTAAAAAAGTTTTCTAATTGTTTCTTGTTTCAGAGACTAATGGGAGAGAAAATCCAAATAAAGTTTTCAGGAATATTCATAATTCGTCACATATATTTTATTGAATGAGGGACAATTTCGATTGTTTCTTATGAAAACCTTTTTTCATGAAGGGGCCTCGCAAATTTTATCTCGCCCACATATAATTGAGGTCTTGTTACGCCACTGGATATCATTCATTAAATAATTAAGACTTCATCAAAGATAACTAAAAGTTTGTTCTCTATGATGACTGAAGACCCTTCTGCAATCTTTGCATTCTTGATATGACTATCGAAAGTTCAGCCCTGTGTTATTTTTTCTGAGTATTGTGGAACAAAAAGTATAAAGCTGACCTGACTTTACAATTTCATAACAAAGTTGTCGAAGCAAATAGAAAATATTTGTTGACAAATTGTGAATCATTTGAAGTGTGAAATGCTATAAAATAGATCACTTATTATTTGTATTTATTAATATGTTCTATCCATTTCATGATTCATTTAATAATATACCAAATTGATTTTGATTAAAATTCAGTTACTTTTCAGGCAGTTCAAAAAAAATATACAAACTGATCAATTCATTGTTTTTGATTTTAGAAAAAATAACGTCGAATAATGTCTCTTTGAATCATGTGGAATAGCCACTGCTCACTCATGACTGCCTTCTCTTTTCTCCAAAATTCATTTGACAGGTCTAGGTGAAAACTGAAAGTTTGAGACTCGTTTATTTATCAGAGAACACCTCGAAAAAGTAAATGATTGTTACCTGAATAACTAGCAAAACGCGATTAATACTGGCAGAAATACCTGCTGAATTGTTGAAAAACTCGCAGTACCGACGATAAACTACTTCACGTTCCCTTGTAGTTAGGGAGGCGAGGCGAGAGGTATCTTGATGAATTCCAGCCATTTTCAATTCGGTAATAATAATTCAAATCCAAAACTAATTTGTCGATTTAATCAAGAACATAAGCATACAGAATTAAATTCGAAATATATTCAGCAGGTTAATTCAAACTCTGAAATGTCAAAATTTAGTGTTTTCAATCAACACCAACCTAAATCCTAGAATTCAAAAGTTACTGATGGGATATTACCAACATATTTTCGAGATTCCTCAGCCGCCCGAGATGCCAATCATTTTGAAACGGACTATACATGTTCAATATTACATATTTTCATTAGTTGTTTTATTAGAATAGTTAAGAAAATGAATATATTTTAAATGTATCTTTCCTATATTTTGAGTTTTGTTCTTTCATAATTATACAAATGAAAATAGTTTGAACCTTGTTTTAATGAAATATTTTCTATAAATATGTCTTCTTTGGGATATACTATATATACTATAGATTCATAGTATATATTATATATGTATGATAGAAATTGAGTTCAAATTATTCCCCATTCGTTTATTGCGTCGTCCGGTTAGTACGACCGAATATCGTCGGCGGTCCCTTGACGGTCGTTATATCCAAATTCTACTGTATAATTAATTAATATATTACTGAACTGTGGTCATAACCTCCATTTTCGTTGGATACAGAGTGGAATGTGTCAAATTTCCAAGGCCAGAGGTGTGATTATACGAATATTGTATTTCAGTCAGTAACCATAATCAAAAATCTTCACTCGAATTTATCAAAGTCAAACTCTTCCTACCAATATTTTCGAACTGCATCTACGGAAAAATTGATATCAAGACTCCGTTCCTTTGAAACGTCACACTCGTACATTGAATGAAATTCATGGATCAAAATGGTCGCATTCGGCGGACGAAGCGCAAAGAGCTGCTGCTACCTAAGGGAGCACGAATCTAATCATTTTTCTTCAAAGTTTGAAAGACTACCTGTCTGGTATTTATACTTCAACTTTCGCTAAGTTTCCGCTACCGCTACCTAGTAGAATGAGGAATGTTCACAGGTATGCAAAATCGATCGAAACTTCGTCACAGTATAATCTATATGTATATGAAATCACTAGTTTTTGTTTCAGTCGAAAAGACCTAGTAGTTTGGATTTTACAACCCCGTGAATATTCAATTCCTCGCGGCGATGTGACGTCATACTACATTCGCAAATCGCATTCCGTGAGACGAAACGCCCTTATATTGGAGCCGTTGGATGTAAAGTGACGTCACGCGGATCCATCGAACTCATGTTTATAACTCGATATCTCGGGCGCTATTTGAAGTATTCAAATAATTTTTGGACACAATATTTTCATTTTCTACGGAAAATAGGAATATGTAGAAATTGAAAAATGTGAACATTCCTCATTTAAAAGCGATCCAAAATGTGGCTACCGCACCATAACGTTTGTAGCGCATGTGCCAAAGAATAAATCCGCAACCCAATACCCACACACCGGTTTCTGGTCGGCCGGTTTCGTGCCGGTCATCCAAATCTTGCATTCACGTCGGCACCAATCAGCGTTCGATCTGGACCACCGGCATGAAACCGGCCGACCAAAAACCGGTGTGTGTGTATTGGGAATAAGATTAGGGCACGGCCTACTAAATCTAACAGGCCGGAAGGTTAGACGTTGCCGCTGTTACCAGCAACGTGTCTAGTGGCTTAATATTAAATCTCAAATAATCCAGAACTCACCACGAGGAGGTAGCTGTGGTATTGAGTTCCACAAGATTACAATCAGAATGAAAATTATTTTACTTTCTGCAGCGAATAAAGTAGGTGAATGAACATCAAAAGGGGAAAAAAAGTCACAAATATACCTGTCACCTAATAATCACTTGAAATTAGAAATGGATACGTTTACTTCGTCTCTAAATACGACTTCGATTCTCAAATTACTCAAGATCTTAAATCCGATGATATTTTCGAAAATGCCTCCACAAAAGTTATTATCTTTAACGTTGGAAAAGAAGTTGAAAATTGCCAGGTCTTCGAAATGACAACAAAATGGACAACTAATTTTTGCCCCCGTTCCTCAGGATCAGTTCTTTTCGGAGTAAACTGAAGATGCCATGACACTCGGTCGATTTGGGATAATTGAAGGAAATGCATCATCAGTTAATTCAGGAATTTTTCGGGGTATATTAATAACTGAACCCTCGGCGGTTGGATTATCCAGACTTTAAAACTATGTACTTTCTCTATGAATTGCGTTAAGCCATTTTTTTCTCCTCGCGGGATCTTTCGGAAATTTAAATACCAAAACTTCCTGATTCTGGCCTGTTAAATATCGCTAAAGTCGCATCCACACTATGGGGAAGTTCGGCTTTGCGTCTATTTTACTCTGATCACGTCCGGTGTAACACAATGGTTTGTATTTCTATGCAATGGTGTTCGGGTTGGAATTCGAAGCATTCCTTTTTCTGTTCGGTTTGTGACAGAGCATGTTCTTGGAGTTCGCGCACTGTTCTCCAAGGTGGCCAACACAGAACACTAATATATAAGAAATGAAACGTACCTACTAATCTTAGGCAACACACAACGCTCCATTGTTTTGCATGGGGAAATGGATATGAATGGCGGGAATTTCAAATTTATTTGAAGGGATAAATTTAAAATTACCCCTGCTCATAATTCACGTTGCTCTTTAAGAAACATTGCTGAGGAACAAGAGAATACCTATTTTTTCATTCCTCTGCAATGTATTATGGGGGTGGAGGTGAAAAAATATACCAAATTGAATTTTAAAATTTATTAAAAATGTGTTACTTCTAATAACATATTTGAATGAAAAAAATTTTCGTGATTTTTCGTGATTAAGGGAAAAGCCAACCATCATAATACATAGATACTGTCACAGCATTAATTATTTCAATATAGATAAGTTTCAATGAAACACCTTCAACAATATATTGCTGATTCGAAGATGAAGGGGGGTTTCACAAAACTTTTGATGTCCTATCAAAAAAACTATTTTGTACAAATATTGAAAGACACATATTTCGAGATGGAATTACATGAATTTGACTAGGGAACAATTTGGAACTATAATATTAGAATTCGATGAATTTTCAGAGAGATAGCAATGATCATGCAAGGCAGAACTGAGGGGCATCGGAAGTGTTGTTGACATTACAGTTATAATTTAGATGTGGTTCTTCATAGGGTGCGTTTTTAAAATTCTGAATTCAACAAAGAATTTATACTTTGATTCCACCAATTAGTGTTCTTGTAGTTTAACTATGCTTTCTTCACCACACCTCATCTTCAAGTATGAATGACCAATTATTGATTGAGCATGGGTCCACTACGTAATCGATTGCAAATTCGCTTTGATTTCACTCTACTTCAACTCAGCTACATTAAATTCGGTTTGGGGTGGCCGGCCAGCCTAATTCTCATTTAATCATGCAACTCAATGTAGAACACAGTAGGTATCTTTCTTCGAAATAACTCCAGTGCACCTTAAAACAGAATTGAAATATTATTTCATGTCTCAGTAAAATTAAGCAGTTATGGAATCAAAAGACTAAGTAATAAGTCAAGAGAGGCAGTACAGAAAAATGAAATTAGAAATCCCACCTTTAAATTTTCAATATTTACCAAATTTGTCTCGTAAATATTCCGTAAACGATTCGTGTCTTCTGTCCTATGCTTTGGTGAACCTGCGAAAAAAACAAAATGGAGTTCATATTAGTGAAAGCATATTTAATATCGATCAAAACAATATTTGACGGTAAGCCATTATGAATAAATGAAATAATTAATAACTCACCACTAAATTGCTACCAAATTTATTTTTATTTAAATTAAATAAATAAATGAAAAATTTGAAGGTTTGTTGATAAGCGTAGCATGCGGGTATGCAAAATGGCTGCTTCCATTCGTAGAATACGAATCGAATCGGCTAATTTCGTCTCATGTGTCAAATGCCCATGCAAATATCGTTTCCGGATTCGGCATCCATCTTGATGCATGCTATGCAGAAGCACAGAACCACAACTTCACCCCTGTGGTGGCCAACAGGCCAACAGAGATCGGTGGAATTTGTCAAAACTTATGATTGGATAATGTTGATCAGTTATTCCTTGCTGAAAATTAGCGGTTTGTGTGTTGTAAAATAAATTAATAAAAACAATGTTATTTCTTCATTTATTGCATATTCTGGAGCATTATTATATAGTCACTTTGAAACAGGTTTGTTATTATGACTGGATTGAAGTAGGAGTATCGCAACTACAATATGGATCTTACGAATTCACCATATGGATCTTACGAATTCGCAGTTAGATTGATACGTGATTACCATTTTTGGTGAATTTGATGATAATAACAAATGGGCGCATTCAGCAGAAAGAGCGCTAACAAAACTGTTTGCTCTACTGATAGGTACCGGTAGGGGAAATCTGTTGACATCGAGCGCATTCAGCAGAAAGAGCGGTAACAAACTGTCACAACTGTCAGTCACACAATACGTTACCGAAAAGGAGCGCAAGCCAATTACGCTACTAAAAATGGCGACCGCTACCCAACTTGTTACATGGGTAGCTCAACGTTCAGCAGAAGATCATAGAAATTTGGTAACAGCAGGTAACAGTTCCGTAACTGTGGTCTCTGTTGAATGCGCCCATTGATACTACAGTTGAAAATGTGGTACAAAATGGCGAAAAAAATTTTGATAGAAATTCATAAATACGTTGAATATCTAAATTTTTGTTTTTTATTCCCATGAACTTTTTATCACGAATTTTTCAACCATTAGTGAATGCCCAATCGAAATTTTTCATCAAATTCATTTAGGGCTAAATTCTTCATGCATAAACTCGTTGGTAAACTTTTTATTTCTTATTCGATTCACACTAGGAGTGGAAGATACAAAACATTTCTTCGTTTTATACAAAGAACCATAGAGGTTAATTACATTCATATAACTAAATAGAACAGAGAAGAATGTTCAATTTCTTCTGCTACAAGTTACAATAATACTTTACCCACAACAATGCCCTGACTACCTGACCAAATCTTATTATATCGTTCAAATCCGCGCCTCGAAATGTTGACAAATACATAAGAGAAGGATTGACTTATGCAGATCTCATGAAACGAACAGAGAGATACCAAGTTAGGGCACTGTTAAAATCATATGTTTCAAACAAAACAGAACCGCCGGTGACAGTGTCTTAAATTACTCCATCTCATTCAAAAGTCCACGGTCTCTCTCTAGAAAGACGTCCATGTATAAATGGTCTTTGTTCAAGACAAACCGAAATACACAAAAAAATAAGGTTATATTGACAAACTCGACAGCACGTACTAGGAGGATACACTTGGGGCAGTTGGGGCATTCGGCAAACATCTCGGATTGCTCGGATGCCTCAGAATCGTTCTTTCATTACATACAGACTTGGCCGATATCTCTGCTAGTATTAATCGCGTTTCGCTAGTAATACAGGTAAAAAATCATTTATTGCTTCGAGGTTCTCTCTGATAAATAAATGGGTCTCAAAATTTCAGTGTTCACCTAGCACCCCCAGAAGAGTTCTGGAGGAAAAAAGACAAGCAAAGTCATTACAGCCAGGAGTGAGCAGTGGAAGGAAACTTATTCCACATGATTATACCTTTCAAAGAGACATTACACGACGTTATTTTTCTAAAATCAAAACCAATGAATAAATCAGTTTGTATATCTTTTTTGAACTGCCTGAAATGTAACTGAATTTTAATCGAAATCAACATTGGGTATATTATTTAATGAGTATTATTATTATTTAATGAGTTCAAAGAGACATTACACGACGTTATTTTTCTAAAATCAAAACCAATGAATAAATCAGTTTGTATATCTTTTTTGAACTGCCTGAAATGTAACTGAATTTTAATCGAAATCAACATTGGGTATATTATTTAATGAGTAATGAAAAGGACAGTATTAATAAATACTAATTATAAGTGATCTATTTTACAGCATTTCATACTTCGAATGATTCACAATTTGTCAACAAGTCTCTATAGATAAAAATTAATTGCTGTGCGTTAAGTACGCTAAAATTTGAAAACGGCTGGACCAATTTGGCTGATTTTGGTCTTGGCTTATTCGTGGAATTCCAGGGAAGGTTTAAAAGGTGAGAAAATATAAAATGCAAGGTATTTAATATGGTTTCTCCTTAGAAATAGAGGTGATCGATTATCAGTAATTTTCGATGATAAACGATGTTTGACAATTAAACATCGATGTTTTAAAATTGATTTTGCATTATTTATAACATCGTTACATCTATTTCTCGAGCAAAGTTTGCACAAAACACCAATGTTATCTATTAATAATAAATAATTAATTATTAATTCGAGGAACATCGAGTATCATGTTCGGTCATCTTTGTCATTATCGGCTTCGGTGAACATTTGTGAAAGTGACATTTCAAGTTCTGTCCTCTCGATTGTGATAGATACAACTTACCTCAAAGTGTGCGAGAACTTTTTTGTCAACTTGGTTAATTTCAATTTACGATGCCGAGGAGAAAAGACCTGTCATAAGAAACCACGTCACGGGAGAGCCCATGCCCTGATTATTTGATTATAGGAATATAGTTTCAGTTGTTTAAGTATTGGACGTATATATACGAAAAGTTAGGGAAATACAATTGGATCTGATAGGCAGTGTGGCAATCAGGATATAGGCTTTTTCAAGATTTTTCGTGTTTGAAGATAATATTGGACTAATAATAATAACAATAATTTTAATGGCCGATTTGGGCAGACGAAGTTGAGCGGGCTAGCTAGTATTTTCTATTTTATTATTATTATTATTATTACATAACAGAAGAGTTGGGGTTCTCACCCATAAACTCAAAAATTACAAAATGAAATAAAACAATTGAATTCAATGGCCACAAGAAAAAAAGGAAAAAAAAAACTAAATAATGAGATAAACACCAGTCACAGTCACTTCAAAAAAAAGAATCAACTCTGGTCCCTTGTAAACTGGTCGAGTCTATTTTTGAAAGAATTCACCGTGAGAGCGCCAACAACACTATGGGGTAATCTGTTCCATACCTCAAAAACCCGATTGGGGAGGAACGTTTGGCACTGCGTGGTCCTGAAATTCTCCTTCGCTAGTTTGAAGGCATGGCCACGCAGTTGTGTGCTGCTTCTCATGTAGAGGTGATCTAGGTTCACACCAAAGAATCCATTTAAGGCACGATAGGTAACAATAAGATCCCCTCTATTACGTCGGTCCTCGAAGGTTTGTAGATTCATCAATCTCAAACGATCGTGGTAGTCAGGCCTTATCCTCCCAAAAGGAATTCTGGTATTCCAGCGCTGCACGGATTCGAGGAGAAGTTGGTCGCTCCTGAGAGAAGGGCACCACACCGGTCCAGCATATTCCATCAAGGGGCGAACATAGCTGCAATAGAGCATCCGAGAAGTTTCCAAACTACAACCTCTAAACGACCTCTGAATCATATGGGTCATCTGTTTAGACTTTGCCACGATAGACGCTACATGTTGAGACCAGCTTAAGTCATGAGACACCACTATACCCAGATCGTTATGGTGGTCAACAGGGATTAAACATTGACCATCAATCACATATGTCAACTTCGGATTATTTCTACCTAAATGCAGAACCTGGCATTTGCTGGTGTTTAGCGGCAATAACCATTCTCGACACCAATTCTCAACAGCCTGCAAATCATCCTGCAAGGTCTCAATATTAGATGAGAGGTTATAAATTTTCGTGTCGTCTGCAAAAAGAGCGCATGGAGATCTAAGAAGTCGAGGCAGGTCAGACGTATATATTACGAAGAGAATGGGACCCAAGACAGATCCCTGCGGAACACCACTGGTCATCAAAACATCCTCAGATGAGTGAACATCCGCCACTCTCACTCGGAAAGTTCTATTGGAGAGGAAAGCCTTGATCCACGAGAGCAACGCATCCCCTATGCCTAGGTGCTGTAGCTTGGACAGGAGACGACGATGTGGTACTCGATCGAACGCCTTGGAGAAGTCCAAATACAGGACATCAACAGGTATACCCTGATCTAACGAACGGGTCCAATCGTTAAGACAGTAGAGCAAATTGGTCATTGTAGACCGACCAGGAACAAAACCATGTTGCTCCCGTGGTACAATATGATGCGTGAGCGCAAAGTGCAGAAGCTGCTCACAGACAACTTTCTCCAAGACCTTAGATATCGAGGACGTCAGGCTAATGGGGCGATAGTTATTAGGCGAGAGTTTGTCTCCCCCCTTGAATATGGGTGTCACGGAAGCTCTCAACCATTCCCTCGGCAGAGCGGAAGTAGCTAACGATTTCCTGAAAATGAGAGACAGAGGGAGAGCAATGGCAGGAGCACATTTTCTAAGAGTAAAAGGAGAAATGCCATCAGGACCAGGAGAAGATGACTCCTTAAGGCACAACAGATGTCTGAGAACCAACTCCTCGTCGACAGAAACAATCCCAAGCTCAGCAGTAGGACCCGGAACACAAACTGAAGGTAACGGCCCGTCCGGTTCAGAGCAGTAAACGCTGGCAAAAACTTCAGCGAGGGAATCCGCAGATTCGCGGGCATCCTTGGACTTATCTCCTGCAGAGTTCCTGACCAATGGGGCAGAGACCTTCGAATTCATTTGTTTCAACAACTTGGCTATGAAATTGTAAAGTTATGTCAGCTTTATACTTTTTGTTCCCCAATACTCAAAAAACAAAATAGGGCCAAAACTTGGCTGAATTTTCGATAGTCATCAGTCATCAGGAATGCAAAGAATGCTAAGGAGTCTTCGTAAAGGAGGAACTTTTAGTTATCTTTGATGAAGTCTCAATTATTAAATGAATAATATCTCTACAATGGAGTTCATCGAAAGTCTGAAGGATTTCATGTTGAAGCATTCCACGCTATTTTTATTATCAATCTTAAATTTCCAATTCCCATACAGCGAAATAGTGTGGGTGTGTATATTTTAGTCTTCATCTTGTTTATTTTTCGCAATTTGCAATTGTAGCTAAGTTTGAAAATTTGCCAATACAACAATGATGAAAATAATATTATTTCACAAAAATTCTTCAAATTTATTTGCCTTGAAAAATATATTCAATCATTTTATAGGATATATTAGGCGCGTTCCGCTTGGCGATCACAACTCTCAAAATCGTCAAATTGGACGTTGGACGGCTAAAGCAGCATTTTGACCGTTGTGATCGCCAAGCGGAACGCGCCCATTGATATTTTTCAATCTATGATGAACACATAGAAATTTTTAGGAACTTTTTGTAACTAGAAATAAAGCCCTGACTGGTATTCCATAGCGTTCTCTGATGACAATAGGGACTTATTGGGGATTCAATAACGCCAGGCACTAATAAATCCTGGCCGTATTTGACATCTGAACATGCGCAAGGAATGTATTCCTTGTATCATGGTATTATTTCTTGGGGAGCATTGTCCCTATTTATTAAAACATTATCCAGAATCAGAAATTCGATGTAATCATCATCTGATCCTGCCAATATTGTCACTTCCAAAAGCTGATCCATTTCTGAATGTAAATGTAGATAGTCAATGAGTCAATGTTTTAAGATGTTTGTATACAGGGACAACGCACAACGCGGCGAATTTTAGGTTAGGAATAAATCCTCTCTAAATAACGCAGGCCCAATAACTCTTATTTCTGGCACATTTTTAAGTTAGGCAGTACTTGTCACTATATTAATAGGGAGTTATTGGAATACTGCCATCCACTATTAACGCCAGTCACTATTAATAGTGACAAGTACTGCCTGACTTAAAAATGTGCCAGAAATAAGAGTTATTGGGCCTGCGTTATTCAGAGAGGATTTATTCTTAACCCTAAATTCGCCACGTTGTGCGTTGTGCCTGTAAACAAACATCTTAAAACATTGACGTCAATATTGGCAGGAGCAGATGATGATAACATGGAATTTCTGATTCTGGACAATGTTTTAATAAATAGGGATAATGCTCTCCAAGAAATAATACCATGATATCCTTGTATCATGAAATAATACTAGGTTAGGAACAGAGATAATATCCCTAATTATAGAATATTCTATGTTCTACGCAAAATATACATACAAGGTTAGGAATAACGGCATGGCTGTACCAGGAATAATGGAGCCACAAATAGTGGCAGGCAGTAACTTTAATAATTCCAGGCCGTATTTTTTTTCCTCTGCGCATGCTCAGATGTCAAATACGGCCAGGATTTATTAGTGCCTGGCGTTATTGAATCCCCAATAACTCCCTAGTATTAATAGTGACTGGTGTTAATAGTGGATGGCAGTATTCCAATGGTCGCATTCAGCAGAAAGAGCGATTACAAAACTGTTTGCGCTACTGATAGGTAGTGGTAGCGGAAATCGGTTGACATCGGGCGGATTCAGCAGAAAGAGCGGTAATAAACTGTCACAACTGTCAGCCACACAACACGTTACCGAAAAGAGAGAGAGAGAGAGAGAAAAATTTATTATACATTAGAATATATACAATATGCACAATTTACAAAAATTGGTTCGTTATTTTCATAAAACAATAATAGTTCCTACATACAAATGTTTACCTATTTTTATGTTAAATATGGTGCTTTACACCTTACAGAAATTGACATGTAGTTTTTGAATATTCAGTTCAGTGTGTTGGCTCAAATTTAGTTTTCATTGTTTTTTACAGGGAAATAATAGAAAAACCTGCTTTAATTTATTCAATATTAATTATTGAGTTTTCATTCTTATATTACAGGGATTTATGAAGAGGTATTTGAATACTCTTTGTATTCTTTATAAAAAATAGGTAGATGTTCATAGGGTAGAACATGACCTTTATTACGATTCTTATCGCTGAATCGAAGTTTTGTTATCCGACTAACCGGATCGCTCACATAACAAGAGTTGTCGTAGAATTTGGAGGCTATGCTATCTATGTAATCCTTCAAAGTTTCAATACCTGAGGTTTCGTGAAGTTTTGAAACCCTTGTGTATATGTTTTTGTTCAGAACCATTCTCAGGATTTGATTCTGAAATTTTTGAAGCGGACTCAGTGGTGTTGGTTTCAAATGGCACCAAATGGGTGCTGCGTAGCTAATAATTGGCCGAATCAGAGTGGTATAAATAAGAGTTTTGTTTTGTACATTTAATTTACTGTTTTTGTATAATAGAGAATGTAGGGTCCTTTTGGCGGCGTATGCTTTTCCCAGTGTAATTTCGAGTTGTTTATGGAAATTTAATCTTGAATCTAGAGTTACTCCTAGATATTTCACGGTGTCCTTCTGTTTGATTATATGGTTGTTTATTGTTAGAGGTGAAACCAGTTTCTTATCGTTAATTCTTCTGCTGAAAATAATCATTTCTGTTTTATTTTCATTCACAAGAATTTTCCACTTAGCATAGTAATCCATCAATAATCTCAGGTGGTATTGGAGTAGTTTTGTAGCCACTATAGCGCTGAACGGGTGAGCGTAAATCGCGGTATCGTCCGCAAAAAGTGCGGTTTTGGTGTTGGGAAATGATGGGAGATCATGAATGTATAGGTTGAAGAATTTGGGCCCAAGGACCGAACCTTGTGGTACACCTGCTTTTATCGCGGTGGGATTTGAAAATGTTTCATTCAATTTGACGATGAATTTTCTTTCTGATAAATATGAATTTGTAAGTTTTATGATGAACATTGGGAGTTTTAACATAATCATTTTGTATAGCAGTCCTTGGACCCAAACTCGATCAAAAGCTTTTTCAATGTCTAATAGCACCATAGCCGTATTTTGTTTTTTGTTGAAGGCGTTGATGGTATCGTTTATGATTCTTGCTAGTTGGTGAGTTGAACTATGTTTCTTTTTAAATCCGAACTGGAAGGGATCTTTCATATTAGTTTTTTTGAGCGTTTTTTCAAGGATATTTAAAATTACTTTTTCTGTTAGTTTGCTCAACATAGGCAACAAACTGATTGGTCTGTAGCTCAGGGGCGACTGTCTGTCTTTTCCTGGTTTGTGAATAGGTATGACTAATGCGGTTTTCCACATGTTGGGCCAATAGCCTAATTTAATTATAGCATTAACTATGTAGGTCAGTTGTACTATAGATTTTTTGGAAAGATTTTCTAACAGTTTGCAGCCGATGTTATCCAGTCCTGGGGATTTATTGGGTGGTAGGGTTTTGATTAATTTTTGTAGGTCGGTGGGGTTTGTTAGGTACTTGTTGGATTCTGTATTGGTGAGGTTGGGATTCGCAAGAAAATCAGATACAAATTTTTCAATGGGGCGATCTGTATCGTTATCAGCACGGTCTATGTTGTGGGTTGTTTCGAAGGTTTTAGCCAGCAGTTCAACTTTCTGTTCGTCGGTGCTAAATTCATTTGGGTTATGTTTTAATTGCGGAATACTATGTGGTTTTTTCTTCAGGCTTTTTGTCACTTTCCACAGGGAACCGTCCGACGGATTTAGTTTCTGTAGTTTGTTATTCCATTCTTGATTTTTATGAATTTGGATTTCTCGCTTTATCATGGCAGAAAGTGATTCGGAATTTCTTTTTTCTAAAGGATCGCGGGAGCGTTGCCAACGTTTGCGACTTTTGTTTCTAAGTTTGATCAATTCAACAATGTTTGAGGGAATTGATTCGGAGTAAGGATGAATTTTCTTAATTTTTGTCGTGCGATTCCGTGCGTAAATGAGACACTCTGAAAATTTTATTATTTCCTGTTCCAAACATTCCGTAGAGTTTATATTATTGTTAATGACTACTTTACTGTTCATAATTTCTCGAAATTTCTTCCAGTTCGTGGTTGAATAGTCGAGGATATTTTTGGAGGTATTGTCACGGAAGTTACCGAGTATTTCGAATTTAAGGGGGTTGTGATCTGAGGATAATTCAGGTAAGGATTCGGGTTCACTAATATTGGTGAAGGATCTTGATAATAAAATATCTACTGTTGAGGGGGTGGTGTTGTTAAATGGGTATAGGGTAGGAGTGGGTGAGTAATGAACATTGCAGTCTTGGTTTTTTTCCAAGAATTTCAAGAGGGTTCTTCCGTTTGTGTTGTTGGATGGGTTTCCCCAGACAACATGTTTAGCATTCAGGTCACCAATCACCAACGTTTCTCTGCAACTTAGTAGGTTTTCTAGGCAGGTTTCTCTGAAGTTATTAGAGGGGCTGTTATAAACGCATATTATTTTGGGACCATTTAAAATTTGAATACCTACATTCTCTATTGTACAATTTGTACTGGGTAATATTTTAAAAGGAACGGATGTATGTACAAGTATAGCAACACCTCCGTAGTGAGTGTTATTTGAGCGATCTTGAAGTTATCCGATGGTGTTAACCTCGTTTCGTTAATAATGAAAATTTTGATGGAATGTTGTTTCAGAAAGTATAAGATTTCGTGTTCTTTGTTGCGAACGCTGTTGGCGTTCCAGGTGGCTAGATTCAGTTTGTTTGTTGGTGTTCTAGCCATTACAAGTTATTAAGAAATGTATAGAAAGTTTGGAATTTTTCTGGGCCAGACACACATTTTGCCAATTTTTGATTTAGTATTTTGAGATTATGCAAAAATTCAGAGATGTTAATGAAATTATTGAGTTTGTTAAGCTCATTTTTGAGTTCTGAAAAGCTATTACAGTCACCTGGAAGTTGTGGGGTATTGCGCTCTTTGTCCCTTGAACTTTCTGGTTGGACGTTCTGCTTCTCCTCTTGTTTTTTCAGCCGTTGTTCCCACGGGTTCTCTTTCGGCAGGGGCGCTGGTATGTATTTCTTCTTTTCTTCTTGGGCGTTCGTGTTTGTGCTTCTGTTTAATTTTTCTACGATGTTCAAATAAACTTCGCATTTTGTATAATTTGCGGGGTGGTCCCCACCACAGTTGGCACATTTTGCTGGTGTGTCTCTCGTTTTCATGCAATCCATCGTCGGGTGTCTCTCCGCACATTTCAGGCATTTGTAGGGGCTGTAGCAATTTGACGTGGCGTGGCCCCAAGTTTGGCATCTTCTGCACTGTGTAATTTTTTTGTTGGAGTAATGTCGCTCCCATGATACGACAGTGTAGTTCAGGACTCTTACTTGTTGGTTCAAGTGTCGTAATGTTGCTTTGTGGTCAGTGATGACCAGGTAGGCTGGGTTTCTGGTCCCTTTCATTTTAAAAATATTTTTGACGTTGATGTTGTTACCTGATATTTCTGTTTTCAGGTCTTCTAGATTATGTTCTGTATTTAGACCCCTCAGAACGAATGCGTGGGTTCTTTCATTCTTTTTGCTGAATGTATGGAATTCTAAGTTGTCAGATTGGAAGTATTTCTTCAGGTTATTGAAGGCTTCTTCTGTTTCAACGAACAGGTTCGAGGTGTTTCTTCCATACCTGATGTGGAATTTTGTTTCTTCTCCGATAACTCTCTTTATTATGTTAACAGTTGCTGAGTGTTTTTCGAAGACACCGTGTATGACGATGGGGGGCAGTTTTATTTTGGGTTTCGCAACGGGGACTGGTGTTTCCGGGCTGTCATCTGTTTGATCTTCTGCTAAGACATCGAACCTATTCTTTATTGTTATATGTGGATGTGGGGCTGCGGTGTTCATGGGCGCTGGCGCAGGATTGCCTCCTGGATGAGTTTGAGAGGGGTTTGCCTCGTCCTGGATCTTCTTCCGTTTGGCGACGATAGTTGAGTTTATAGGAAAGTTTTCAAACCTTTTCTCTTTCGTACCCGATTTGTTCATGATTTTAGTCATTATATTATATATGTGTCTCTATCACTTCTAACAGTTTAATATTAAATCTAGCTATACGCAAATCACTCTATCACTTTACACAATACAATGCACTACTAATAAACATTTTAAACAAATGGGATAACTTACCAATGATACTCTACAGAAATGATCCTGTTTCCAAACTACAACCTCTAAACGACCTCTGAATCATATGGGTCATCTGTTTAGACTTTGCCACGATAGACGCTACATGTTGAGACCAGCTTAAGTCATGAGACACCACTATACCCAGATCGTTATGGTGGTCAACAGGGATTAAACATTGACCATCAATCACATATGTCAACTTCGGATTATTTCTACCTAAATGCAGAACCTGGCATTTGCTGGTGTTTAGCGGCAATAACCATTCTCGACACCAATTCTCAACAGCCTGCAAATCATCCTGCAAGGTCTCAATATTAGATGAGAGGTTATAAATTTTCGTGTCGTCTGCAAAAAGAGCGCATGGAGATCTAAGAAGTCGAGGCAGGTCAGACGTATATATTACGAAGAGAATGGGACCCAAGACAGATCCCTGCGGAACACCACTGGTCATCAAAACATCCTCAGATGAGTGAACATCCGCCACTCTCACTCGGAAAGTTCTATTGGAGAGGAAAGCCTTGATCCACGAGAGCAACGCATCCCCTATGCCTAGGTGCTGTAGCTTGGACAGGAGACGACGATGTGGTACTCGATCGAACGCCTTGGAGAAGTCCAAATACAGGACATCAACAGGTATACCCTGATCTAACGAACGGGTCCAATCGTTAAGACAGTAGAGCAAATTGGTCATTGTAGACCGACCAGGAACAAAACCATGTTGCTCCCGTGGTACAATATGATGCGTGAGCGCAAAGTGCAGAAGCTGCTCACAGACAACTTTCTCCAAGACCTTAGATATCGAGGACGTCAGGCTAATGGGGCGATAGTTATTAGGCGAGAGTTTGTCTCCCCCCTTGAATATGGGTGTCACGGAAGCTCTCAACCATTCCCTCGGCAGAGCGGAAGTAGCTAACGATTTCCTGAAAATGAGAGACAGAGGGAGAGCAATGGCAGGAGCACATTTTCTAAGAGTAAAAGGAGAAATGCCATCAGGACCAGGAGAAGATGACTCCTTAAGGCACAACAGATGTCTGAGAACCAACTCCTCGTCGACAGAAACAATCCCAAGCTCAGCAGTAGGACCCGGAACACAAACTGAAGGTAACGGCCCGTCCGGTTCAGAGCAGTAGACGCTGGCAAAGACTTCAGCGAGGGAATCCGCAGATTCGCGGGCATCCTTGGACTTATCTCCTGCAGAGTTCCTGACCAATGGGGCAGAGACCTTCGAATTCATTTGTTTCAACAACTTGGCTATGAAATTGTAAAGTTATGTCAGCTTTATACTTTTTGTTCCCCAATACTCAAAAAACAAAATAGGGCCAAAACTTGGCTGAATTTTCGATAGTCATCAGTCATCAGGAATGCAAAGAATGCTAAGGAGTCTTCGTAAAGGAGGAACTTTTAGTTATCTTTGATGAAGTCTCAATTATTAAATGAATAATATCTCTACAATGGAGTTCATCGAAAGACTGAAGGATTTCATGTTGAAGCATTCCACGCTATTTTTATTATCAATCTTAAATTTCCAATTCCCATACAGCGAAATAGTGTGGGTGTGTATATTTTAGTCTTCATCTTGTTTATTTTTCGCAATTTGCAATTGTAGCTAAGTTTGAAAATTTGCCAATACAACAATGATGAAAATAATATTATTTCACAAAAATTCTTCAAATTTATTTGCCTTGAAAAATATATTCAATCATTTTATAGGATATATTAGGCGCGTTCCGCTTGGCGATCACAACTCTCAAAATCGTCAAATTGGACGTTGGACGGCTAAAGCAGCATTTTGACCGTTGTGATCGCCAAGCGGAACGCGCCCATTGATATTTTTCAATCTATGATGAACACATAGAAATTTTTAGGAACTTTTTGTAACTAGAAATAAAGCCCTGACTGGTATTCCATAGCGTTCTCTGATGACAATAGGGACTTATTGGGGATTCAATAACGCCAGGCACTAATAAATCCTGGCCGTATTTGACATCTGAACATGCGCAAGGAATGTATTCCTTGTATCATGGTATTATTTCTTGGGGAGCATTGTCCCTATTTATTAAAACATTATCCAGAATCAGAAATTCGATGTAATCATCATCTGATCCTGCCAATATTGTCACTTCCAAAAGCTGATCCATTTCTGAATGTAAATGTAGATAGTCAATGAGTCAATGTTTTAAGATGTTTGTATACAGGGACAACGCACAACGCGGCGAATTTTAGGTTAGGAATAAATCCTCTCTAAATAACGCAGGCCCAATAACTCTTATTTCTGGCACATTTTTAAGTTAGGCAGTACTTGTCACTATATTAATATTAATAGTGACTGGTGTTAATAGTGGATGGCAGTATTCCAATGGTCGCATTCAGTAGAAAGAGCAATTACAAAACTCTTTGCGCTACTGATAGGTAGTGGTAGCGGAAATCGGTTGACATCGGGCTGATTCAGCAGAAAGAGCGGTAATAAACTGTCACAACTGTCAGCCACACAACACGTTACCGAAAAGGAGCGCAAGTCAGGTACGCTACTAAAAATGGCGACCGCTACCCAACATGTTACATAGATAGCTCAACGTTCAGCAGAAGATCATAGAACAACAGTTGCTTCTGCTGAATGCGCCCAATAACTCCCATCAATTTTGAAACGGACTATACGGAGTACCTATGAATATTCTTGACTCAGGCCGTCGATTCAATGGACGTCTCAATAACAAAAAAAAGTAACGATGTTGTTTCCGTGAGTGTAATTTTGCCTCATATTCTACATTTAGGATATTTTTGGTTTTTTCATTTATAAATTTTGGATTATAGATGAAAGTATTGGCGAATCCAACTACCGTTGAGGGCGCTGTAAATACTTGTTTTCTAGGTTCGAAATTTAGCCACCAGTTTGAGTGGCGCTAGGGGTTTTTTTGTAAATTTTGAATGACAACGGGATATTTTTATCATTTTGTGAAATAAATGAATAGATTTTCATTTTAAGAGTGATTTAAAGGCTTTTTAAGATGGTAGTGTGTGTGTGAATGCATTTCTGATTGTACATTAAGTGTGGCGAATTCAGAAAAACAACTCGTTTTAACCACGAATGATGAAAAAATTGTATGCAAAGATATTTAAACTACTTGTAAGAACAATTCTTTTGGTCAAATGAATATGTTGGGATTACTCAAATGACGTAGAATAATATATTTGGAAGTATTTCCTAGATCCATGAGATTCTGCAGAATTTGTGAATGAATGATACTACCTCGAAGTGATATCCGATTGAAGCAGAATCATTCGTGCTGCACACAGGTTCAGATGAACGAACAAAATTTGATTGAGAACATTTCATTTAATCAGTTATTCAATCATATGTTGCAAAATGAATAAACGATTCTGAAAGTTTTTCCAATCTTTATTTGTGTTTTGTTTGTAATTTTAAAATGGAAATTGTATATATCTTTCATCACACAATATTAAGATAACAATCAAATATAGATAAAATATTTGTTTACAATGGAAAATTTGCCAGAGATGATACCAAAAAGTCAGAAGAGATGTATGTAATTGCCAAGTCAAAGTGAAACAACTAAAACAAAATGCTGACATAAATATAGAACAAACCTTTGAAAATTTATAAAATACTTAAAAAATTTTAATTGTTTGAAAACTTATAGGTTGGGTTTCACAAAACGTTAATTGTTTGATTAAAAAACCTTACCTGAATTCGAACCAATCGAATCCTTCTTTTTGAAATTTCAACGAATAGCGGTGGCCCCAATTAATTTAACGGTACAATCGTAGTTTTGTGAAACCGACCCATAATCTTCCAAACCAAGTGTTTGCAAATTCAGTCAAGGAGTTCAATTGTTTCTTATTTTTAATGGCGTTAGCAAAATTTCACATCAAATCACCAGTGTTCACTTGTCCAATTGTCTTCAGATACTTCCTCTACATTTTCAAATCTCACAGATTGCATTTTGAATAGCCCATGCACAGCAGCTTGTTCCTCTTTACACAAAGCAGACAATATTGGGTAGAACTTTCGTTTATGCCCAATGAGGGAACATAGATGCAAATTTTCTGTCGAGTTTTGACATTGAGACAGAAAACAGTCATAGACACATGTTCGATCTGAAGATCAATAATATGATAAATTATATATTTTGAATATGTTATGACTATTTGAAATAGAAAATTACATGGAGAAATGAAATAGATCATCAAATATGGCGATTGATGACTTTCACATCATTCGACGTATGTTAATTATAATAATAATAATAATTATAATATTTATTCACACATGTAACAAATTAATAGTCTCATGTATGAATATTTGCCATTAAAACATTATATAGCCTGTCAAAAAAAAAAATTTACTAATACACATATGTACACAAATATCTGCATAATGCAATGTCAGCAGAATATAAACAACATAACATATTTACAAATATGTAAACACTAAATAAGACAAAATTTTAAGTTTAAAGAAACTCGGTCATATCATATATGGTGTTTTCCAGAAGCAAACTTTTTACCCTTCTCGTAAATGCAGGTAGGCTTAATGTTTTCAACTCACAGGGGAGCTTGTTATAGAGTTTCAGGCATGCATGATTCGGACCTTCTTGCGTTCTCTTTATTCTTGCGTATGGGACAGTGTAATGATTTTTTTCCCGAGTGTTATAATTATGATAGTCTGCATTTCTCAGGAACTTATTCTGGTATTGATGAACATATTTAACGCAAGCAAGTATGAAACATGAAGTGATGGTAAGTATTTTCTCCCTCTTAAATATTTCTCTGCAGCTGTCCGAGATCTTCATCTGGTATAAAGTCCTTATAGCCCTTTTCTGTTGAACGAGAACTCTTTGAGCATCTGTACATTGTCCCCAGAGCAATATACCGTACGTTGCTGCACTGTGGAAGCTCGAATAGTATGTAAGCTTCGCAGTTCTAATGTCGCTTAATTGCCGCATTCTTCTGATTAGGAAGATGGAGGATACCAACTTTTTACACAGACTGTCTATGTGGTTGCTCCAATTTAGAGATAGCTGAAATTCAAGCCCCAAATATAACATAGACGAATCAGTGGGCTCTCTGTTAGTGAACACAAGCTTCTGGGTTTTTGTTGAATTCATGAGTAATCCATTAGCTGCAAACCATTTCTGTGCTTCCTTTTCACTGGCTTCTGCTTTTTCATGTAGGTCAATTCTATTGCCTGACTTTTTCAGAATAATCACATCATCAGCGTAGCTTCAGCACTTGCTACATGTTATATTATAGAATACATCATTCATGAATAGAATGAAGAGAATCGGACCCAGGATCGATCCCTGAGGGACACCACATTCTACCTCGATGGAATCCGATCTGCATCCATTCCACTTCACTAACTGTCGCCGATTCCTCAGATATGATTGAATTAGTTGATGTGCCAATCCTCTTATGCCATAATATTGTATTTTCTCCAGCAGTATTTCGTGACTGATGCTATCAAATGCTTTACTTAAATCTATGGATGTTGCTTCTACTTCTTCCGAATTATTATATGCTTCTAGCACGGTTTCGAGTACGTCAATCATCGCTGTTATTGTTGACCTGCTCCTTCTGAAGCCTTGTTGTGCAGTGTGAAGTAGTGATTTACTCTCAAGGAAGTCAACCAGACGTTTCTTCAACGCTATTTCAAACATCTTTGATAACACTGGCAGAACTGAAAGAGGTCTATAATTTGAGAATTCCTCTGTATCTCCACCTTTGTGAATGGGTGTAACTATCGCCATTTTGAGTTCCTCTGGAAAAACCCCTTGTTTGAAACAGTCATTTATGATTTTGCACAATAGTGTTTTTATATATGGAATTATATATTTTATCAACTGGACTGTCATGCCATAGTAATCTTTCGTACTTTTGTTTTTCATTTTCCTCACTGAATCGACCAACTCATCCTCAGACACTGGATAGAGATACAGTGAATCTGCACTATGGATATTGACTCTGTGAAGCAGAGCAGTTGATGTCGGCAAGGTCGTTCCAGCTCTTCCTGCTATTTCTTTGCCCACACTAATGAAGTATTGATTCATCTTATCGGCTGTGATGACATCGCCTGATGAATTTGTATGATATTTCCTATTTGTTTGTTGTTTTATTACCTCCCACATTTCTTTGAGTCTATTCTCAGCTTTTTCTATTCGTTTCGTATTTTTTTTCTTACAGAGTTATTTATCGCCTCCCTCAGTCTGACTTTCAAGAAACTGCAGAGCTCCCTACTACTTTCATCGCCCCTCACATCAGCTATGATTTTCGCAGCCTCAAGTTTGCTTCTCACATTCTCTATTTCTTTCGTTGTCTTGTACTGCTTGCGTTTTTTCATTTTTATTCTTTTTTCAGGAAAAGAGGAGTGGAACACATGCATCAGTCTTCCATGAAATTTATGATATTGAGTTTCCGCGTCCTCGTCATATATTAGAGTCCAATTTTCTTCATGAATCTTCTGTATAAAGAAATCAATGTTCTTCTCATTCATTGGTCTGACTATTTTAAAGGCTTCTCTTTCAGGAGTACATGGAGTGTATGGCATTTTAAAAATTTGGGCGAAATGGTCCGATAGATGAGGTTCGTATGTAATAGCTTTGCAATCGTCACTGTAGGAATTCGTAAAGACATTATCGATGCAATTTGTTGAACTTTTCGTTTCATGTGATGGGTCAGAAAATACATAATCCATATATTCATGTTGGGTTGCCTATACTTAGGAGACGAATAAGATGAAGTGTTCTATATGAATATTAGTTATATTATGATGAATTTTGAACGAATCGAATAAACTAATACTAGTATTGTATTGTCTCTCGCTTATGCCAAATTTTCTATAAATGGCATTAACTGTTTATCAATGGGAAATTTAAGAAAAACAATTCTGTTCACATTTTGAATTGTCTGTCTAGGCAAAATTGAAATTTTCAAAAATTAATATCTTCAGAACGGAGGGGTCTACACAAATGAAATTTGTTTCAGAGAATTTCTTATTGCCGAATGATTTCATGAAAAAATCATGAACGATATCGGCTCCTGGCCACATTTTAAATTATCCCTCTCTCAAGGCAATATTGAAATTTTCAAAAATTAATATCTGCAGAGCGGAGGGGTCTACACAAATGAAATTTGTTTCAGAGAATTTCTTATTGCCGAATGATCTCATGAAAAAATCATGAACGATATCGGCTACTGGCCACATTTTAAATTATCCGTCTGTCAAGGTAAAATTGAAAATTTCAAAAATTTATATCTCCGGAACGGCGAGGTCTACAGAAATAAAATTTGTACCAGAGAATTTCTTATTGCCGAATGATTTCATGAAAAAATCATGAACGATATCGGCTCCTGGCCACATTTTAAATTATCCCTCTGTCAAGGTAAAATTGAGAATTTCAAAAATTGATATCTCCGAAACGGCGAGGTCTACAGAAATAAAATTTGTACCAGAGAATTTCTTATTGCCGAATGATTTCATGAAAAAATCATGAACGATATCGGCTCCTGGCCACATTTCAAATTATCCCTCTGTCAAGGTAAAATTGAGAATTTCAAGAATTTATATCTCCAGAACGGTGAGGTCTACAGAAATAAAATTTGTACCAGAGAATTTCTTATTGCCGACTGATTTCATGAAAAAATCATGAACGATATCGCCTCCTGGCCACATTTCAAATTATCCCTCTGTCAAGGTAAAATTGAGAATTTCAAAAATTTATATCTCCGGAACGGCGAGGTCTACAGAAATAAAATTTGTACCAGAGAATTTCTTATTGCCGACTGATTTCATGAAAAAATCATGAACGATATCAGCTCCTGGCCACATTTTAAATTATACCTCTGTCAAGGTAAAATTGAGAATTTCAAAAATTTATATCTCCAGAACGGCGAGGTCTACAGAAATAAAATTTGTACCAGAAAATTTCTTATTGCTGAATGATTTCATGAAAAAATCATGAACGATATCGGCCCCTGACCACATTTTAAATTATCCCTTTGTCAAGGTAAAATTGAGAATTTCAAAAATTTATATCTCCGGAACGGCGAGGTCTACAGAAATAAAATTTGTACCAGAGAATTTCTTATTGCCGACTGATTTCATGAAAAAATCATGAACGATATCGCCTCCTGGCCACATTTCAAATTATCCCTCTGTCAAGGTAAAATTGAGAATTTCAAAAATTTATATCTCCAGAACGGCGGGGTCTACAAAAATAAAATTTATACCAGAGAATTTCTTATTGCCGAATGATTTCATGAAAAAATCATGAACGATATCAGCTCCTGGCCACATTTTAAATTATACCTCTGTCAAGGTAAAATTGAGAATTTCAAAAATTTATATCTCCAGAACGGCGAGGTCTACAGAAATAAAATTTGTACCAGAGAATTTCTTATTGCTGAATGATTTCATGAAAAAATCATGAACGATATCGGCTCCTGACCACATTTTAAATTATCCCTTTGTCAAGGTAAAATTGAGAATTTCAAAAATTTATATCTCCGGAACGGCGAGGTCTACAGAAATAAAATTTGTACCAGAGAATTTCTTATTGCCGACTGATTTCATGAAAAAATCATGAACGATATCGCCTCCTGGCCACATTTCAAATTATCCCTCTGTCAAGGTAAAATTGAGAATTTCAAAAATTTATATCTCCAGAACGGCGAGGTCTACAGAAATAAAATTTGTACCAGAGAATTTCTTATTGCCGACTGATTTCATGAAAAAATCATGAACGATATCGCCTCCTGGCCACATTTCAAATTATCCCTCTGTCAAGGTAAAATTGAGAATTTCAAAAATTTATATCTCCAGAACGGCGAGGTCTACAGAAATAAAATTTGTACTAGAGAATTTCTTATTGCCGAATGATTTCATGAAAAAATCATGAACGATATCAGCTCCTGGCCACATTTTAAATTATCCCTCTGTCAAGGTAAAATTGAGAATTTCAAAAATTTATATTTCCGGAACGGCGAGGTCTACAGAAATAAAATTTGTACCAGAGAATTTCTTATTGCCGAATGATTTCATGAAAAAATCATGAACGATATCGGCTCCTGGCCACATTTTAAATTATCCCTCTGTCAAGGTAAAATTGAGAATTTCAAAAATTGATATCTCCGGAACGGCGAGGTCTACAGAAATAAAATTTGTACCAGAGAATTTCTTATTGCCCAATGATTTCATGAAAAAATCATGAACGATATCAGCTCCTGGCCACATTTTAAATTATCCCTTTGTCAAGGTCAAATTGAGAATTTCAAAAATTTATATCTCCGGAACGGCGAGGTCTACAGAAATAAAATTTGTACCAGAGAATTTCTTATTGCCGACTGATTTCATGAAAAAATCATGAACGATATCGCCTCCTGGCCACATTTCAAATTATCCCTCTGTCAAGGTAAAATTGAGAATTTCAAAAATTTATATCTCCAGAACGGCGAGGTCTACAGAAATAAAATTTGTACCAGAGAATTTTTTATTGCCGAATAATTTCATGAAAAAATCATGAACGATATCAGCTCCTGGCCACATTTTAAATTATCCCTCTGTCAAGGTAAAATTGAGAAATTCAAAAATTTATATTTCCGGAACGGCGAGGTCTACAGAAATAAAATTTGTACCAGAGAATTTCTTATTGCCGAATGATTTCATGAAAAAATCATGAACGATATCGGCTCCTGGCCACATTTTAAATTATCCCTCTGTCAAGGTAAAATTGAGAATTTCAAAAATTGATATCTCCGGAACGGCGAGGTCTACAGAAATAAAATTTGTACCAGAGAATTTCTTATTGCCGAATGCTTTCATGAAAAAATCATGAACGATATCAGCTCCTGGCCACATTTTAAATTATCCCTCTGTCAAGGTAAAATTGAGAATTTCAAGAATTTATATCTCCAGAACGGCGAGGTCTACAGAAATAAAATTTGTACCAGAGAATTTCTTATTGCCGACTGATTTCATGAAAAAATCATGAACGATATCGCCTCCTGGCCACATTTCAAATTATCCCTCTGTCAAGGTAAAATTGAGAATTTCAAAAATTTATATCTCCAGAACGGCGAGGTCTACAGAAATAAAATTTGTACCAGAGAATTTCTTATTGCCGAATGATTTCATGAAAAAATCATGAACGATATCGGCTCTTGGCCACATTTTAAATTATCCCTCTGTCAAGGTAAAATTGAGAATTTCAAAAATTGATATCTCCGGAACGGCGAGGTCTACAGAAATAAAATTTGTACCAGAGAATTTCTTATTGCCGAATGATTTCATGAAAAAATCATGAACGATATCGGCTCCTGGCCACATTTCAAATTATCCCTCTGTCAAGGTAAAATTGAGAATTTCAAGAATTTATATCTCCAGAACGGCGAGGTCTACAGAAATAAAATTTGTACCAGAGAATTTCTTATTGCTGAATGATTTCATGAAAAAATCATGAACGATATCGGCTCCTGACCACATTTTAAATTATCCCTTTGTCAAGGTAAAATTGAGAATTTCAAAAATTTATATCTCCGGAACGGCGAGGTCTACAGAAATAAAATTTGTACCAGAGATTTTCTTATTGCCGACTGATTTCATGAAAAAATCATGAACGATATCGCCTCCTGGCCACATTTCAAATTATCCCTCTGTCAAGGTAAAATTGAGAATTTCAAAAATTTATATCTCCAGAACGGCGAGGTCTACAGAAATAAAATTTGTACCAGAGAATTTCTTATTGCTGAATGATTTCATGAAAAAATCGTGAACGATATCGGCTCCTGAACACATTTTAAATTATCCCTTTGTCAAGGTAAAATTGAGATTTATATCTCCGGAACGGCGAGGTCTACAGAAATAAAATTTGTACCAGAGAATTTCTTATTGCCGACTGATTTCATGAAAAAATCATGAACGATATCGCCTCCTGGCCACATTTCAAATTATCCCTCTGTCAAGGTAAAATTGAGAATTTCAAAAATTTATATCTCCAGAACGGCGAGGTCTACAGAAATAAAATTTGTACCAGAGAATTTCTTATTGCCGAATGATTTCATGAAAAAATCATGAACGATATCAGCTCCTGGCCACATTTTAAATTATCCCTCTGTCAAGGTTAAATTGAGAATTTCAAGAATTTATATCTCCAGAACGGCGAGGTCTACAGAAATAAAATTTGTACCAGAGAATTTCTTATTGCCGAATGATTTCATGAAAAAATCATGAACGATATCAGCTCCTGGCCACATTTTAAATTATCCCTCTGTCAAGGTAAAATTGAGAATTTCAAAAATTTATATTTCCGGAACGGCGAGGTCTACAGAAATAAAATTTGTACCAGAGAATTTCTTATTGCCGAATGATTTCATGAAAAAATCATGAACGATATCGGCTCCTGGCCACATTTTAAATTATCCCTCTGTCAAGGTAAAATTGAGAATTTCAAAAATTGATATCTCCGGAACGGCGAGGTCTACAGAAATAAAATTTGTACCAGAGAATTTCTTATTGCCGAATGCTTTCATGAAAAAATCATGAACGATATCAGCTCCTGGCCACATTTTAAATTATCCCTCTGTCAAGGTAAAATTGAGAATTTCAAGAATTTATATCTCCAGAACGGCGAGGTCTACAGAAATAAAATTTGTACCAGAGAATTTCTTATTGCCGAATGATTTCATGAAAAAATCATGAACGATATCAGCTCCTGACCACATTTTAAATTATCCCTCTGTCAAGGTACAATTGAGAATTTCAAAAATTTATATCTCCAGAACGGCGAGGTCTACAGAAATAAAATTTGTACCAGAGAATTTCTTATTGCTGAATGATTTCATGAAAAAATCGTAAACGATATCGGCTCCTGACCACATTTTAAATTATCCCTTTGTCAAGGTAAAATTGAGAATTTCAAAAATTTATATCTCCGGAACGGCGAGGTCTACAGAAATAAAATTTGTACCAGAGAATTTCTCATTGCCGACTGATTTCATGAAAAAATCATGAACGATATCAGCTCCTGGCCACATTTTAAATTATCCCTCTGTCAAGGTAAAATTCAGAATTTCAAGAATTTATATCTCCAGAACGGCGAGGTCTACAGAAATAAAATTTGTACCAGAGAATTTCTTATTGCTGAATGATTTCATGAAAAAATCATGAACGATATCGGCTCCTGACCACATTTTAAATTATCCCTTTGTCAAGGTAAAATTGAGAATTTCATAAATTTATATCTCCGGAACGGCGAGGTCTACAGAAATAAAATTTGTACCAGAGAATTTCTTATTGCCGACTGATTTCATGAAAAAATCATGAACGATATCGCCTCCTGGCCACATTTCAAATTATCCCTCTGTCAAGGTAAAATTGAGAATTTCAAAAATTTATATCTCCAGAACGGCGAGGTCTACAGAAATAAAATTTGTACCAGAGAATTTCTTATTGCTGAATGATTTCATGAAAAAATCGTGAACGATATCGGCTCCTGAACACATTTTAAATTATCCCTTTGTCAAGGTAAAATTGAGAATTTCAAAAATTTATATCTCCGGAACGGCGAGGTCTACAGAAATAAAATTTGTTCCAGAGAATTTCTAATTGCCGAATGATTTCATGAAAAAATCATGAACGATATCGCCTCCTGGCCACATTTCAAATTATCCCTCTGTCAAGGTAAAATTGAGAATTTCAAAAATTTATATCTCCAGAACGGCGAGGTCTACAGAAATAAAATTTGTACCAGAGAATTTCTTATTGCCGAATGATTTCATGAAAAAATCATGAACGATATCAGCTCCTGGCCACATTTTAAATTATCCCTCTGTCAAGGTTAAATTGAGAATTTCAAGAATTTATATCTCCAGAACGGCGAGGTCTACAGAAATAAAATTTGTACCAGAGAATTTCTTATTGCCGAATGATTTCATGAAAAAATCATGAACGATATCAGCTCCTGGCCACATTTTAAATTATCCCTCTGTCAAGGTAAAATTGAGAATTTCAAAAATTTATATTTCCGGAACGGCGAGGTCTACAGAAATAAAATTTGTACCAGAGAATTTCTTATTGCCGAATGATTTCATGAAAAAATCATGAACGATATCGGCTCCTGGCCACATTTTAAATTATCCCTCTGTCAAGGTAAAATTGAGAATTTCAAAAATTGATATCTCCGGAACGGCGAGGTCTACAGAAATAAAATTTGTACCAGAGAATTTCTTATTGCCGAATGCTTTCATGAAAAAATCATGAACTATATCAGCTCCTGGCCACATTTTAAATTATCCCTCTGTCAAGGTAAAATTGAGAATTTCAAGAATTTATATCTCCAGAACGGCGAGGTCTACAGAAATAAAATTTGTACCAGAAAATTTCTTATTGCCGAATGATTTCATGAAAAAATCATGAACGATATCAGCTCCTGACCACATTTTAAATTATCCCTCTGTCAAGGTACAATTGAGAATTTCAAAAATTTATATCTCCAGAACGGCGAGGTCTACAGAAATAAAATTTGTACCAGAGAATTTCTTATTGCTGAATGATTTCATGAAAAAATCGTAAACGATATCGGCTCCTGACCACATTTTAAATTATCCCTTTGTCAAGGTAAAATTGAGAATTTCAAAAATTTATATCTCCGGAACGGCGAGGTCTACAGAAATAAAATTTGTACCAGAGAATTTCTTATTGCCGACTGATTTCATGAAAAAATCATGAACGATATCGCCTCCTGGCCACATTTCAAATTATCCCTCTGTCAAGGTAAAATTGAGAATTTCAAAAATTTATATCTCCAGAACGGCGAGGTCTACAGAAATAAAATTTGTACCAGAGAATTTCTTATTGCTGAATGATTTCATGAAAAAATCGTGAACGATATCGGCTCCTGAACACATTTTAAATTATCCCTTTGTCAAGGTAAAATTGAGAATTTCAAAAATTTATATCTCCGGAACGGCGAGGTCTACAGAAATAAAATTTGTACCAGAGAATTTCTTATTGCCGACTGATTTCATGAAAAAATCATGAACGATATCGCCTCCTGGCCACATTTCAAATTATCCCTCTGTCAAGGTAAAATTGAGAATTTCAAAAATTTATATCTCCAGAACGGCGAGGTCTACAGAAATAAAATTTGTACCAGAGAATTTCTTATTGCCGAATGATTTCATGAAAAAATCATGAACGATATCAGCTCCTGGCCACATTTTAAATTATACCTCTGTCAAGGTTAAATTGAGAATTTCAAGAATTTATATCTCCAGAACGGCGAGGTCTACAGAAATAAATATTTGTACCAGAGAATTTCTTATTGCCGAATGATTTCATGAGAAAATCATGAACGATATCAGCTCCTGGCCACATTTTAAATTATCCCTCTGTCAAGGTTAAATTGAGAATTTCAAGAATTTATATCTCCAGAACGGCGAGGTCTACAGAAATAAAATTTGTACCAGAGAATTTCTTATTGCTGAATGATTTCATGAAAAAATCATGAACGATATCAGCTCCTGGCCACATTTTAAATTATCCCTCTGTCAAGGTAAAATTGAGAATTTCAAAAATTTATATTTCCGGAACGGCGAGGTCGACAGAAATAAAATTTGTACTAGAGAATTTCTTATTGCCGAATGATTTCATGGAAAAAATCATGAACGATATCAGCTCCTGGCCACATTTCAAATTATCCCTCTGTCAAGGTAAAATTGAGAATTTCAAAAATTTATATCTCCAGAACGGCGAGGTCTACAGAAATAAAATTTGTACCAGAGAATTTCTTATTGCCGAATGATTTCATGAAAAAATCATGAACGATATCAGCTCCTGGCCACATTTTAAATTATCCCTCTGTCAAGGTTAAATTGAGAATTTCAAGAATTTATATCTCCAGAACGGCGAGGTCTACAGAAATAAAATTTGTACCAGAGAATTTCTTATTGCCGAATGATTTCATGAAAAAATCATGAACGATATCAGCTCCTGGCCACATTTTAAATTATCCCTCTGTCAAGGTAAAATTGAGAATTTCAAAAATTTATATTTCCGGAACGGCGAGGTTTACAGAAATAAAATTTGTACCAGAGAACTTCTTATTGCCGAATGATTTCATGAAAAAATCATGAACGATATCGGCTCCTGGCCACATTTTAAATTATCCCTCTGTCAAGGTAAAATTGAGAATTTCAAAAATTGATATCTCCGGAACGGCGAGGTCTACAGAAATAAAATTTGTACCAGAGAATTTCTTATTGCCGAATGCTTTCATGAAAAAATCATGAACGATATCAGCTCCTGGCCACATTTTAAATTATCCCTCTGTCAAGGTAAAATTGAGAATTTATATCTCCAGAACGGCGATGTCTACAGAAATAAAATTTGTACCAGAGAATTTCTTATTGCCGAATGATTTCATGAAAAAATCATGAACGATATCAGCTCCTGACCACATTTTAAATTATCCCTCTGTCAAGGTAAAATTGAGAATTTCAAAAATTTATATCTCCAGAACGGCGAGGTCTACAGAAATAAAATTTGTACCAGAGAATTTCTTATTGCTGAATGATTTCATGAAAAAATCGTGAACGATATCGGCTCCTGGCCACATTCTAAATTATCCCTCTGTCAAAGTAAAATTGAGAATTTCAAAAATTGATATCTCCGGAACGGCGAGGTCTACAGAAATAAAATTTGTACCAGAGAATTTCTTATTTCCGAATGATTCCATGAAAAAATCATGAACGATATCGCCTCCTGGCCACATTTCAAATTATCCCTCTGTCAAGGTAAAATTGAGAATTTCAAGAATTTATATCTCCAGAACGGCGAGGTCTACAGAAATAAAATTTGTACCAGAGAATTTCTTATTGCCGAATGATTTCATGAAAAAATCATGAACGATATCAGCTCCTGGCCACATTTTAAATTATCCCTCTGTCAAGGTTAAATTGAGAATTTCAAAAATTTATATTCCGGAACGGCGAGGTCTACAGAAATAAAATTTGTACCAGAAAATTTCTTATTGCCGAATGATTTCATGAAAAAATCATGAACGATATCGGCTCCTGGCCACATTCTAAATTATCCCTCTGTCAAGGTAAAATTGAGAATTTCAAAAATTGATATCTCCGGAACGGCGAGGTCTACAGAAATAAAATTTGTACCAGAGAATTTCTTATTTCCGAATGATCTCATGAAAAAATCATGAACGTTATCGGCTCCTGGCCACATTTCAAATTATCCCTCTGTCAAGGTAAAATTGAGAATTTCAAGAATTTATATCTCCAGAACGGCGAAGTCTACAGAAATAAAATTTGTACCAGAGAATTTCTTATTGCTGAATGATTTCATGAAAAAATCATGAACGATATCGGCTCCTGACCACATTTTAAATTATCCCTTTGTCAAGGTAAAATTGAGAATTTCAAAAATTTATATCTCCGGAACGGCGAGGTCTACAGAAATAAAATTCGTACCAGAGAATTTCTTATTGCCGACTGATTTCATGAAAAAATCATGAACGATATCGGCTCCTGACCACATTTTAAATTATCCCTTTGTCAAGGTAAAATTGAGAATTTCAAAAATTTATATCTCCGGAACGGCGAGGTCTACAGAAATAAAATTTGTACCAGAGATTTTCTTATTGCCGACTGATTTCATGAAAAAATCATGAACGATATCGCCTCCTGGCCACATTTCAAATTATCCCTCTGTCAAGGTAAAATTGAGAATTTCAAAAATTTATATCTCCAGAACGGCGAGGTCTACAGAAATAAAATTTGTACCAGAGAATTTCTTATTGCCGAATGATTTCATGAAAAAATCATGAACGATATCAGCTCCTGGCCACATTTTAAATTATCCCTCTGTCAAGGTAAAATTGAGAATTTCAAGAATTTATATCTCCAGAACGGCGAGGTCTACAGAAATAAAATTTATACCAGAGAATTTCTTATTGCCGAATGATTTCATGAAAAAATCATGAACGATATCAGCTCCTGGCCACATTTTAAATTATCCCTCTGTCAAGGTAAAATTGAGAATTTCAAAAATTTATATTTCCGGAACGGCGAGGTCTACAGAAATAAAATTTGTACCAGAGAATTTCTTATTGCCGAATGATTTCATGAAAAAATTATGAACGATATCGGCTCCTGGCCACATTTCAAATTATCCCTCTGTCAAGGTAAAATTGAGAATTTCAAAAATTGATATCTCCGGAACGGCGAGGTCTACAGAAATAAAATTTGTACCAGAGAATTTCTTATTGCCGACTGATTTCATGAAAAAATCATGAACGATATCGGCTCCTGACCACATTTTAAATTATCCCTTTGTCAAGGTAAAATTGAGAATTTCAAAAATTTATATCTCCGGAACGGCGAGGTCTACAGAAATAAAATTTGTACCAGAGAGTTTCTTATTGCCGACTGATTTCATGAAAAAATCATGAACGATATCGGCTCCTGGCCACATTTCAAATTATCCCTCTGTCAAGGTAAAATTGAGAAATTTCAAAAATTTATATCTCCAGAACGGCGAGGTCTACAGAAATAAAATTTGTACCAGAAAATTTCTTATTTCCGAATGATTCCATGAAAAAATCATGAACGATATCGCCTCCTGGCCACATTTCAAATTATCCCTCTGTCAAGGTAAAATTGAGAATTTCAAGAATTTATATCTCCAGAACGGCGAGGTCTACAGAAATAAAATTTGTACCAGAGAATTTCTTATTGCCGAATGATTTCATGAAAAAATCATGAACGATATCAGCTCCTGGCCACATTTTAAATTATCCCTCTGTCAAGGTTAAATTGAGAATTTCAAAAATTTATATTTCCGGAACGGCGAGGTCTACAGAAATAAAATTTGTACCAGAAAATTTCTTATTGCCGAATGATTTCATGAAAAAATCATGAACGATATCGGCTCCTGGCCACATTCTAAATTATCCCTCTGTCAAGGTAAAATTGAGAATTTCAAAAATTGATATCTCCGGAACGGCGAGGTCTACAGAAATAAAATTCGTACCAGAGAATTTCTTATTGCCGACTGATTTCATGAAAAAATCATGAACGATATCGGCTCCTGACCACATTTTAAATTATCCCTTTGTCAAGGTAAAATTGAGAATTTCAAAAATTTATATCTCCGGAACGGCGAGGTCTACAGAAATAAAATTTGTACCAGAGAATTTCTTATTGCCGACTGATTTCATGAAAAAATCATGAACGATATCGCCTCCTGGCCACATTTCAAATTATCCCTCTGTCAAGGTAAAATTGAGAATTTCAAAAATTTATATCTCCAGAACGGCGAGGTCTACAGAAATAAAATTTGTACCAGAGAATTTCTTATTGCCGAATGATTTCATGAAAAAATCATGAACGATATCAGCTCCTGGCCACATTTTAAATTATCCCTCTGTCAAGGTAAAATTGAGAATTTCAAGAATTTATATCTCCAGAACGGCGAGGTCTACAGAAATAAAATTTATACCAGAGAATTTCTTATTGCCGAATGATTTCATGAAAAAATCATGAACGATATCAGCTCCTGGCCACATTTTAAATTATCCCTCTGTCAAGGTAAAATTGAGAATTTCAAGAATTTATATCTCCAGAACGGCGAGGTCTACAGAAATAAAATTGGTACCAGAGAATTTCTTATTGCCGAATGCTTTCATGAAAAAATCATGAACGATATCAGCTCCTGGCCACATTTCAAATTATCCCTCTGTCAAGGTAAAATTGAGAATTTCAAGAATTTATATCTCCAGAACGGCGAGGTCTACAGAAATAAAATTTGTACCAGAGAATTTCTTATTGCTGAATGATTTCATGAAAAAATCATGAACGATATCGGCTCCTGACCACATTTTAAATTATCCCTTTGTCAAGGTAAAATTGAGAATTTCAAAAATTTATATCTCCGGAACGGCGAGGTCTACAGAAATAAAATTTGTACCAGAGAATTTCTTATTGCCGACTGATTTCATGAAAAAATCATGAACGATATCGGCTCCTGACCACATTTTAAATTATCCCTTTGTCAAGGTAAAATTGAGAATTTCAAAAATTTATATCTCCGGAACGGCGAGGTCTACAGAAATAAAATTTGTACCAGAGAGTTTCTTATTGCCGACTGATTTCATGAAAAAATCATGAACGATATCGGCTCCTGGCCACATTTCAAATTATCCCTCTGTCAAGGTAAAATTGAGAAATTCAAAAATTTATATCTCCAGAACGGCGAGGTCTACAGAAATAAAATTTGTACCAGAAAATTTCTTATTGCCGAATAATTTCATGAAAAAATCATGAACGATATCGCCTCCTGGCCACATTTCAAATTATCCCTCTGTCAAGGTAAAATTGAGAATTTCAAAAATTTATATCTCCAGAAGGGCGAGGTCTACAGAAATAAAATTTGTACCAGAGAATTTCTTATTGCCGACTGATTTCATGAAAAAATCATGAACGATATCGCCTCCTGGCCACATTTCAAATTATCCCTCTGTCAAGGTAAAATTGAGAATTTCAAAAATTTATATCTCCAGAACGGCGAGGTCTAGAGAAATAAAATTTCTACCAGAAAATTTCTTATTGCCGAATGATTTCATGAAAAAATCATGAACGATATCAGCTCCTGGCCACATTTTAAATTATCCCTCTGTCAAGGTAAAATTGAGAATTTCAAAAATTTATATCTCCGGAACGGCGAGGTCTACAGAAATAAAATTTGTACCAGAGAATTTCTAATTGCTGAATGATTTCATGAAAAAATCATGAACGATATCGGCTCCTGACCACATTTCAAATTATCCCTTTGTCAAGGTAAAATTGAGAATTTCAAAAATTTATATCTCCGGAACGGCGAGGTCTACAGAAATAAAATTTGTACCAGAGAATTTCTTATTGCCGACTGATTTCATGAAAAAATCATGAACGATATCGCCTCCTGGCCACATTTCAAATTATCCCTCTGTCAAGGTAAAATTGAGAATTTCAAAAATTTATATCTCCAGAACGGCGAGGTCTAGAGAAATAAAATTTCTACCAGAGAATTTCTTATTGCCGAATGATTTCATGAAAAAATCATGAAAGATATCAGCTCCTGGCCACATTTTAAATTATCCCTCTGTCAAGGTAAAATTGAGAATTTCAAAAATTTATATCTCCGGAACGGCGAGGTCTACAGAAATAAAATTTGTACCAGAGAATTTCTAATTGCTGAATGATTTCATGAAAAAATCATGAACGATATCGGCTCCTGACCACATTTTAAATTATCCCTTTGTCAAGGTAAAATTGAGAATTTCAAAAATTTATATCTCCGGAACGGCGAGGTCTACAGAAATAAAATTTGTACCAGAGAATTTCTTATTGCCGACTGATTTCATGAAAAAATCATGAACGATATCGCCTCCTGGCCACATTTCAAATTATCCCTCTGTCAAGGTAAAATTGAGAATTTCAAAAATTTATATCTCCAGAACGGCGAGGTCTACAGAAATAAAATTTGTACCAGAGAATATCTTATTGCTGAATGATTTCATGAAAAAATCATGAACGATATCAGCTCCTGGCCACATTTTAAATTATCCCTTTGTCAAGTTAAAATTGAGAATTTCAAAAATTTATATCTCCGGAACGGCGAGGTCTACAGAAATAAAATTTAGACCAGAGAATTTCTTATTGCCGACTGATTTCATGAAAAAATCATGAACGATATCGCCTCCTGGCCACATTTCAAATTATCCCTCTGTCAAGGTAAAATTGAGAATTTCAAAAATTTATATCTCCAGAACGGCGAGGTCTACAGAAATAAAATTTGTACCAGAGAATATCTTATTGCTGAATGATTTCATGAAAAAATCATGAACGATATCAGCTCCTGGCCACATTTTAAATTATCCCTCTGTCAAGGTAAAATTGAGAATTTCAAGAATTTATATCTCCGGAACGGCGAGGTTTACAGAAATAAAATTTGTACCAGAGAATTTTTCATTGCCGAATGATTTCATGAAAAAATCATGAACGATATCGGCTCCTGGCCACATTTCAAATTATCCCTCTGTCAAGGTAAAATTGAGAATTTCAAGAATTTATATCTCCAGAACGGCGAGGTCTACAGAAATAAAATTTGTACCAGAGAATTTCTTATTGCTGAATGATTTCATGAAAAAATCATGAACGATATCGCCTTCTGGCCACATTTTAAATTATCCCTCTGTCAAGGTTAAATTGAGAATTTCAAGAATTTATATCTCCAGAACGGCGAGGTCTACAGAAATAAAATTTGTACCAGAGAATTTCTTATTGCTGAATGATTTCATGAAAAAATCATGAACGATATCGGCTCCTGACCACATTTTAAATTATCCCTTTGTCAAGGTAAAATTGAGAATTTCAAAAATTGATATCTCCGGAACGGCGAGGTCTACAGAAATAAAATTTGTACCAGAGAATTTCTTATTGCCGAATGATTTCATGAAAAAATTATGAACGATATCGGCTCCTGGCCACATTTCAAATTATCCCTCTGTCAAGGTAAAATTGAGAATTTCAAGAATTTATATCTCCAGAACGGCGAGGCTACAGAAATAAAATTTGTACCAGAGAATTTCTTATTGCCGACTGATTTCATGAAAAAATCATGAACGATATCGCCTCCTGGCCACATTTCAAATTATCCCTCTGTCAAGGTAAAATTGAGAATTTCAAGAATTTATATCTGCAGAACGGCGAGGTCTACAGAAATAAAAATTGTACCAGAGAATTTCTTATTGCTGAATGATTTCATGAAAAAATCATGAACGATATCGGCTCCTGACCACATTTTAAATTATCCCTTTGTCAAGGTAAAATTGAGAATTTCAAAAATTTATATCTCCGGAACGGCGAGGTCTACAGAAATAAAATTTGTACCAGAGATTTTCTTATTGCCGACTGATTTCATGAAAAAATCATGAACGATATCGCCTCCTGGCCACATTTCAAATTATACCTCTGTCAAGGTAAAATTGAGAATTTCAAGAATTTATATCTCCAGAACGGCGAGGTCTACAGAAATAAAATTTGTACCAGAGAATTTCTTATTGCTGAATGATTTCATGAAAAAATCATGAACGATATCGGCTCCTGACCACATTTTAAATTATCCCTTTGTCAAGGTAAAATTGAGAATTTCAAAAATTTATATCTCCGGAACGGCGAGGTCTACAGAAATAAAATTTGTACCAGAGAATTTCTTATTGCCGACTGATTTCATGAAAAAATCATGAACGATATCGGCTCCTGACCACATTTTAAATTATCCCTTTGTCAAGGTAAAATTGAGAAATTCAAAAATTTATATCTCCGGAACGGCGAGGTCTACAGAAATAAAATTTGTACCAGAGATTTTCTTATTGCCGACTGATTTCATGAAAAAATCATGAACGATATCGCCTCCTGGCCACATTTCAAATTATCCCTCTGTCAAGGTAAAATTGAGAATTTCAAAAATTTATATCTCCAGAACGGCGAGGTCTACAGAAATAAAATTTGTACCAGAGAATTTCTTATTGCCGAATGATTTCATGAAAAAATTATGAACGATATCGGCTCCTGGCCACATTTCAAATTATCCCTCTGTCAAGGTAAAATTGAGAATTTCAAAAATTGATATCTCCGGAACGGCGAGGTCTACAGAAATAAAATTTGTACCAGAGAATTTCTTATTGCCGAATGCTTTCATGAAAAAATCATGAACGATATCAGCTCCTGGCCACATTTCAAATTATCCCTCTGTCAAGGTAAAATTGAGAATTTCAAGAATTTATATCTCCAGAACGGCGAGGTCTACAGAAATAAAATTTGTACCAGAGAATTTCTTATTGCTGAATGATTTCATGAAAAAATCATGAACGATATCGGCTCCTGACCACATTTCAAATTATCCCTTTGTCAGGGTAAAATTGAGAATTTCAAAAATTTATATCTCCGGAACGGCGAGGTCTACAGAAATAAAATTTGTACCAGAGAATTTCTTATTGCCGACTGATTTCATGAAAAAATCATGAACGATATCGGCTCCTGACCACATTTTAAATTATCCCTTTGTCAAGGTAAAATTGAGAATTTCAAAAATTTATATCTCCGGAACGGCGAGGTCTACAGAAATAAAATTTGTACCAGAGAATATCTAATTGCCGACTGATTTCATGAAAAAATCATGAACGATATCGGCTCCTGGCCACATTTCAAATTATCCCTCTGTCAAGGTAAAATTGAGAATTTCAAAAATTTATATCTCCAGAACGGCGAGGTCTACAGAAATAAAATTTGTACCAGAGAATTTCTTATTGCCGAATAATTTCATGAAAAAATCATGAACGATATCAGCTCCTGGCCACATTTTAAATTATCCCTCTGTCAAGGTAAAATTGAGAATTTCAAGAATTCATATCTCCAGAATTGCGAGGTCTACAGAAATGAAATTTGTACCAGAGAATTTCTTATTGCCGACTGATTTCATGAAAAAATCATGAACGATATCGCCTCCTGGCCACATTTCAAATTATCCCTCTGTCAAGGTAAAATTGAGAATTTCAAAAATTTATATCTCCAGAACGGCGAGGTCTACAGAAATAAAATTTGTACCAGAGAATTTCTTATTGCCGACTGATTTCATGAAAAAATCATGAACGATATCGCCTCCTGGACACATTTCAAATTATCCCTCTGTCAAGGTAAAATTGAGAATTTCAAAAATTTATATCTCCAGAACGGCGAGGTCTAGAGAAATAAAATTTCTACCAGAAAATTTCTTATTGCCGAATGATTTCATGAAAAAATCATGAACGATATCAGCTCCTGGCCACATTTTAAATTATCCCTCTGTCAAGGTAAAATTGAGAATTTCAAAAATTTATATCTCCGGAACGGCGAGGTCTACAGAAATAAAATTTGTACCAGAGAATTTCTAATTGCTGAATGATTTCATGAAAAAATCATGAACGATATCGGCTCCTGACCACATTTTAAATTATCCCTTTGTCAAGGTAAAATTGAGAATTTCAAAAATTTATATCTCCGGAACGGCGAGGTCTACAGAAATAAAATTTGTACCAGAGAATTTCTTATTGCCGACTGATTTCATGAAAAAATCATGAACGATATCGCCTCCTGGCCACATTTCAAATTATCCCTCTGTCAAGGTAAAATTGAGAATTTCAAAAATTTATATCTCCAGAACGGCGAGGTCTACAGAAATAAAATTTGTACCAGAGAATATCTTATTGCGGAATGATTTCATGAAAAAATCATGAACGATATCAGCTCCTGGCCACATTTTAAATTATCCCTTTGTCAAGGTAAAATTGAGAATTTCAAAAATTTATATCTCCGGAACGGCGAGGTCTACAGAAATAAAATTTGTACCAGAGAATTTCTTATTGCCGACTGATTTCATGAAAAAATCATGAACGATATCGCCTCCTGGCCACATTTCAAATTATCCCTCTGTCAAGGTAAAATTGAGAATTTCAAAAATTTATATCTCCAGAACGGCGAGGTCTACAGAAATAAAATTTGTACCAGAGAATATCTTATTGCTGAATGATTTCATGAAAAAATCATGAACGATATCGCCTTCTGGCCACATTTTAAATTATCCCTCTGTCAAGGTAAAATTGAGAATTTCAAGAATTTATATCTCCAGAACGGCGAGGTCTACAGAAATAAAATTTGTACCAGAGAATTTCTTATTGCTGAATGATTTCATGAAAAAATCATGAACGATATCGGCTCCTGACCACATTTTAAATTATCCCTTTGTCAAGGTAAAATTGAGAATTTCAAAAATTGATATCTCCGGAACGGCGAGGTCTACAGAAATAAAATTTGTACCAGAGAATTTCTTATTGCCGAATGATTTCATGAAAAAATCATGAACGATATCGGCTCCTGGCCACATTTCAAATTATCCCTCTGTCAAGGTAAAATTGAGAATTTCAAGAATTTATATCTCCAGAACGGCGAGGCTACAGAAATAAAATTTGTACCAGAGAATTTCTTATTGCCGACTGATTTCATGAAAAAATCATGAACGATATCGCCTCCTGGCCACATTTCAAATTATCCCTCTGTCAAGGTAAAATTGAGAATTTCAAGAATTTATATCTCCAGAACGGCGAGGTCTACAGAAATAAAAATTGTACCAGAGAATTTTTATTGCTGAATGATTTCATGAAAAAATCATGAACGATATCGGCTCCTGACCACATTTTAAATTATCCCTTTGTCAAGGTAAAATTGAGAATTTCAAAAATTTATATCTCCGGAACGGCGAGGTCTACAGAAATAAAATTTGTACCAGAGATTTCTTATTGCCGACTGATTTCATGAAAAAATCATGAACGATATCGCCTCCTGGCCACATTTCAAATTATCCCTCTGTCAAGGTAAAATTGAGAATTTCAAGAATTTATATCTCCAGAACGGCGAGGTCTACAGAAATAAAATTTGTACCAGAGAATTTCTTATTGCTGAATGATTTCATGAAAAAATCATGAACGATATCGGCTCCTGACCACATTTTAAATTATCCCTTTGTCAAGGTAAAATTGAGAATTTCAAAAATTTATATCTCCGGAACGGCGAGGTCTACAGAAATAAAATTTGTACCAGAGAATTTCTTATTGCCGACTGATTTCATGAAAAAATCATGAACGATATCGGCTCCTGACCACATTTTAAATTATCCCTTTGTCAAGGTAAAATTGAGAATTTCAAAAATTTATATCTCCGGAACGGCGAGGTCTACAGAAATAAAATTTGTACCAGAGAATTTCTTATTGCCGACTGATTTCATGAAAAAATCATGAACGATATCGCCTCCTGGCCACATTTCAAATTATCCCTCTGTCAAGGTAAAATTGAGAATTTCAAAAATTTATATCTCCAGAACGGCGAGGTCTACAGAAATAAAATTTGTATCAGAGAATTTCTTATTGCCGAATGATTTCATGAAAAAATTATGAACGATATCGGCTCCTGGCCACATTTCAAATTATCCCTCTGTCAAGGTAAAATTGAGAATTTCAAAAATTGATATCTCCGGAACGGCGAGGTCTACAGAAATAAAATTTGTACCAGAGAATTTCTTATTGCCGAATAATTTCATGAAAAAATCATGAAAGATATCAGCTCCTGGCCACATTTTAAATTATCCCTCTGTCAAGGTAAAATTGAGAATTTCAAGAATTCATATCTCCAGAATTGCGAGGTCTACAGAAATAAAATTTGTACCAGAGAATTTCTTATTGCCGACTGATTTCATGAAAAAATCATGAACGATATCGCCTCCTGGCCACATTTCAAATTATCCCTCTGTCAAGGTAAAATTGAGAATTTCAAAAATTTATATCTCCAGAACGGCGAGGTCTACAGAAATAAAATTTGTACCAGAGAATTTCTTATTGCCGACTGATTTCATGAAAAAATCATGAACGATATCGCCTCCTGGCCACATTTCAAATTATCCCTCTGTCAAGGTAAAATTGAGAATTTCAAAAATTTATATCTCCAGAACGGCGAGGTCTAGAGAAATAAAATTTCTACCAGAAAATTTCTTATTGCCGAATGATTTCATGAAAAAATCATGAACGATATCAGCTCCTGGCCACATTTTAAATTATCCCTCTGTCAAGGTAAAATTGAGAATTTCAAAAATTTATATCTCCGGAACGGCGAGGTCTACAGAAATAAAATTTGTACCAGAGAATTTCTAATTGCTGAATGATTTCATGAAAAAATCATGAACGATATCGGCTCCTGACCACATTTTAAATTATCCCTTTGTCAAGGTAAAATTGAGAATTTCAAAAATTTATATCTCCGGAACGGCGAGGTCTACAGAAATAAAATTTGTACCAGAGAATTTCTTATTGCCGACTGATTTCATGAAAAAATCATGAACGATATCGCCTCCTGGCCACATTTCAAATTATCCCTCTGTCAAGGTAAAATTGAGAATTTCAAAAATTTATATCTCCAGAACGGCGAGGTCTACAGAAATAAAATTTGTACCAGAGAATTTCTTATTGCGGAATGATTTCATGAAAAAATCATGAACGATATCAGCTCCTGGCCACATTTTAAATTATCCCTTTGTCAAGGTAAAATTGAGAATTTCAAAAATTTATATCTCCGGAACGGCGAGGTCTACAGAAATAAAATTTGTACCAGAGAATTTCTTATTGCCGACTGATTTCATGAAAAAATCATGAACGATATCGCCTCCTGGCCACATTTCAAATTATCCCTCTGTCAAGGTAAAATTGAGAATTTCAAAAATTTATATCTCCAGAACGGCGAGGTCTACAGAAATAAAATTTGTACCAGAGAATATCTTATTGCTGAATGATTTCATGAAAAAATCATGAACGATATCAGCTCCTGGCCACATTTTAAATTATCCCTCTGTCAAGGTAAAATTGAGAATTTCAAGAATTTATATCTCCGGAACGGCGAGGTATACAGAAATAAAATTTGTACCAGAGAATTTCTTATTGCCGAATGATTTCATGAAAAAATCATGAACGATATCGGCTCCTGGCCACATTTCAAATTATCCCTCTGTCAAGGTAAAATTGAGAATTTCAAGAATTTATATCTCCAGAACGGCGAGGTCTACAGAAATAAAATTTGTACCAGAGAATTTCTTATTGCTGAATGATTTCATGAAAAAATCATGAACGATATCGCCTCCTGGCCACATTTCAAATTATCCCTCTGTCAAGGTAAAATTGAGAATTTCAAAAATTTATATCTCCAGAACGGCGAGTTCTACAGAAATAAAATTTGTACCAGAGAATTTCTTATTGCTGAATGATTTCATGAAAAAATCATGAACGATATCGGCTCCTGACCACATTTTAAATTATCCCTTTGTCAAGGTAAAATTGAGAATTTCAAAAATTGATATCTCCGGAATGGCGAGGTCTACAGAAATAAAACTTGTACCAGAGAATTTCTTATTGCCGAATGATTTCATGAAAAAATCATGAACGATATCGGCTCCTGGCCACATTTCAAATTATCCCTCTGTCAAGGTAAAATTGAGAATTTCAAAATTTATATCTCCAGAACGGCGAGGCTACAGAAATAAAATTTGTACCAGAGAATTTCTTATTGCCGACTGATTTCATGAAAAAATCATGAACGATATCGCCTCCTGGCCACATTTCAAATTATCCCTCTGTCAAGGTAAAATTGAGAATTTCAAAAATTTATATCTCCAGAACGGCGAGGTCTACAGAAATAAAATTTGTACCAGAGAATTTCCTATTGCTGAATGATTTCATGAAAAAATCATGAACGATATCGGCTCCTGACCACATTTTAAATTATCCCTTTGTCAAGGTAAAATTGAGAATTTCAAAAATTTATATCTCCGGAACGGCGAGGTCTACAGAAATAAAATTTGTACCAGAGATTTTCTTATTGCCGACTGATTTCATGAAAAAATCATGAACGATATCGCCTCCTGGCCACATTTCAAATTATCCCTCTGTCAAGGTAAAATTGAGAATTTCAAAAATTTATATCTCCAGAACGGCGAGGTCTACAGAAATAAAATTTGTACCAGAGAATTTCTTATTGCTGAATGATCTCATGAAAAAATCGTGAACGATATCGGCTCCTGAACACATTTTAAATTATCCCTTTGTCAAGGTAAAATTGAGAATTTCAAAAATTTATATCTCCGGAACGGCGAGGTCTACAGAAATAAAATTTGTACCAGAGAATTTCTTATTGCCGACTGATTTCATGAAAAAATCATGAACGATATCGCCTCCTGGCCACATTTCAAATTATCCCTCTGTCAAGGTAAAATTGAGAATTTCAAAAATTTATATCTCCGGAACGGCGAGGTCTACAGAAATAAAATTTGTACCAGAGAATTTCTTATTGCCGAATGATTTCATGAAAAAATCATGAACGATATCAGCTCCTGGCCACATTTTAAATTATCCCTCTGTCAAGGTAAAATTGAGAATTTCAAAAATTTATATCTCCAGAACGGCGAGGTCTACAGAAATAAAATTTGTACCAGAGAATTTCTTATTGCTGAATGATTTCGTGAAAAAATCGTGAACGATATCGCCTCCTGAACACATTTTAAATTATCCCTTTGTCAAGGTAAAATTGAGAATTTCAAAAATTTATATCTCCAGAACGGCGATGTCTACAGAAATAAAATTTGTACCAGAAAATATCTTATTGCCGAATGATTTCATGAAAAAATCATGAACGATATCAGCTCCTGGCCACATTTTAAATTATTCCTCTGTCAAGGTAAAATTGAGAATTTCAAGAATTTATATCTCCAGAACGGCGAGGTCTACAGAAATAAAATTTGTACCAGAGAATCTCTTATTGCCGAATGATTTCATGAAAAAATCATGAACGATATCGCCTCCTGGCCACATTTCAAATTATCCCTCTGTCAAGGTAAAATTGAGAATTTCAAAAATTTATATCTCCAGAACGGCGAGGTCTACAGAAATAAAATTTGTACCAGAGAATTTCTTATTGCTGAATGATTTCATGAAAAAATCGTGAACGATATCGGCTCCTGAACACATTTTAAATTATCCCTTTGTCAAGGTAAAATTGAGAATTTCAAAAATTTATATCTCCGGAACGGCGAGGTCTACAGAAATAAAATTTGTACCAGAGAATTTCTTATTGCCGACTGATTTCATGAAAAAATCGTGAACGATATCGGCTCCTGACCACATTTTAAATTATCCCTTTGTCAAGGTAAAATTGAGAATTTCAAAAATTTATATCTCCGGAACGGCGAGGTCTACAGAAATAAAATTTGTACCAGAGAATTTCTTATTGCTGAATGATTTGATGAAAAAATCGTGAACGATATCGGCTCCTGACCACATTTTAAATTATCCCTTTGTCAAGGTAAAATTGAGAATTTCAAAAATTTATATCTCCAGAACGGCGATGTCTACAGAAATAAAATTTGTACCAGAAAATTTCTTATTGCCGAATGATTTCATGAAAAAATCATGAACGATATCAGCTCCTGGCCACATTTTAAATTATTCCTCTGTCAAGGTAAAATTGAGAATTTCAAGAATTTATATCTCCAGAACGGCGAGGTCTACAGAAATAAAATTTGTACCAGAGAATCTCTTATTGCCGAATGATTTCATGAAAAAATCATGAACGATATCAGCTCCTGGCCACATTTTAAATTATCCCTCTGTCAAATTAAAATTGAGAATTTCAAAAATTTATATTTCCGGAACGGCGAGTTCTACAGAAATAAAATTTGTACCAGAGAATTTCTTATTGCCGAATGATTTCATGAAAAAATCATGAACGATATCGGCTCCTGGCCACATCTTAAATTATCCCTCTGTCAAGGTAAAATTGAGAATTTCAAAAATTTATATCTCCGGAACGGCGAGGTCTACAGAAATAAAATTTGTACCAGAGAATTTCTTATTGCTGAATGATTTCATGAAAAAATCATGAACGATATCGGCTCCTGGCCACATTTCAAATTATCCCTCTGTCAAGGTAAAGTTGAGAATTTCAGGAATTTATATCTCCAGAACGGCGAGGTCTACAGAAATGGAATTTATACCAGAGAATTTCTTATTGCCGACTGATTTCATGAAAAAATCATGAACGATATCGCCTCCTGGCCACATTTCAAATTATCCCTCTGTCAAGGTAAAATTGAGAATTTCAAAAATTTATATCTCCAGAACGGCGAGGTCTACAGAAATAAAATTTGTACCAGAGAATTTCTTATTGCTGAATGATTTCATGAAAAAATCATGAACGATATCGGCTCCTGACCACATTTTAAATTATCCCTTTGTCAAGGTAAAATTGAGAATTTCAAAAATTGATATCTCCGGAACGGCGAGGTCTACAGAAATAAAATTTGTACCAGAGAATTTCTTATTGCCGAATGATTTCATGAAAAAATCATGAACGATATCGGCTCCTGGCCACATTTCAAATTATCCCTCTGTCAAGGTAAAATTGAGAATTTCAAGAATTTATATCTCCAGAACGGCGAGGTCTACAGAAATAAAATTTGTACCAGAGAATTTCTTATTGCTGAATGATTTCATGAAAAAATCATGAACGATATCGGCTCCTGACCACATTTTAAATTATCCCTTTGTCAAGGTAAAATTGAGAATTTCAAAAATTTATATCTCCGGAACGGCGAGGTCTACAGAAATAAAATTTGTACCAGAGAATTTCTTATTGCCGACTGATTTCATGAAAAAATCATGAACGATATCGCCTCCTGGCCACATTTCAAATTATCCCTCTGTCAAGGTAAAATTGAGAATTTCAAAAATTTATATCTCCGGAACGGCGAGGTCTACAGAAATAAAATTTGTACCAGAGAATTTCTTATTGCCGACTGATTTCATGAAAAAATCATGAACGATATCGCCTCCTGGCCACATTTCAAATTATCCCTCTGTCAAGGTAAAATTGAGAATTTCAAAAATTTATATCTCCAGAACGGCGAGGTCTACAGAAATAAAATTTGTACCAGAGAATTTCTTATTGCCGAATGATTTCATGAAAAAATCATGAACGATATCAGCTCCTGGCCACATTTTAAATTATCCCTCTGTCAAGGTAAAATTGAGAATTTCAAAAATTTATATCTCCAGAACGGCGAGGTCTACAGAAATAAAATTTGTACCAGAGAATTTCTTATTGCTGAATGATTTCATGAAAAAATCATGAACGATATCGGCTCCTGACCACATTTTAAATTATCCCTTTGTCAAGGTAAAATTGAGAATTTCAAAAATTTATATCTCCGGAACGGCGAGGTCTACAGAAATAAAATTTGTACCAGAGAATTTCTTATTGCCGACTGATTTCATGAAAAAATCATGAACGATATCGCCTCCTGGCCACATTTCAAATTATCCCTCTGTCAAGGTAAAATTGAGAGTTTCAAGAATTTATATCTCCAGAACGGCGAGGTCTACAGAAATAAAATTTGTACCAGAGAATTTCTTATTGTTGAATGATTTCATGAAAAAATCATGAACGATATCGGCTCCTGACCACATTTTAAATTATCCCTTTGTCAAGGTAAAATTGAGAATTTCAAAAATTTATATCTCCGGAACGGCGAGGTCTACAGAAATAAAATTTGTACCAGAGAATTTCTTATTGCCGAATGATTTCATGAAAAAATCATGAACGATATCGGCTCCTGGCCACATTTCAAATTATCCCTCTGTCAAGGTAAAATTGAGAATTTCAAGAATTTATATCTCCAGAACGGCGAGGTCTACAGAAATAAAATTTGTACCAGAGAATTTCTTATTGCTGAATGATTTCATGAAAAAATCATGAACGATATCGGCTCCTGACCACATTTTAAATTATCCCTTTGTCAAGGTAAAATTGAGAATTTCAAAAATTTATATCTCCGGAACGGCGAGGTCTACAGAAATAAAATTTGTACCAGAGAATTTCTTATTGCCGACTGATTTCATGAAAAAATCATGAACGATATCGCCTCCTGGCCACATTTCAAATTATCCCTCTGTCAAGGTAAAATTGAGAATTTCAAAAATTTATATCTCCGGAACGGCGAGGTCTACAGAAATAAAATTTGTACCAGAGAATTTCTTATTGCCGACTGATTTCATGAAAAAATCATGAACGATATCGCCTCCTGGCCACATTTCAAATTATCCCTCTGTCAAGGTAAAATTGAGAATTTCAAAAATTTATATCTCCAGAACTGCGAGGTCTACAGAAATAAAATTTGTACCAGAGAATTTCTTATTGCCGAATGATTTCATGAAAAAATCATGAACGATATCAGCTCCTGGCCACATTTTAAATTATCCCTCTGTCAAGGTAAAATTGAGAATTTCAAAAATTTATATCTCCAGAACGGCGAGGTCTACAGAAATAAAATTTGTACCAGAGAATTTCTTATTGCTGAATGATTTCATGAAAAAATCATGAACGATATCGGCTCCTGACCACATTTTAAATTATCCCTTTGTCAAGGTAAAATTGAGAATTTCAAAAATTTATATCTCCGGAACGGCGAGGTCTACAGAAATAAAATTTGTACCAGAGAATTTCTTATTGCCGACTGATTTCATGAAAAAATCATGAACGATATCGCCTCCTGGCCACATTTCAAATTATCCCTCTGTCAAGGTAAAATTGAGAATTTCAAAAATTTATATCTCCAGAACGGCGAGGTCTACAGAAATAAAATTTGTACCAGAGAATTTCTTATTGCTGAATGATCTCATGAAAAAATCGTGAACGATATCGGCTCCTGAACACATTTTAAATTATCCCTTTGTCAAGGTAAAATTGAGAATTTCAAAAATTTATATCTCCGGAACGGCGAGGTCTACAGAAATAAAATTTGTACCAGAGAATTTCTTATTGCCGACTGATTTCATGAAAAAATCATGAACGATATCGCCTTCTGGCCACATTTCAAATTATCCCTCTGTCAAGGTAAAATTGAGAATTTCAAAAATTTATATCTCCGGAACGGCGAGGTCTACAGAAATAAAATTTGTACCAGAGAATTTCTTATTGCCGAATGATTTCATGAAAAAATCATGAACGATATCAGCTCCTGGCCACATTTTAAATTATCCCTCTGTCAAGGTAAAATTGAGAATTTCAAAAATTTATATCTCCAGAACGGCGAGGTCTACAGAAATAAAATTTGTACCAGAGAATTTCTTATTGCTGAATGATTTCGTGAAAAAATCGTGAACGATATCGCCTCCTGAACACATTTTAAATTATCCCTTTGTCAAGGTAAAATTGAGAATTTCAAAAATTTATATCTCCAGAACGGCGATGTCTACAGAAATAAAATTTGTACCAGAAAATATCTTATTGCCGAATGATTTCATGAAAAAATCATGAAAGATATCAGCTCCTGGCCACATTTTAAATTATTCCTCTGTCAAGGTAAAATTGAGAATTTCAAGAATTTATATCTCCAGAACGGCGAGGTCTACAGAAATAAAATTTGTACCAGAGAATCTCTTATTGCCGAATGATTTCATGAAAAAATCATGAACGATATCGCCTCCTGGCCACATTTCAAATTATCCCTCTGTCAAGGTAAAATTGAGAATTTCAAAAATTTATATCTCCAGAACGGCGAGGTCTACAGAAATAAAATTTGTACCAGAGAATTTCTTATTGCTGAATGATTTCATGAAAAAATCGTGAACGATATCGGCTCCTGAACACATTTTAAATTATCCCTTTGTCAAGGTAAAATTGAGAATTTCAAAAATTTATATCTCCGGAACGGCGAGGTCTACAGAAATAAAATTTGTACCAGAGAATTTCTTATTGCCGACTGATTTCATGAAAAAATCGTGAACGATATCGGCTCCTGACCACATTTTAAATTATCCCTTTGTCAAGGTAAAATTGAGAATTTCAAAAATTTATATCTCCGGAACGGCGAGGTCTACAGAAATAAAATTTGTACCAGAGAATTTCTTATTGCTGAATGATTTGATGAAAAAATCGTGAACGATATCGGCTCCTGACCACATTTTAAATTATCCCTTTGTCAAGGTAAAATTGAGAATTTCAAAAATTTATATCTCCAGAACGGCGATGTCTACAGAAATAAAATTTGTACCAGAAAATTTCTTATTGCCGAATGATTTCATGAAAAAATCATGAACGATATCAGCTCCTGGCCACATTTTAAATTATTCCTCTGTCAAGGTAAAATTGAGAATTTCAAGAATTTATATCTCCAGAACGGCGAGGTCTACAGAAATAAAATTTGTACCAGAGAATCTCTTATTGCCGAATGATTTCATGAAAAAATCATGAACGATATCAGCTCCTGGCCACATTTTAAATTATCCCTCTGTCAAATTAAAATTGAGAATTTCAAAAATTTATATTTCCGGAACGGCGAGTTCTACAGAAATAAAATTTGTACCAGAGAATTTCTTATTGCCGAATGATTTCATGAAAAAATCATGAACGATATCGGCTCCTGGCCACATCTTAAATTATCCCTCTGTCAAGGTAAAATTGAGAATTTCAAAAATTTATATCTCCGGAACGGCGAGGTCTACAGAAATAAAATTTGTACCAGAGAATTTCTTATTGCTGAATGATTTCATGAAAAAATCATGAACGATATCGGCTCCTGGCCACATTTCAAATTATCCCTCTGTCAAGGTAAAGTTGAGAATTTCAGGAATTTATATCTCCAGAACGGCGAGGTCTACAGAAATGAAATTTATACCAGAGAATTTCTTATTGCCGACTGATTTCATGAAAAAATCATGAACGATATCGCCTCCTGGCCACATTTCAAATTATCCCTCTGTCAAGGTAAAATTGAGAATTTCAAAAATTTATATCTCCAGAACGGCGAGGTCTACAGAAATAAAATTTGTACCAGAGAATTTCTTATTGCTGAATGATTTCATGAAAAAATCATGAACGATATCGGCTCCTGACCACATTTTAAATTATCCCTTTGTCAAGGTAAAATTGAGAATTTCAAAAATTGATATCTCCGGAACGGCGAGGTCTACAGAAATAAAATTTGTACCAGAGAATTTCTTATTGCCGAATGATTTCATGAAAAAATCATGAACGATATCGGCTCCTGGCCACATTTCAAATTATCCCTCTGTCAAGGTAAAATTGAGAATTTCAAGAATTTATATCTCCAGAACGGCGAGGTCTACAGAAATAAAATTTGTACCAGAGAATTTCTTATTGCTGAATGATTTCATGAAAAAATCATGAACGATATCGGCTCCTGACCACATTTTAAATTATCCCTTTGTCAAGGTAAAATTGAGAATTTCAAAAATTTATATCTCCGGAACGGCGAGGTCTACAGAAATAAAATTTGTACCAGAGAATTTCTTATTGCCGACTGATTTCATGAAAAAATCATGAACGATATCGCCTCCTGGCCACATTTCAAATTATCCCTCTGTCAAGGTAAAATTGAGAATTTCAAAAATTTATATCTCCGGAACGGCGAGGTCTACAGAAATAAAATTTGTACCAGAGAATTTCTTATTGCCGACTGATTTCATGAAAAAATCATGAACGATATCGCCTCCTGGCCACATTTCAAATTATCCCTCTGTCAAGGTAAAATTGAGAATTTCAAAAATTTATATCTCCAGAACGGCGAGGTCTACAGAAATAAAATTTGTACCAGAGAATTTCTTATTGCCGAATGATTTCATGAAAAAATCATGAACGATATCAGCTCCTGGCCACATTTTAAATTATCCCTCTGTCAAGGTAAAATTGAGAATTTCAAAAATTTATATCTCCAGAACGGCGAGGTCTACAGAAATAAAATTTGTACCAGAGAATTTCTTATTGCTGAATGATTTCATGAAAAAATCATGAACGATATCGGCTCCTGACCACATTTTAAATTATCCCTTTGTCAAGGTAAAATTGAGAATTTCAAAAATTTATATCTCCGGAACGGCGAGGTCTACAGAAATAAAATTTGTACCAGAGAATTTCTTATTGCCGACTGATTTCATGAAAAAATCATGAACGATATCGCCTCCTGGCCACATTTCAAATTATCCCTCTGTCAAGGTAAAATTGAGAGTTTCAAGAATTTATATCTCCAGAACGGCGAGGTCTACAGAAATAAAATTTGTACCAGAGAATTTCTTATTGTTGAATGATTTCATGAAAAAATCATGAACGATATCGGCTCCTGACCACATTTTAAATTATCCCTTTGTCAAGGTAAAATTGAGAATTTCAAAAATTTATATCTCCGGAACGGCGAGGTCTACAGAAATAAAATTTGTACCAGAGAATTTCTTATTGCCGAATGATTTCATGAAAAAATCATGAACGATATCGGCTCCTGGCCACATTTCAAATTATCCCTCTGTCAAGGTAAAATTGAGAATTTCAAGAATTTATATCTCCAGAACGGCGAGGTCTACAGAAATAAAATTTGTACCAGAGAATTTCTTATTGCTGAATGATTTCATGAAAAAATCATGAACGATATCGGCTCCTGACCACATTTTAAATTATCCCTTTGTCAAGGTAAAATTGAGAATTTCAAAAATTTATATCTCCGGAACGGCGAGGTCTACAGAAATAAAATTTGTACCAGAGAATTTCTTATTGCCGACTGATTTCATGAAAAAATCATGAACGATATCGCCTCCTGGCCACATTTCAAATTATCCCTCTGTCAAGGTAAAATTGAGAATTTCAAAAATTTATATCTCCGGAACGGCGAGGTCTACAGAAATAAAATTTGTACCAGAGAATTTCTTATTGCCGACTGATTTCATGAAAAAATCATGAACGATATCGCCTCCTGGCCACATTTCAAATTATCCCTCTGTCAAGGTAAAATTGAGAATTTCAAAAATTTATATCTCCAGAACTGCGAGGTCTACAGAAATAAAATTTGTACCAGAGAATTTCTTATTGCCGAATGATTTCATGAAAAAATCATGAACGATATCAGCTCCTGGCCACATTTTAAATTATCCCTCTGTCAAGGTAAAATTGAGAATTTCAAAAATTTATATCTCCAGAACGGCGAGGTCTACAGAAATAAAATTTGTACCAGAGAATTTCTTATTGCTGAATGATTTCATGAAAAAATCATGAACGATATCGGCTCCTGACCACATTTTAAATTATCCCTTTGTCAAGGTAAAATTGAGAATTTCAAAAATTTATATCTCCGGAACGGCGAGGTCTACAGAAATAAAATTTGTACCAGAGAATTTCTTATTGCCGACTGATTTCATGAAAAAATCATGAACGATATCGCCTCCTGGCCACATTTCAAATTATCCCTCTGTCAAGGTAAAATTGAGAATTTCAAAAATTTATATCTCCGGAACGGCGAGGTCTACAGAAATAAAATTTGTACCAGAGAATTTCTTATTGCCGAATGATTTCATGAAAAAATCATGAACGATATCAGCTCCTGGCCACATTTTAAATTATCCCTCTGTCAAGGTAAAATTGAGAATTTCAAAAATTTATATCTCCGGAACGGCGAGGTCTACAGAAATAAAATTTGTACCAGAGAATTTCTTATTGCCGACTGATTTCATGAAAAAATCATGAACGATATCGCCTCCTGGCCACATTTCAAATTATCCCTCTGTCAAGGTAAAATTGAGAATTTCAAAAATTTATATCTCCGGAACGGCGAGGTCTACAGAAATAAAATTTGTACCAGAGAATTTCTTATTGCCGAATGATTTCATGAAAAAATCATGAACGATATCAGCTCCTGGCCACATTTTAAATTATCCCTCTGTCAAGGTAAAATTGAGAATTTCAAAAATTTATATCTCCAGAACGGCGAGGTCTACAGAAATAAAATTTGTACCAGAGAATTTCTTATTGCTGAATGATTTCATGAAAAAATCATGAACGATATCGGCTCCTGACCACATTTTAAATTATCTCTTTGTCAAGGTAAAATTGAGAATTTCAAAAATTTATATCTCCGGAACGGCGAGGTCTACAGAAATAAAATTTGTACCAGGGAATTTCTTATTGCCGACTGATTTCATGAAAAAATCATGAACGATATCGCCTCCTGGCCACATTTCAAATTATCCCTCTGTCAAGGTAAAATTGAGAATTTCAAAAATTTATAACTCCAGAACGGCGAGGTCTACAGAAATAAAATTTGTACCAGAGAATTTCTTATTGCCGAATGATTTCATGAAAAAATCATGAACGATATCGGCTCCTGACCACATTTTAAATTATCCCTCTGTCAAGGTAAAATTGAGAATTTCAAGAATTCATATCTCCAGAACGGCGAGGTCTACAGAAATAAAATTTGTACCAGAGAATTTCTTATTGCTGAATGATTTCATGAAAAAATCGTGAACGATATCGGCTCCTGACCACATTTTAAATTATCCCTTTGTCAAGGTAAAATTGAGAATTTCAAAAATTTATATCTCCGGAACGGCGAGGTCTACAGAAATAAAATTTGTACCAGAGAATTTCTTATTGCCAACTGATTATATCTCCGTTGATAAGGGACGATCGTTAAAAATCTTTCCACTATCTTGATCTACAATGCTGGAAGAATATAATTACGTTTTCACAACAATTTGGTTCTCTTTCTGAAAGACAGGAAATGAAAAAAACTGTCATTTTGACACTTTTTTTCTTATATTTCCGTTGATAAGGGAGATTTTCAACGATCGTCCCTTATCAACGGAGATATAAGAAAAAAAGTGTCAAAATGACAGTTTTTTTCATTTCCTGTCTTTCAGAAAGAGAACCAAATTGTTTTGAAAACGGAATTATATTGTTTGGGCTTTGCAGATAATGATAGTGAAAAGATTTTTCACGATCGTCCCTTATCAACGGAGATATAAGAAAAAAAGTGTCAAAATGACAGTTTTTTTCATTTCCTGTCTTTCAGAAAAAAAACCAAATTGTTTTGAAAACGTAATTATATTCTTTGAGCATTGCAGATAATAATAGTGAAAAGATTTTTAACGATCGTCCCTTATCAACGGAGATATAAGAAAAAAAGTGTCAAAATGACAGTTTTTATTTCCTGTCTTTCAGAAAGAGAACCAAATTGTTTTGAAAACGTTATTATGATCTTTGAGCATGGCAGATGATGATAGTGAAAAGATTTTTAACGATCGTCCCTTATCAACGGAGATATGAGAAAAAAAGTGTCAAAATGACAGTTTTTTTCATTTCCTGTCTTTCAGAAAGAGCTATTGATCTTACCATTACAAGTCCCTCACTGAGCACAAGGTTATCTTGGAGTGTTCTGGAGGACTCACTCTTTTCAGACCATCATCCAATAATGGTAAAATGCCTCGGGGCTTTCCAGGCCGAGAATAAAGGTACGAGATGGAACCTAAATAGAGCAGACTGGACTTCCTTCAAGGCTGAAGCCACACTCGATCAGTTACCCTCTGTGGATGTAGACGGGGCTGTAAGATATGTAACTGATAAATTAATCACAGCGGCTGAGAGATGTATTCCGAAGATATCATATTCATCGAGGAAACAAGTACCATGGTGGAGCAATGAGATAGCAATTTTAATAAGAGAAAAGAAAAGAGCACTATCGAAGTTCAAGAGAAAACCAACGCTTGAAAATATGATAGATTTTAAAAGAAAAAGAGCTAAAGCAAAACAAACCATAATCAGTGCCAAAAGATCAAGTTGGCAATCTTATGTAGAATCGCTAAATCCCAATACGAACATGGGGGATATATGGAGGAAGGTACATAAGATAACAGGAAGAAACTATGCATCAGCCTCCATGGCAGTTACAAAGGATGGTAAGATATATTCGGGGAATAAGTCTGTGGCGAAAATATTGGGAGAACATTTTGAGTCAATGAATAGCTCTGACAACTACACACTTCAGTTTTTGGCAATGAAAAACAGAGTTGAACAGCACCTGGATTTTGACGAACGGGTGTTGTCTGAATATAATGAAGATTTCACTATGGATGAACTTGAAAACGCATTGCGCAAATGTAAAAAATCAGCTCCTGGTCCAGATGATATCCCATATGAGTTTGTTAAGCAACTAGAAATGTCCGACAAGGAAATATTATTAACAGTCATCAATAGTATTTGGAACGAATCTAAGTACCCAGAAGCTTGGAGAGAAGCACTTGTGATCCCTGTCCCAAAGCCTGGAAAAGACCCTAAGATCGCCGAAAATTACAGGCCAATATCCCTTACATGCTCTATCAGTAAAATAATGGAGAAAATGATAAACTTACGATTAGTCTGGTACCTCGAAAAAAATGAGCTCATAAACCATTATCAAATGGGTTTTCGTAGACACAGGTCAACAACAGATAATCTGGTAATGTTGGAAAACGCAGTGCAAGAAAGCTTCGCCCAGAGACAACACCTAACTGCAGTGTTTTTCGACTTAGAGTGTGCCTATGATCGTACTTGGAGATACGGACTTGTGAGGTCACTTTACGAATGGGGCATGAGAGGTAGACTACCTAAGTTTATCGAAAGTTTTCTCTCTAACAGGATATTCAGGGTGAGAGTGGGAGATCAGGTCTCAGAGATATTTTCCCTCGAAAATGGAATACCTCAGGGATCTACTTTGAGTGTAACTCTTTTTTTGGTGGCAGTGAATGGGCTATTGGACAACCTGGACCCGGCGGTGGGTAGGAGCATGTTTGTTGACGATTTGGCAATATTTTTCTCCTCTCGGTCCATCGAAGATACAGAACAATACCTACAAACAGCGATTAATACAGTCCAAGAGAACTCTAGAAGATGTGGATTCAAACTATCCCCAACTAAGACATATGCCACTCACTTCTGCAGATTAAGAACCCCACATGATAACCCAGTGTTGTCTTTGGGAAACAATAGCGTGATTTTTAAAACAGAGGCTAAATTCCTTGGCGTAGTATTTGACTCGAAGCTGACGTGGGCAGCACATGTTAGATATCTGGAGAGAAAGTGTAAGCCTATACTCAACCTTATCAGATGTTTGGCGGGAATAAAATGGGGTGGAGATCGTAGTATCTTATTGAACATATATCAGTCATTGATATTATCCAGAATAGACTATGGTTCTGTTGTATATGGTTCTGCTAGAAAGAGCTGGTTGCGGAGAGTAGACCGGATTCACTACACTGGTTTGAAGATTGCGATTGGTGCGTTCAGAACTAGTCCGATGGAATCAGTATTTGTGGAGAGTGGATTCTCACCATTGCTGTTCCGAAGAAAATTATTGTTGACCAACTACTCGGTTAGACTTTGGGCCCAAAAATCGAACCCATTGTATAAAACCCTCTTTGAACCGAGAATAGCATTAGACTATTCGATGCCCGCTGGATCTGTGAACGGCCGATTGCAATCAATAATTGGCCAAAACCCATTGCCACCGGTTCTCGATATCGATAACTCTGAGCACATCCCTTGGCGTTATAGACCACCAATAATACATCTGGAATGCGCAGTTTATAATAAAGAACAAGCCAACAATGAACTTCTGAAGAGCACATTTCTATCTACAATTGCGAGATACAGAGAGACTTCAAAAGTCATATATACCGATGCCTCCAAAACAGACCATGGAGTCGCGAGCGCCATTTTCACTGATGACATATCACATACCTGGACACTTCACCCGGCATGTAGTATATACAATGCAGAAAAGTATGCTATATGGCAAGCCTTAAAATATTGTGACCTCACAGATGGCCAATTCTTCACCATATGTACAGACTCTTTGAGTGCTTTGCAGGACATAAGAGACCCTTTCGACACGAGTAGCTTGACTTGCCAAGTTGAAGCAACTATAACATGGTTACAGAAGGAGTCAAAAACTGTTGTATTTATCTGGACGCCAGCACATATTGGGATTGAAGGAAACGAAGCTGCAGATCGGGCGGCCAAAGCAGCAACCACCGAGACAGTCCAATCGAATATCCGACTGGAATTTGAAAATATCAAAACTTTCTATAAAGACAATTTCAGAATAGAATGGCAGAATGCCTGGGATCAAAGCCTCGCAAAGTTACGAGAAGTAAGAAAATCGGTGAGAAGATTCCCAAGAAAGTTCACTATGGGGCGAAATCAGGATGTGACTCTAACTAGACTAAGAATAGGACATACAAACCTAACGTCACTATATATGTTACGAGGAATGAATCAACCTAGATGTGAGATGTGTCATCAAATACTCACAGTACATCATATCCTCATAGAATGCCCACAATATCGGAGTATTCGCCACGCCTTAAACATGGGGAATACTATTGAAGAGATGTTGAAATATGACCAGGAAGCTGAAAGAAAAATGATAGAATTTTTAGAGAAGACTGAACTATTAGGAAAAATCTAATTTTTGCTTATACTCCCCTTCTGAACCACCGACTGGATTGATTGTATTTCGTTTACGCCTATGGTGTTCGAAGTACGGTTAATACGCCAGTCATCTCACTGTTCTATACATTATTTAAGTGTCTATTTATACATCTATTTATTTGTCTACCTGTTTGTTTGTTAATCATTTGTTTGTTATTTTGTGGTATTTACTTGTTTGCTAGGTTTGAGTTGATGGTAGTGGTACCCATGATGAATTGACTATTGTTCTACGTTCTGAACTAGAAGATGCGGCTAATGACCTCAGCAGTCGATGCCGCCGAAATGATTAAAAAAAAAAAAAAAAAAAAAAAAAAAAAAACGTAATTATATTCTTTGAGCATTGCAGATAATGATAGTGAAAAGATTTTTAACGATCGTTCCTTATCAACGGAGATATAAGAAAAAAAGTGTCAAAATGACAGTTATTTTCATTTCCTGTCTTTCAGAAAGAGAACCAAATTGTTTTGAAAACGTAATTATATTCTTAGGGCATTGTAGATCATGATAGTGAAAAGATTTTTAACGATCGTCCCTTATCAACGGAGATTTAAGCACAAATCTATCAAAAATTACAGTTTTTTCTGTTGTCTCTAGAGATAGTGGCTCAATCTGTTTAGGATTGGGGCTTAACTGTAGGAAACAATCATAAATAGCATCTGAAACGTTATTTCATTTCTTCGCTCCCATGACGAGAATGAAATACAAGAAAATATAATTTTTAGTCATTTACACACATTATAACCACGAAAGATATATCTGAAATGAAATCTAAGGATAATATTCGAAAATCACCAACATTTTATTCATCAGCGTGACTAATATGCTCAAATAAGCGTTAATATCGCTCCTCGTATATGTTGAGAAGTCTGGCAACGTTGCGCGTCAAATTCCCCATATCCCAACTGCGACCCTCTACACGTCACAAAGCGTGGACGGGGAAACCGTGGATAACTTCACACCAATGAAGTCACAGCAGTAGCTTTAAGCTCAGAAGCTTTCATTTGCTGAAATTTTTAACCTGAAAAGATATATAAATAAATATTATGAATTATTCACGAAATTTTTTACAACAGACCTATGACAAGATTATCAATCCTTAAATGATGAGGGAAAACAATCATTTTTCCCATCCTCAATCTTCTCACCCAAGCTTCTCTTTTTTCAATATATCAAGGGCATTATAATTCATTCACTCATGATGAAAATATTATTCCACTAGCCAATATTATTCAAATGAATCTTTTTATTCCGGCTCAGCTTCCATATAGCTCCTAACCTGAAATTTAACACATGAATTTGAGAATAATCTTATGTCAACTTATAATTCTCTATAATTAACTTATAATTCTCTTTCGATAGTTTCTCAGCATCAATTCTACTATTCAGAAAACCTAATAATTTCACCAGTCTTCGTATATTAAATGAAAATATAACTAATTTGTATTAAAAACCATGTATTTTGAACGGGATTACTCCGAAGTATACTTGTTTTCTTAGGGCGATATTTCGCCGCTAGAGGGAGTTTAGATTTTTGGATTCGCCAATAATCTTATGTTAACTTATAATTCTCGTATAAATACGTTTCGATAGTTTCTCAGCATCAATTCTACTATTCAGAAAACCTAATTATTTCACCAATCTTCGTATATTAAACGAAAATAACACTGATTTATATTACAAACCATGTATTTTGAACGGGATTACTCCAAAGTATACTTGTTTTCTTAGGGCGATATTTCGCCGCTAGAGGGAGTTTAGATTTTTGGATTCGCCAATTGAAGATCCCCTGGTGCCTGAACATCGAACTAAAAAAATAAGTGCAGCGCCCTCAACGGTAATTTGAAGAATCACGAATAGAATTTTCGTCAGTCCATCTAGTACATGAAACGGTGTAGCTCAAATATTTATGTGTGATAACATTTTGTGATGAAAAGATATACAGAAATTCAAAATGAAATTATCCATTCCAAATTTTCGATCAATTTCTAAACTTTTATAATGTCAAACTGAACGCGCCCCCTAATTCATGACATAAACTGACAGTTGAAACCGTTGCAGAAGTTTCTTGTTTCTTGAGAATTTGAATCTGAATAGAATACAAGTTGGGAATTTCTGTGTTTGATACCGCAGTTTGAGTTTCAATTAATCAAAGAAGATCTCGTAAATTTTATAATGAAAGGAGAATATTCAAGCTAGAATAAAGAGATAGTTATCTTTCACATCGATCATAATCATCTGCTCATCTCGTTTCCACCTTGGTTGGTGAGAGTGGTTGTGGATTTTCCATGTTTTTTTTTTTTTAATTTCCTAAAATTTGGATTTAAAATGCCGAGAACGAGACAGGTAAAAAATCTGGATGTGTCAAAGGAATCTGTAATTCCTGAAAAATGTAAAGATGATTCGGAATCTTTTAAAAAACTCTTCTTAGAAATATGTAAGTTGAACTAACTACTTCGAATTGTTTTCTTCTCTAATTGAAAGATTTTATCAATACCTCCATTTTCTTTTTTTAGATAAGACCAAAAGGCAAGAGGTGATAAAACAGAAAGAAATAACCCTTGCAAATTATAGATTACTGACTAAACAAAAAAGGGTCACAATTCCCATAGCTGTAGGAAACAGAGCAATAAAAGACTTGGTATGTAAAAATGGAAGCATTTACTGGAAAATTCTACTTTCAACTGATTATAATTTCAATTTTAGAGACAAAATATGAATTGGCACACTATGTCTTCTGTTAAACATTGCTCAGTTCTCAATAGTGTTCTGCATACAGGAGATGAATTATCAAAAAAGAAAACTTCAGATGATGGTTAGTAAATATTTGTCTTTTGAATAAATTGTCTATAATACAGACAGATCATCTTGATTTATGCCACACTATATTTCAACATTAGATTTATTTGAAGAAAACAAATGTTCTGAAACGATTTGTTTTCAAGATACAGGCATATTATTTTAATTATCAACTTAGTGTGGACAAAGCTTCTGACAATTCAGCTTCATCATAAATGACAATGTCAAACGAACTGCGCTTTCGAATTCGGTCCAAATTTCGGAGAAACAGCTGATTTGAGACGTCACCAGTATGTCATTCGAATGCGGTTGGTCCAAATCTGACGGACCAATCTATGAACCAACCAAGAACCAAAGTCAATCGAAATCGCCTTATGTATATAGTTGTTGATTTTGTGACAGGGTAATTTCAAACTTCTTTTGAACAATTTTATATTATAAGGGGCTTGTTGGTAGAGTAAGTATGTTTGCTTTTTTTAATACTTTGACTGTAAATTACTAGATAACTCGTGGATGGTGATCTTTTCTAGGATGCCGACTACGCATTATCTTGTACTGCGCTTACTTGCCATAATCGAGATGCCGCGATTAAACTCGTAGTATATCAGTGTTAATATGGTTAAACAGCTTCTGCGAAGAGAACAAAAAAATTAATGCCGGCTTACATGAACGGAAAATTTACCCATAAATATAATTATAAAAAATTATTATCACTGTTATACAATCTAACTGTGATATAACTCGAAGGACAATTTAAAAAAAAAATACATTTTCTATAAATTTTTATGATATCCACATTCTATAGAATTTTGAATAATATAAAATGATTAATTAAAGTTGGTTTCTCAGACCAGAATTCTGAAAATTGCAAAGGCAGTCAACATGTTAACATAAAGTGGTGATGTGTACAGGGGGGTCAGATTTCAGTGATTTAGTGCTGCACGGGTCAGATTTCGGTGATTTAGTTCTGCACGTCTCAAATTAATAGGTAGAAAAATTGTATTAAAAATGTCATGTTCTTTTTTTTCGAGAAACATAAATTGCTGAACACTGCAAGTCGCACGATGTCTAGTTTCTGTGCTAAAGGGTGATTTTGTAATTTGGCCAATTATTATGATATATGAAAAAAAATGAGAGAACTTGGATTCGAGGAGGATTTCTGGAAAAATAGAGATCAATGGAGACTGGGTATTGGAGGACGTCGGAGAACGAATTAAAACCGATCATATGTATATTATAATATACACTGCTCGTAACAATTAAAGGAACAGAAAAATTTTCCAAATTATTTGGTGTTTTTCAACATTCTGTATCTCAGTGAAAGATGGTCGTATGAAAAAAAGAAAAATCAACTTTTGAAGCTTGAAGACTCTAGTTTCTGAATTTAATGATGAACAATTTTTTAGAGTACCGGCAGCCATGCAATCCTCGGTTAAAGCACGATGAAAAATTTTTTTTTATTTTTCAAATTTTTATATTTGCTTCACGCGCACGGAAAAATTCTTTTGAGCTGAACCGATGCAAAGCCTTCATAGCCTTTTTATTCAGGTCTAATTTGTTTTTCACCACCCTCGGAAATGACCGTTTGTCTTCGAGATATGCCATTTTGAATGCAAAAGGACCCTTTTTCAGTCAACTGCCGATATCTCCGGAACTACTGGAGGCCTATCAAACCGACAGCATTTTCTGCAGAAAATTTCTTACAAAAATCTATCATGTTTAATTAAGAAAAAAATTCTTTTCATGTGTAACAGTAATGTGAAAAAAGAGCAAGAAAATGCCATTTTGCCAATTGTTGGTTAACGGACTATATCTTCGTCAATATTGGCGGGAAATTTAAGGTCATAAGAAAATTTTACAGCCTAATGTACCCCAAAGGCCAACCCAAATCGGTAGATCGATCGGTGAAGCGGTTTTCCTGGACCAATCGATTCAAATTTTGAAAGAATCAAGAAAACAAGGTTTTTGTTCCTTAAACTTGAGCTAGTCTTTTTGAAAATTATAACTTTAATTTTTTCAGTTATTAGTTCATTTTGTATATTTTGAAGATTGAAAAAAAAATTTTTTCATTCCGAAAAAAATTTGGAAAGTTTGAATGAAAAACTATTTTCTCGTTTTCTGACGACTAAAATTTTATTGATTGATTTTTCACTGAGATACAGCCTTTTGAAAAACACCAAAAATTCTGGAAAATTTTTCTGTTCCTTTAATTGTTGCCTAATTCGTTAACCTGCTAAATCCATTGTAAAACAATGGACTTAGGAGGTTAACGAATTAGGCCGAAGATATTATGTCAAAATTTCTTTCTATTACCAAGTAAACTTTGGTAATAATTCAAAAAAAAAAGCTTTCTGTACAATGAGCTTTTTGGACTACGAATAGTTCTGTATTAAGGCCTAGAATTATTTTTTTCCATTTCTTTTAATTCAGGAGATGTAGTACTAAAGCTGTATTTTGGCGTTGAAACTAGGTTCATAAATATTCCGAAATAATTCCTGTGACATCACTAGTTCATCGATCGCTAAAATGCATTTTTTGTCTTAGTAATAAAAATTAAAATCAGAATTTTGACAGATTGCCTAAATCTGCTTTCAATTATCACGAAATATTTTCAAACATTTAGGTGTTTGACGTCACCAATGCAACGTCAGAATACTTATCTTTCGAAACCTACAAAATATTTTTAAAAAATTTGCACGTCAAAATACAGCTCAAATCATCGAAATTTGACCTACTCAAAGTTAGAATTGAAGCATTGAACTTAATACAATTTTAACTTCTTGCTTTTCCAAAATAAATATCGATAACAATTTCGTTAGAAGAATAGGTACATTAATGGAAAATTGGAAATAACTTTGGGTGTTCAATAACTATGTATATCTCAATTCCATCCATTTTAATCTTTAATATATATGTATACATATTAATATATTGATTCGGTTGTAGCATTTAATATGATAGTTACGACCTTGTGTAAATCAATCTAAATGAAGAAATTTCACTTCAATGTTTTAAGAAAAACAATTGCTACCTAATGATCTGAAGTTTCATCCAATATTCATATAATACCCTTTATGCCTATTAATGTTGCTAGTTTACAATATGTATTAGAGCTTTATTTAGAGCATAACTCACATGCCTATAGAATTAACCGTCTTCTGTTTGAACTTTTTTCTTTGTACCCTCATATCTTGTCTTCAAAGTGTGAAGTATTCTCAAGGGGTTCATCTCCCAATAAAGATCTGTCATAAAACAAGCAATCGTGGAATATGTCGGAATTGAGCTTATAATTTATTGCTTACAAATGCTCATGAACAATATTATGCAAACTTCATCATATTCCAAGGGAAGCAAGAACACATTTTGATTTATAGGGTTGTTTATTATACGGCAAAAAATCAGCTTTGTGTGATTCATTGACGGTCACAGGTATTTACCTTCCAATTTTCCCTTTGATTTTTGCAAATAATAACTTTTCTATCTCAAAATCCAAAGTGCTATAACAACAACTATGATATTCAGAGCTTCATTGATAGCATATATGTTTGTCCTGCCTAGAGCAGTGTTTTGCCAAGTATGTGCTGCAGCATTTGGTGACATGGTCATAACTAGGTATGAGTTATAAAATCGTAATTCGTAAACATGTGTGGTGGAGAATTAGGCCTTGCTCTATGTTGGCATTTCAATTCGCAAACATGTTTCAAACTGCAACAGTTTTCAAAGAAGTATGTAATTTTTTGCACAGGGACATCACTGATTATTTATGAGGTTTATTTATCTGCCAATTGGGTCCTTCTGAGCAGAAGTAGGTATTCTTTTTATGTCTGTGCTAGACATCTCTTTATTAACTTACCCCGGAGAATTTGCTATACATATAAAGGGTTATTAGAAAAACATACAGCAGGTGTTTTATTGGAATGTAATCCTATGCCTATACGAAAATTTCTTTAATAGAATAAGTCGTTTCTGATTTGTTTCGTGATGTTCTACATATTTAAAAAAAAATTTCTGGCGATTATTGTGGAGGTCTTGGTCTTAACTAGATGAGAAATATCAAGACTTTTAGGGGCAACTGGAAAAGCTTGTTTAATTTTCCCTTTTATCTTGCTTTGTTTTTGAAATGAAACAAGGCCCTGCTCTGAGTTATAACTGTGCTTGATAGTTGTAATTGCTACTGATCGTGATTTCCCCCTATACGCTCGACTACCTGCTTCCATTTTGTTCGGTCCTCTGCACCTCGAAAGGCTTGACAGAATGAGCGGGCCGTGTTTTGCTGCACTTGATCGGTCCACCTAGACGGCGATCTACCTCTTGCTCTTTTACAGTTGTAATTTACTTGAGGCCATATTTGCCTTTTATTTCTGCTCTACAGGCTTCTATACTGGAACATTCGGAGCCATAATCACAAAAAAAAGGATAATCATTTTTCTGATACAATTTACATTGCACACTCATTGACAAACAAGCTTGTAAAATTCATTAATCTTCAAACAGATCGTACATTAAAACTTCAATTGTCCTGAACAGAGCTAGCATAGTTTTGGCTTCATACAAAAAATGAGTTGAAACAAAAAAAGAAATTATCTTATGGACGAGTTCCGAAAAGGTGGGTCACCCTGTGTATAATGTGTTGAATATACAGGGTGTCCCACCGGGAGTGCCCATTAGAAGTTTATGAAGAAATAATAATTCGATCATTTCCAAATTTTGTGTGAAGATATAAGCCAAGAACACCTTTATTTATGATATATTTTTGAATATAAATGACTTCCGCTTTCACCGGAAGTGGTATCAACTTTCTTATTTCAAATGGAACACCCTGTATATTATGCCTTTTTCGGATAGATCTTCGAATGCCACATTAATTTCATGTATCACTCCCTATGGCCATCTAGAGCCGTTTTCGAGTTATTCGCTGTTTTTCGAAAAAATTTACACAATCCAAAAACTCGATTTTTTTCAAATGGAAACCATATTTTTTTCACTCACATATCAATTTGTGAGATAAAAATAGGTAGAGTTTATTGAGGGTTCCCTATATCATATCCAAAATGTACCATTTTCGATATATTCAGGAAAACCTGTTTGAAATCCAAAAAAGGCAGAAATTCGATTTTACCAAATGAAAACCGAATTTTTTTCACTCCCATTTCAATTTGTGAAGAAGAAATAAGTAGAGTCTTTCAAGGGTTCCCTATATCTAAAATGTACCATTTTCGAGATATCCAGAAATAACTGTTAGCAACGAGCATATTATAATATGTGAGGTATCAATTATGATCTATGTTCACCCTTTCATAAGAATCTGTATGACTATTCAAAATAATCCAGGTTTGTTCCAACTGAAGAATTTATCGTGCAATGTATTGGCAGAATTCTGTTTCAGAATGAATAAGGAAATCCACCAACCAAGAAATATAGAGAAGGTGCGAAAAATGTTTAGAAGTAGGTGGACGTAATTTTCAAAATGTGTTATGATTCAATTTTCTATTCTGATATATCTGAATAAAAGTTCGGGAAGTTTCATGACTTGTTTTATAAGTTTTTCATTACAATTTAAGCTTTCGATATGTATGTCATATTTTCCGAACAATAACTCGTTATTTTCATTATGAGCAGTGAAAAAACTAGTGGTCGTTTTCTTCGAACAATGAAAAAAATTTTGAGGAATATCAACAACAGAAGCATGGAAAAATATTCTGAATGAAGTCAAAGATTTTTATGAAACGGCGAACATAGATCATAATATAATAATATTAAGCTCGTAGCAGTGATTTCTGAATATTAAGAAAAAGAAAAATTCTTTGCCTTTACGGACGCCACATCGAGAACATTTTTGAATTCATCTATGTTTCAAAAATTTCTGAATATCTCGAAAATGGTACATTTTAGATATAGGGAACCCTGGATAGACTCCACTTATTTTTACCCCACAAATTTATATGTGAGTAAAAAAAATACGGTTTCCATTTGAAAAAAATCGAGTTTCCGGCTTTTTTTGAATGCCAACTCTGACACTCTAATTTTACCTCCCAGTGTATCAAAACGTTATTTTCTCTACAGTGACGTCGAATATTTTTTCGGTAACCAATTTCAAAAAAACGGATCTGAGATTGTGCGTTGTGCTTTCATTGAATTTTCAGTGTTCTACAAGTCTCAATTTGTATTTTTTTTTAACAAAACAGTGAATACCTCGAAAAGGGCTTTGGATGGCTATACGGAATGATACATAAAACGAATGTGGCTTTCAAAGATCTAACCAAAAAACTCATAATATACAGGGTGTTCCATTTGAAATAAAAAAGTTGATACTATTTCCGGTGAAAGCGGAAGTCATTGATATCTGAAAATATATCATAAATGAAGGTCTACTTGCCTTATATATCCACACAAAATTTGAAATTAATCGAATAATTATTTCTCCACAAACTTCTAATGGGCACTCCCGGTGGGACACCCTGTGTATTATAAGTAGAAAAATAATTATGATTCTTTCCATGTATTATTATTATCCTGAACAGGGGTCGTCGTGGCTTCATTCAGCCTTCCGGAACTTCGACCGCAAGGATCTTTTGTTCTTTACCCAACTCGTTCATTTAAATCCCAAGGAGGCCGTCAATGGCATTGATAAATCCAACTACATATTTGGGAGCTTCAGCGGTTACCTCATGAGGATCTAGAACCGACTTTCCCATGTGAATGGTTCTTAGTTACGCCAGCTCTGGACACTTGCATACCATGTGTTCAGCCGTTTCTTTCTCTGATCCACATAGCCTGCAGGTTTCATCTGCTGATTTTCCCATGGGATAAAAATGATATTTGTATCGACAATGTCCTGTCAGCAGACTTACCATTACTCGAAGCTCAGCTCGTCGCAGCTTTCTGAGTTTCCTAGTGTAGATTGGCGATAATTCCACAAATCTCTTTGCTTGCGCAAGTCTAGGAGTATTTCTCCAGAGCGTTGTTTGTTTGAAGCTTCCCATGGTTTCCATGTAACTTGAGTCTACAGTAAACATTCTCAAGAAACTGGCAAAAAGAAACTAAAAAAGAAAACGAAGGAACACAAACTACAAAAAAAAGAAAGTAAATCCCCAGATATTGTTTTTAAAAAACCTATATTATTAAGTAGATTCAAACACCTACATAAAAATCTGAAAGTATTGAAGGAGATGACATAAATAAAGATCTGAATACATCTGTTAACCCAATCCAGGAGTAACTGCACATTCAAAATAATGTTAATGTTTACGTCAATGTCAAGATGTTGACGATATGTTAGGAATGTTCAGAATCATGTTGATGAAGAAACACCCCTTTTAATGTCTAGATTGACTAGACTAATGATAATGTTCAATTGCAAGATACGTCCCAAGTCTCCGACACTCCAAATTGAAAACATAATTTTATTATCTCCCTCAATTAAATACCTAGTACTACAAGACCAATATGAAATTGAATTCGAACATCGCCCTTAAAAGCCAGAGCAAAACAGTTTAGAAGCCTTCTCGACCAAACCTAGAGTATGAGCATTCGCTATATCTCCTCGGTATCTATCTATAGTAGTCTATATGTAATTGTTGCGGACTCTGTATTGTGAAATAAAGACGTAGCAGTCATATTAACACCCAGAACCATAATACAGATAAGACATCCACTTACTAATCTTCAAAATCCACCAAGTGGTGATAAGTAATTCACTAGGCAGAAGGACTTCAGTCGATGGCCAAAAAAGAACGATTATATATATTATTATATTATATATATATATATATATATATATATATATATATATATATTCTTATGAAAAAGAGAGCTAAAATAATACAATAAATGTTGAAACAAAAAGTACATATATATATTATTATTATTTGCTGTGGCTAGCTCTACTTATAGTGGTCTATTAGGAATTATTTCACCTAACGTTTCGCCTACAACTGTGGTAGGCATCTTCAGAGGATTCTTGGTCTAAGATTGCAACTCGACCGCTGAATTTCCGAAAGTGATGCTGGATTCGATCCGTTGGCCCTACTTATACCCTTATTAATGGCGGGAGAAGGTAGTGGGTATACGCGCGCGATGTTGATTGGACCATCGCTCTTACTTCGTATTGGCGTGATTTTGGTCTTTTGCAATACCGGCAACCATGCGCTTTGTACCAAAGGAGTTTCTTCCCTTCTGTTCATGTTGTTCTTATGTTTATATATGGCTTCCATATTCATCCTAAGGTAGAAACTTTTGATGTTTGAAATAGCCACTAGCCCTTTGAGAAAACAATATTATGTCCATCTGTCAGAGCATGTTCCGCTAGTGCGGATTTTTCTGTCTGATTGAGTCGGCAGCATCGTTCATGCTCCTTAATTATCGTATTGATACTGCGTTTCGTTGTACCAATGTAGACTTTGCCGCAGTCACAAGGTATCCTGTAAATACCGGGTTGTGAGAGTGGGTTGGTAGTTCTGATCATTTCGCCAAGTTTTTGAGTTGGCTTAAAAACGGTCTCGATATTGTGCCTCTTCAGTATTCTACCTATTCTATCGGTGATCTTAGGGATATATGATAAGATAGCTCTTCCATTGGGGGTGACTTGTGACGTGTTATCATCACGTGTGGAAATTTTTGATCTTATCGCATTCTGAATTTCTTTGGCATTGTATGCGTTAGCGACGAATGCATGCTGCAGGTGTTCAAGTTCATCCTCCAGAAATTCCGGTTCGCACAATCGTAAACCCACGGATCGAATCCAGTATCACTTTAGGAAATTCAGCGGTCGAGCTTCAATCTCAGACCAAGAATCCTCTGTAGATACCTACCGCAGTTGTAGATGAAACGTTAGGTGAAATAATTCCTAATAGACCAAGGCCAATAAATCCGGAAGACTCTCTTAATCGGTCGTGAAAGCCCGAAACTATCTATACTTCTCGAAACAATAAAGGGAACAGAAAAATTTTTGGGTAACGCTGATGCCGGCGGTAAACCAATCAATAAAATTTGAGCCAGAAAACCAGAAAATAGTTTTTCATTCAAACTTTCCGAATTTTTTTTCGGAATAAAAAAAAATTTTTTTAATTTTTTTTTTATCTTCAGAAAATACAAAATTTAGTAATAACTGAAAAATTTTCAAAAAAGTTAGCTCAAGTTTAAGGAACAAAAACCTTGTTCACTTAATTCTTTCAAACTTTCAATTGATTGGTTCCGGAAAACCGCTTAATCGCTTGGTCCCGGAAAACCACTTCACCGATCGGTCTGCCGATTTAGGGGGGCCTTTGGGGTACATTAGGCTGTAAAATTTTTTCTTAACCTTAGCTTTCCCTCCAATATTAATGACAATACAATCCGTTAACCTACAAATAGCAAAATGTCATTTTCTTGCTCTTTTTTCATATTACCGTTACAGGTGAAAAAAAAAATTTTCTTAATTAAACATGAACGATTTTTGTAGGAAATTTTCTGCAGAAAAAGAAACCGGCAGTCGGTTTGATAGGCCTCCAGTAGTTCCGGAGATATCGGCGGTTGAGTGAAAAAGGGTTCTTTTGCATTCAAAATGGCATATCTCGAAGACAAACGGTCATTTCCGAGGGTGGTGAAAAACAAATTAGACCTGAATAAAAAGGCTATGCAGGCTTTTGCATCAGTTCAGCTCAAAAAATTTTTTCCATGCGCGAAGAGCAAAAATAAAAATTTGAAATAAAAAAAAAAATTTCTTCGTGCTTTATCCGAGGATTGCATGGCTGCTGGTACTCTGAAAAATGCTTTGCTTTACCCATAAATTCAGAAACTAGAGTCTTCTAGCTTCAAAAGTTTATTCTTCTATTTCTCATACGACCATTTTTCACTGAGATACAGCCTGTTGAAAAACACCAAAAAATTTGGAAAATTTTTCTGTTTCTTTAATTGTTGCGAGAAGTGTATTTATAGTATTCTGATTTTCAAAAATCTTTTCTCTATTTCAGTATCGTAATGAGTTCATTACAGTACTAAAAGTAGTGCTGTAATGAAACTCATTACAGCATTGTTTTCAGTTATATTTTTCGTTTTGTGGTTGTTAGTACTGACCTACGATCCACTTAATTTTCGAATCAAATCAATTCAAATTCCGTGATCTGTCAAATTTCGTATGTCACACCAACTGCCAAGATACAAAACAAAAGTCACTAATCTGAATTTTCATTTGAATTTCGAGAGTATTTCACAAAAATTGACTGAAATAGAGAAAATACCGTCTAATACTCGTTGCAGAAGGCAATTCTAACACTCATGCTATCGAAAACTCGCTCCTTCGTCGCTCGTTTTCGAACTTCGCATTCGTGTTGGAATAGGAGCTCATTCTGCAACTTGTTTTAGAATATACTATTATCATGCAGATATATGCATGCTGTTAGGGATTGATAATATGCAGGGAAATGAAGGTCCAGTTATGATTGCTCTTGTTATCAACGTGTCAGCTGGTTTTGAAGTTAGAGTAAGAAACAAACTTCGTTTCACATGGTAAAAAATGAAGTACGCCTTATTTTCTTGAAATGCGAAACATGTGGTAGATTGTATAAGTGAAAAAAAAATATTAAATTCATTAATTGAAGGTTCTGTGTATTGTAGAAGTTGTATTTAGTTTTCAACAGGTGACATTATTTGTATTCGGAATTGAATTTGACTGCAAGTCTGGGGGGTCAGAATTTTTTAGGTATATTTTTTATGTTCTGTAAGATTTTGTTATGAACTTCCAGTTTTTTTACTTTCAGTCAGTTGAAGTTTTGAGTCTTCTTTTTGATCTTCCCCCAAGTAAGCATGTGTTTCTTCCCAGCCTTTGAGGAGATTGTCTCGAAATCTGATGCTCCGTTGATGTTTGGCGCTGAATTTTGGAATTTTATTCATCTCGGTACTATCAATTATCTCAGTCGCAGTCAAGCATCAACATGCAATTTATTCCTAAATAAAATTATAAAGTTTAGACTAATATATCGAAAATCTTTATCATAAATACTGTTGACTTTGGATTGTATCCAAAATGTTCTCATACGAATGAAGTTACATACTTCTTTGTAACTAGATTTTTTTCGCCTATTGTGTAGGTACCCCTGATCAGCACTAATCTCCTCACAATAGTTGTAGTTGTTTTTTAACATTCCATCACTTCACCTATACTAACTGGGTTGGGCTATGTCTCTAGGGTATTTGACATCTGACTCAGCAACTGAAAATTCAGGTGTAATGAGGAAGTCACGAGCACCGAGGAGGTCAAAATCGTCAAATTGCGGAACTGCACTTCGAAGATCATCTAGAACATACAGATCTCTATCAAGAGATATAAAGCCCACTGTTACCTCAACCGCAATGAAGCCAACAAGGAAGTCTAGATCTGCGTCAAGAACATCTAGTAGAAATATCCAAAACAAATATAAAACTCCGATGCAAACAAAGAAGCTGGAAAATTTTGGAATGGTCACCCCCAAGGTAATTCAAGTGATTTTGACTATAGAATTATTAAGGGTCGTTTGCACCAACATTCCTTAAAGTTAAGGATCCCTTAAATTGATTGACAGTTGCATGACTGTCACTCGAACAGAATTCTTAAGTAAGGGACCCTTAATGAAATTTCAGTTTTTCATGTTGTTGAACTTCATCCTAGTTCAATGAAGGCATTTCATTGGCTGGTAGGCTACTGAAGATATTTGTCATTTCCTTAATTTAACTTTACTGTCATTTTGACGATTTCATGCTTGTTGAAATTTCAACAACATTCTGCAGTCAGTTTATGAGTTTGACAAATTATTTTATGTTATAATACCATCCTAAGGATCCCTTAAATATTAACAGTTGCACGACTGTCACTCAAAGGAATTCTTACGTAAGGGACCTTAGAATATAGAACAATATTTTATATTCTATGTAAGGGACCCTTAAATAGTTCTATCTAGTTATATTTCAGTTTTTCATGTTGGTTAACTTCACCCTAGTTCAATAAAGCTTTTTCATTGACTGGCCGGATACAGATGATAGTTGCTATTTTCTTAACCTTACATAATTCATAAAAATAATTACACACGATTTATAGACAACAACAAATGTTCAGTCAGTTTGACAAATTATTTTAGATTATAATCCCATCCTTAAATTTAAGGTTAGGTATGAGAAAGATATGAATATTGAGGGATCGGTAAAATACATGGATAAGATTTATTGGACATAACCCTCTGAAACTGAAATGAACCGAAATCGCAAATGTGCGGCTGGCTCCCTTGTGTTGACTCCGTTATGCGTTTTCGAATACCAACTTCTCACCGTACTGATGAGGGCCGAAAGCCCGAAACAGCTGTCTACGGTTCATTTCAGTTTCAGAGGGTTATGTCCAATAAATCTCATCCATGTATTTAAGGTTAGGTTTAAGGATCGAAACGTCACTTAAATATTGAAGGAATGTTGGTGCAAACGTCCCAGTATTTATATTGTGTGTGCAATATCATAGGCTATAGCATAGAATATAGAATATAAAGGAAGGAGCATTTAGTAATTTCGTTGTCCGGGATGGTTTTGCAAATGGCGGCCGAATTGATCAGTAGCGCAACTTGGAGTGGGTAGCTTCAGAACTTTGAATAGATGAGTTCCAATACATAAAAGAAAAAACGCATTTGAAATTATTTCATTTCTTCAAGTATGTTTTTCTAGAAAAGTTCTTGAATGTGTGCAGTTTCATGTACACAGTAATTTTTGGTTGGGTAAGCTTTCGTTTACTAATTGTTCAGGAGGATTTTAGAGGGAAGTTGAATTCAATATATAAATTTCTTCTAAAGGAATACAATTCCCTGCTCGCTGTTGTAGCGCCTGAAGGGGTGCAGTTTAGGACCTGAATTGATAGGTTGTTTTCTTCATATTATGTTGATCTCTAGACCCACCCCTGAAATATATGGACGTTAAATTCGGACACTAATTGAAATAAGAAAAACTGAGTACCTACTCATATATTTGAATCTCTGAACTTGAATTCTGGGCAATGCAGATGGTAAACAATCTCACTTGTAAATTTGAAGTTCCATCAAAAAAATTTTGAGCAAAATGTTCCGAGCCCTATAAACTATCACTAAGTTTCCAGTCAGTCCCATTTAACACTTTGATCCAAGCTTCCCTCCTCTTGCAATCTGTTGGCAAACTGAAATAAGATTTATTATTTTGGAAATTAGCACAGAAAAAGTAGCACAAGTAGAAAAAATCCAATTCTTATTAGCTCAACATTATTTTTCACTCCGCCTATGACTAAGATCATTGAAGTTCATTTCATATGGGAAAAATTAAATTCATCTAGAACCAAGTCGATACACGCTACAAAAAGTACCAAATCACGAACTCAAATCTTAATATATAAAACTCAGTCGGCCATATTGTTGGTTACACCATTTATATCTCAAAATTGGGTGAACTGTTTGTTATGAAAGTTTTTTTGTTGGATTCTTCCACGGTGGGGTTAACATAAAATACATTAAAGCAATGAAAAATTTGATGAAATGGAAAAAAAGTAGGAAATTTCTTTTCTTCTTGCGAATAACGCCAGTAGATGTCGCTGAGGTTGATAGCGTCTTTTTGTAAGTATTAATTTTGATATAAATTCGGCGAACTACATTTAATAATAATATTAACGCATCTGAGTCCATGTGTTATCACACCTTTCTTTCTTCCGAACACTACGGAAAATTTTATGACGAAAAAACTAAAAATGTGGTTCATCATAAGGTACAACAATAAGACAATTTTTGAATAATAATAAGGTACCGATTAAATAAAGTGAAGTCTATTCATGTAAATAACAATGTACATACCTACCTATTTCAATGTAATTAAATTTTTTGTATATTTTGTACTTTAATTTTGTCTTATTTACCTCCTACTTGAAAAATTACCAGTTTTGTTGATACAACTTTATGAATCTCTGAGGCGCACAAATGTTCGCCGGGCCAGCTAGTTTGACAATAATTGTCAAATGAATGAAAATTGGTTTTTGCATATGGTTGATTTCTCATTCGTTTCCCTGCTGAATCGACGATATGCTCCTTCCTTTACCCACAATTTCATTCACATAAGTAAATACCTTGATTCATTTAATCGATTTATATTTTGTTCTATTCAGATAAAACCCAATACTCCATCTGTTGTATTGAGACGTCCCCAACAAGGAGAAATAGCAATTTCTTTGAGTGGAAGTCCATTGATGACTACTGCTATGGTATCTGAGACAACTGCCAATGTTAATATACCATTGTCAGATGGCAGAATGATTAATATTCAACCAAGAAAAGGTCTTCGAGCTTCAGAAATTCCTAATTTGGATTCGGAAATACAAAAACAATTGAGAACTCTTATAGACAATTTAGGTAAAGTTTGTGAGTTTGCAAAATCCAAATAAGAAGACATGTGTGCAGGTGTGTGAAACTTGTGATTCATTTATTGTTTTTATAGTGGATTATTTTAACTGTTCACAGTGTTTTCACAATGAATGAGAAAAACAATATGTAAAGTATTCTTTCTCAACATATGTGAAAATAACTTATTTATATATTGTCTTGATTTTTAATGTATCAACATTCGTTTTATTACAATATCCTCTGTATTCATTAGAAACTTTTAGCATATTATAGACATTTCATTTTAGAAATTAAATGCAAAATCTGGAAAACAGTTTTTATATTCAAATATATATATTTTCCGGTTTTATGCCGTAGCACACCTCCGAAAGTTACAGAACATACAATATTGAATACAAGGCTCCCATCACTTTCTTTCCTTTAGTAATCCTACACTTTATGTATTCATCTCTTCTTCTTCATGTTAATTTGATACCTTATAAGTGTCTATACATGACCATCACAACTTTTGATCTGTCATTTGTTGTTTCAAGCTTTTCGGCCGTCATCGTGGATTAATTCTCGTCGTTTCGCCAGTTCGAGTGCCTGGCATCTTCAGGGGTTATAATTTCAGGAGATGTTCTCTCTGAAATGAGCTGCCTGATTATGACGGGGACACAGTTTGTACGTCCTTATAATATATAACCTCGGTCGGGGTGCGTGGCCGGTCTCGTCCCGGTAGCATATTCGTACGCACGTATATTGGGGAATAGCAGATATATATCGATATTTTCTGACGCTATCGATATATTTATATCGAGTAGATAATATCAATATTTGCCGAATATGAACTAAGTGTCTCGATCGATCGAAAACTCGAAATCATCGATCTCTGTTAGTCTAAACTCAAACTAACTGAAAACTATGTGAACTAAATGGAATGTACCAAATATCGGGAAATTTTGGCAATATTGGCCTTTTCCGAATTGCAAGTGAATATTTAAATTTATGTTCAAATTTGAATAGAAACGACAAGAGCTGAATTTGAAGAACCAAAATGAAAAGCTCAGTTACTTATCGAAGTGAAGTATAATGTCTCGTGTGAACTTGTAAACACATTCATCATCCACATAATATAGTCTTGAAAATAAATATCGATAGTATCGAAAATAAAAATATCGACGATATTTATCGATAAATTTTGAAAAAAATATCGATATTTTTATATGTCGATATTATTTGTCCATCCCTAACGTATATTTTAGGTCGACGAATATACCCGAACAGCCCAATGATTCACTTGAATAGCACCATAGAAATACAAACGATAGCACGGGGCTGCCGTCATCTCGTATGAGGTACATATACACTGCGCAAAAAAATTAACGCACATTCTGAAAATCTCAATTTTAATGAAAGTCAACTCTACATTGACTTCATAACTTATTTTTTATGTTCTCTCTGGAAGGTTTTGAGCGAAACAAGACACATTTAATGGAAGAAAAATTCAGGATTTCGCCGAATCTTATATGAAAGAAGAGAAATGAACAATTTTCAAAATACTGAAATGATGATAAGTGATTTAATACTTGATATTTCCACCCCTTACGTTAATTACAGCTCGGCAACGATGGTTCGTACTCAAAATGAATGATCTTAAAATGTTCTGATCTAATCCTTCCCAGATTTCTCCGAGTTGGATTCCTAAGTCATTAAGAGTAGCTGGATGATTTTATGAACTTCTCAGCCTTCTATTGAGGTTGTCCCAAACCTGCTCAATCGGATTGAGATCTGGACTTCTTGCTGGCCATTCCATTCGAGAGACTTCAACCTTTTCAAGGTACTCCTGAACGATGCGCGCACGATGGGGTCTGGCATTATCGTCCATAAAAATGAAATTTTCACCAATGTATGGGGCAAATGGCACTACATGCTCTTCAAGAATGTTGCTTTTATAATTATCAGCATTCATAGCTCCATTATCAACGGCCACTAGGTCTGTGGGAGCAGTCAAAGATATTCCACCCCATACCATAATCGATCCTCCCCCGAAACCAGCAGTATTCAGGAAATTGCACCGAGCATATCTTTCATGTGGACGTCTGTATACAAGGGAACGTCGATCAAAATGGTAGAGGCAGAATCTAAACTCATCTGTGAAGAGAACTCTTTCCCAATGGATATGCTCTCTCGCAAAATCCAAACGCGCCCTTCGATGGGCTGGGGTAAGAGCTGGGCCTTAAATCATATTCTCTGAGGCGACTTCTTATTGTCTGAGTGCTAATTTGCACCCCATGAGTTTGCTCTAGCTGATTTTGAAGGAGGCGAGCGGTTGCAAACCGTTGTCTCAACGAAGAAACTCTAAGTAACGTTCTTGAATGGCAGTTGTTAGGTACCCGTGGTCTACCCTGTCCTGGTCTTCGGACATTCATACCTGTCTCCCTGAATCGCTGCACCATTCTGGACACACTTGTATGGGAAACTCCAAACCTTTCTTCAATTCTTGTGTATGTCCACCCTTCTTCTCGCAAAACTACCTCTTGGTTCAAATTGCGTGTTCCGCGTTGCATAGCGATGGAGTGTAGAAAATTCAACGAAAGAAAAACTATTGATCACTAGAATTGATCGAGAACAACTGATTCTAGAATGGAGCCAATACATTCAAAATGTGATAATATCATCTTTTTTTATTCCTGCTGGGAAAAAACATCTATATTGAAGAAAAACGTTGAAAGTTGATAACATATGCATGCATAATTCTGAGAAAAATAATTATCATTGAGAACACCTTCAGTTGTAGAATAAATTTTAGATTTCCATAATGTGCGTTAATTTTTTTGCGCAGTGTATTAAATTAGGTAATATGAAGATTTCGACACCGATTGACTTGATTAAACAAATATCAGCGACCAAATTATGTTGGTCGTATTTATAGCCGTTCAATTTTATTTTTATCGAGAATGTTATGAAAAAATTCAAAGAATATGTAGACATGTTGGACAATATATATATATATATATATATATATATATATATATATATTCTTATGAATTTTCAGCTAAAATAATACAATAAATGTTGAAACAAATATGTTGTGTTATTGCTTAATTTCCCAATTTATTCATTTAAAATACCTATTCAAAAAAGTATCGATGATGTTGTATCGTCGGTCCAATGCCAAAGTTACGAATGTGCTTTTCGCCTATGTGCAGTATGTCGCAATTACATATATTTAAAGTATCAAAGGCAAAATCGCGAAAGAGTTTGCTTTATCCCCTCTCCTACTTCTTGCCTAGTGCCAGAATTTGAAATCTCAACTTTAGCACTGTCTTCAATTTTTAAGACGCGCTGTTCTCGAAATATCAAATAAGTACATTCGTGAATCTCCAACTTGGGAAGGCTGTATAACATTGTTTCACATAAAGATGGATTCCTTGAAACTTTGATTGTCTAACCAAGAACTGTCAATTCAAATAGAGCAACCGAGATTCGTTAAAATTAAGAATCAAGTGATTCGATTGGTCAAAATTTACGTAAGATATCCATAGATATAGATGTTATCTATATCTATGGGGACATCCGAAAAATCAACAACAAAAGGTTTGGTGAAAAATACTAGTGTTGAGCACTCTGTGAGCGTTCATAAACTTCCTCTGAGTAAACTGTGCATACTCTGCTATTTGCGAGAGTAAATACATACTCTGACAGTTGTGACGTACGATTTTCATTCTGTACTGCTCTGCTCCCGCAGGTTTTTTGAAACTTGAATATTATTCGAATAAGTATTTATTTCTAGTTTTGTTTATTTCAATAACGGAATACGAAACAATTCATTTTCCACGTGAAACAACTATTCTGTGAAATAAAGGAATAAAGGAAAGAATTACTTTAATGATTCATAAATTTGATAAAAATGCTAGCAGTGAATTAACGAAGCTCAAAGTAAACTTTAACATGAGTTTAGAAAAGAGTTTCTTGCTGTATTGCAGAACCTAGAGTGGTCCATTCAATTTCAAATGAATCGGGACATAAAAAGGCCCACAAAAACTGTTTTTTGTGCCTAATTAGGAATCTACGTTGTTATATTCAGGAATTTAGATCTGTCAAGGTTCACTCATATTTTGCTTTATCTTTTATACAATATTTTTTAACTTCTTTTTGTAAGTTTCCCTAAATGAAAATATTTCTTGTTACGAAGTATTTCATTTTTGCTATCGTTGAGTTAATAAAACAACAAAATATGTTATAACATTTATTATTTTTTGTTTGCAAGAAAATATTACAATCAATAATATCCTTTTTCATTGTTTCTGTGTGATCAGAAGTATTTCAACGTCCTGAGAACATTTATCAGTTCCCTCACAATCATCAAAAAACACGGTTGTGCTTCGCTTTTGAAATAAAAGAAAACTAAAAATGTACGACTAGAGAGAATTGTTTCTTAAATTTCTATTAACCATTTACGATAGCAAAAATTCAATATTAAAATGATATATAAATATACAAAAGTATTATTCATCACCTATACCCAGTCAACACAATTCCATATCAACGTAATTGTAATATAACATCTACAGCACATGTATCTTACATGTTATATATCTTGAAATATGTTTGCTACATATACATACATACTCATAACTGATACATTCTGAATTACTTAGGAAGGAGCTTTTGCTCCTTCTATGTAACATTTTTTATTACACGTTTGTGTAATTTAAATAGAAAAATTACGTCACGTTAAAATACTTCAGGATGAAAAAAGAAACAAATATTCGGACAAATTCTTTATTTCAGTAAATGAAAAATATCATATGGGATACTCATAAATGACAATTTTTACTCACCAAACTGGAATTTCTATAGGAATTGAGGAAATTTACCAAATCCAAAACCGTTAAAAATTTACTGCTAGAGGTAAAGTTCCTGAAAAGATAAATTTACAACAGTGTTAGCTCTTTCAATTGTAAAATAATGAATAAATAAAAGTTCACTAATGCACCCACGATGATACCTACACATCATGTATTGGGATTTTAGTGCCACTGCTAATAATTGCTAGGAAACACATAACAACTTACCATAAATTCCGGATTCCTATTTTGTTTTCAATAAAAAATTATATAGGTACTCAATAACAACCATAAGCACACTAATCTCTCGATTGTCTTAGACAGGAAATAAAATGGAAGTCTGAATCAATCTGAATCTTCAACTTTTCTATAACCGCTGCTGAACGAATATGACAATGAAATGCAAATGGCTACTGGCTATTATGATAATATTACTATAATATCACTGAAAAAATATAAATGATACATAATTTTTTTATATCTGATCAGAGTATTATAAAATATGTACCATACCTATACATCGCATAAATTACATAACAAAGTTATGTATATGAAACATGTATATTGTATTGTTTCATATATCATTTGTGAAATGAGAATGATATATACGTGGTACATTTATTTTACATATATCAGTTATGGTTCTAGTATTTTCCCTAATGTTATGTAACACCTTGGTTGGCTGGGTACCTTTGTTCACATGTTTGAATGACATTTGTCAGGGTAAGATTGCGAACGACGCATGTGAAGTAAAGACCGTAGTATATTTCTGATCATATGGCCATACTCTTACCGTTGATAGAAGTATTTTTCAATCAACGCTCTTACTCTACTCTCTGAGTAAGTTTGTGAACGCAGCCCAAGGAAAGCCAGATTTCTATTTTCATCTTTTAATTCTATTGTGAACTGAACACTTGAGTTATTTATGTGTGCCAGAAACTCATTGAGCTTTTCTCTTTCATGACTCCATATGACGATGTATCATCTACATATCAAAAACATACTTTCGGCTCGAGAGATGTGGTATTCAGTGCTATCTCTTCAAATTTTTTCATGAAGTAGTTCGCTACTACTGGAGCTAGTGTATTATCAATTGCTATTCCATCAGTTTGTTCGTATTGTGGAGGATGGGATAGGATTCCAGGAAAAGACGTAGAACGGTTTAACAATTTATTTTAACAAAAACAAATTCGGAGGTGGTGTAAATTTTGATAAGGTTTAGTTTGAAAAGACTGCAGAAAGTAATATGTAGTCTGAAAAGATTGATTTTATAAGACGGCGACGAAGATTGATAGGTGAAAACTTATGAGTCTGAAAAGACTGATTTTTGTAGAATATATCAGATTCTACGCGCCGAAGGTCGAGTCGATAATTCGTAATGGTTGGATCGTTCGTTGTTTTCAGCGGCTGAGAATTTCGGTTGTTCGACGGATTCGGCAACGCAGGTAGTCAGTTGTTGAAAATATCTGGTCGAAGCGGTAAAGCCCTGTTCTCAGAGCTTCGTCGTGTCGCTGGCGACAGTTGTTCAGCCAATCAGAGCATGTAAACAAAACTTCCCCTGGCCCCTACCTTTTCATTTCTGGTTGTCAAAATCTGTCGCGACACGCCCCGTTTGTAGTTGAAATATTTCAACTACACATTGGATTTCTGCTACGATCTCATGAAACAAGGAAGGAGTGGGGATCGTCGCCAGCGACAAGACGAAGCTCTGAGAACGAGGCTTAAGACAGCTGGTTCTGCGTCAAGAGCGAAAGTGTCGAATATCGTTGAAGTTGCTAATGGTATCGAAGAATGTCGGAGAATGTGTCTTGCATCTGTTTTCTTGCGATCTTTATGCCTGTTTGTCTTATCTTACACCTATTAAGGGAAGCTAATTTTACTTCCCAGAAAAGGCGTGACTTCGTCAGATCTGCTCAAGTCGGATTTTAACGAATTAGAGATTTTCGTTTCAGCTGGACTTGAAGAATTTTCGGTGATTTTCGCCGACTTTGTTTTATCCGGACTTAGAGAAATTTTTTGTTTCGATATTTTCGCCACAGTATATTTCATGGTTGAAGGTGAAATAAGATGATGTAAGGCATATTTCAAACAGCTCTCTGATGTCACTTGGAAATTTCTGATCTATCTCTACCACTGCTTCATCCAGTCCAGTAGGACTTTAGTGAAAAGTGGAATCACATCGAAGCTAACCAGGATATCAGTGGTTTCGACTTTTTGATCTTCTCTATGAAATGAGCGGAGTCTCTTATGTACGTGGTTGTATTTCCGATGTGTGGCTATAGGATTGTTTCTAGATGGTTTGTTTGGTTGTATGTTGGAGGACCTATTGTGCTGACAATCGGACGAAGAGGTTGAGACGTATGTCTTTTTTATGGATTTTAGGTAATCTATAAAATCTTGGAATCGAGGCCTCGCTCCGGCACAACCTGTTCTGTATTGATTCCTCGAGCGAAGATGCCTTGATCAATTTGTTGACTTTTCTGATGGTCGCAAGTGCCTCCTTAGCTGAGATGTTTGGGCTTCGGTGGTGTTGCTTTTCCCAAGATTTGGGAGCAGTCCGTGCGTATTTCTTCGGCTACATGTCCGAGCACACCTCTGATATGGCCGACTCAAGATTGGGTATTATTTCCTCTTTTGCAATCACTTGGAGCTATGGCAAAGTTTCCTCCTTGGGAGAGTATGGACACCTCGTCTTTAGTAAGAGAGCGATCGGAAAGGTTGATGACGGGTTTTCCAAGGTCAAGTGTGTGATTGTGTACCGATGCTTTACTCTGTTCTCTCAATTTTGGTATTTGGATTTCTGTTTCTCTCTTCTCTGTACTGATTCCGTACTCGATTCTGTCCCAATCCGATTTGGACATAGCGTTGCTCAATTTATATAATAACGAAATTAGATCTAGGTCTATTACTGCGAGTTTCCTTCTTGTAGCATATGAATACGTTGTCTCAAAAGGGCTCTTTCAGTTCTCATATAAATTCTGTTGGCTTGTGGGGTTTCAAAGTTACGTTTTAATCTCAGAAATTTCGGTATGATGTCTTCATCACGGCAACGTGACAAAAAGGCTAACGAAGATAAAAGATGAGCCTTTTTCTGCGTAACGATATTAAGCTTTTGTGTAGTGTAGAAACTTTCTCCCCGTAGAGGCGTTTAGTGAATTGGTTGAGGCTTTCGCGGCCATCGTTCAATTTCACTTAACACTTGAGATTGAACGATGACCGCGAAAGCCTCAATCAATTCAACTCTTAATCTTCTTTCCTTCAAGATTTATATTTTCAGGAGTGTCTAATGCAAAAGTATTGCGTTTTATTCATGTTGATTTCCATGCCCAATTTCTGGTATTATTATTATTATTCTTCACATTTGACAAAATGAATGTGCGGCAGAAGTCTTTTTCAGATTCTTCAAATGAACTTCAATTGTAAATGCTTCGAATTGCATTGTTTGAAAATTCTCAGAATAAGAATGTCCTTCAGCAATCCAACTAATACCTTTATTGAACTGTTCTCTTGAGAATTTTCACAATACTTCTGTGGGTTTTCTTTTATTTTCCTCATTAAATAATGTAAGCGAGAGGTAGAATACGTTTTCCAATAAATTATTGTCTTTATATTCGATAATGATTGATTTTATATATATATATATATATATATATTATATATATATATATATATATATATATATACAGGGTGTTTCCTTAACATGCGGCAAAAATTCAGGGGGCTGTTCCTTGGACTATTCTAAGAATATTTTGTCCTTTGATGATTTTTGAAAAACCTCTTTGTTTCGAAGATACAGGGCAAACAAAATTTTAGATAATAACATTTTATTATGAAAAATTACATGAAAATTTAACTTAACCTACATCAGCAAGTCCATAAATGAAATGCATGTTCTGGCAACTGCAACACTTATTTTCACTTTATTTATTATTTGAAAAACCGATCACACGAACACGAAAAAAACACAAACCTTTTTACACGTTTCCCGGTCGAATTTCTGATGCAAACTATATCACATGTTACGCTTCCAAACTCCAAACAGAACTGCAAGTGCAACACTCTGAGCCTGGTACAACTTTTTGTGAGGGTTCCGGCAACGTCGCATTTTAAAGCAACATTCTGTCCTGTTAAATATCGTAGGCGGCGGCCCCGAATTCATGTTTGATTTTTTACCTGCATTATGTAATAACAATTTTGAGAGATATTTTCAAAACTTTTTAAATTAATTATAAGTTCTCTCAAGTTCGTAACCTAATTGTTCTCTAATTTATTTTTTTTTGCACATTTTGGCTACTGCAGTTTTCAAAGCGGAATATTGCCTTCTCCTGCAAAATGATTAATTCAAGAGACTCAATAAATATAGGAGAGGATAGAGAAAAATTCTTTTTTTTTCGTATTGGAGGTTTTTCGGAACAATTTGGGGGTCAGTATTTCCACTCTCAAAGTAGTTATCAGAACTGAAAATATTTCCAACCTGAAAACATAAAAATACTGCATAATTGAAAACAGGTAACAACCTAGTTGATGGAAGATCCGTCTTGAATTTTGTTTTAACCTCCTTCTTAGCTTTTTTTCTGATTTTGCTTGGTTTGGTTGATTTCTTCCTCAGGTGTTCAGGAAAATCAAAAAATTGAGGGAATAGAACCTTTTCTCAGTTTAATTTGACCGAATTGTCTGTTCAAATCAGTTTCAAGAAAGTGTTTTCTACATTAAGTAGAAGAAGTTGTAGGGTAAAAGTTTTTCCTTTTCATTGCCAAGACCCATAGGGACTATGTTTTGTGTCACTGGAAAACCTGCAGATTTTTGAATATTACCATGATAATTAAAGAACTATAATTTATAAGTATTGTTATATCCTTAAAAAAAAGACAATTCGTTCTGCTTTCGAGTAGCTGCAGAATAACGAGTGATCGATCACCTACAACAAAATTCGGAACCTTAAACAAAGATCTGGATCCTGGATCATTTACAATTAGAGATGTTTCATATGTAGATGGTGTTCGCCAGGCACACATAAAAGAAAAAAGAAGAAGAGGAAGAAGTTTTGTGAAAACTACCTTCATTATTTAGAACTGGTAGATGTTCTAAATTAATCTGAATGAAGAAATGTATTTAAAGATAACAGTTATTTGTGTAATGAAAGAGGAGTTGCTAATCCCTCGTTTCAAATCTGTTCTTTTATACTAGCTCAGAACCAGCAGTGGTACTTAATGAGTTACTCAATTCACCCATCAGATAATACAAACGATGTCCAGCGATAAAAGAAGTGGACCTCAAAGAAATGACGTTCGGTCCGTAAATTTGACATATAACTGCTGAAAATTTCGATCAAATGCTTCGAAATAACGGTGCAAATAGAAGACGACGACTAGAACGAAAGAGGACGATGAGGTGGGCTACAAGAAATGTTCAAGAAATAATAATCTATTGCCATACACAAAAAATTTAGGAAAATAATCAAAAGCTAGGAAGAGATAGATGAACAGATTATCACTATGCAAATAGAAAAATATGGAGAAGGAATAGTTATAATATGAATATACGCGCCCAGTAATGATGCCGAAGTGAAAGTAAAAGATGAGTTTTTCAACAAACTTAGAGATGTCTTAGTCAATATCAAACCTTCTAAAGAAATTTGTCTTTGTGGCGATTTTAATGCAAGAGTGGGTAAAGCACAAAGTGGAAGAGTTGTAAGGAGACATGGAGAAGAACGAGTGAACAATAACGGGGTTCGACTTATAGAGTTGTGTCAGAGCTTAGATCTGAAAGCAATGAATGGTTTTTTTCAGCACAAGAATATCACTTGGGAACAACCGACAAGGAACTTACGATCTGTAATTATTTCATCGAACCACAAAATACAAGACTCAGAACAAAAGACGTAAGGGTATATCGAGGAGCTGAATGTGAGTCAGACCATTATTTATTGGTGGCAACAATAACTTTTAATTATAGAAGAAGGCAGATCCTAGGAAGTAATGAAGATGAAGGTCCAATTATCAAAAAATATAATCTGAAAAGTTTAAAACAAGAATCAGTACAAAATAAGGTTAACATCTAAACTGCACAAATGAAAGAGGAACAACTCAGGAAGAATATCAAGACTTGAATGAATTTATTCACCAGGCCGTCAGAGAAGCTTTAGGATTTAATGAAGAGAATGAACAAAGGAATCCGGAATGGTGGTCGAAAGAAACAGAAGAGATAGTTAACAGAAAGAAAAGAGCGTATTACAAATGGTTCAATACAAAAAATCCATAAGATTTGGACATTTATGTACGCAGAATAGAGAAGCAAAAAGAACAGTCGCTAAGAAAAAAAATGAAATGTGGGAAAAAAATGTGAAGAGGTCGAAAGAAATTTAGGAGGATCTAGAGTGTCGCAGGCTTGGCAATTCATAAGAAATTTGAAGAAAGATAGAAAAGATAATGGAAAATAAACCTTATTCCGAATGAAAAATAGGAAGAACATTATAGATTACTACTTACAGAAAGTAGGATGAACTTCCTGAGAGATTTACGGCCGTTTTCAATAAACAACCGAAGATAGCCGATAGAGCTCTATCTTCGGTTTTACCGGCCTTCTATCGGTGCTGATATCTATCTATGGTTTGCGTTTCACAATCATGGTTTAACCATATCTTGGATAGATAGATAGGGACTTCTTCAGTTCTCACCTCAATCCATAGAACTTTATTTATTCATTTTATTTTTCGAATCATTAATCGCATATTTTTGTATTATCACTGTGATTGGATGTCGAATTGGAATGTAATTATTCATATAAATTCTGTTGTTTTTTCATTTTTCCTTTTTTTTGATGAAAGAATAGGCAAACAGATAACTCATGATTTATGTTTAGAACTCGGAAGTTTTGTTAGTTTAAAATTGGAATTAGGGAATACCAGGGAAACTAAAATAAAGTATTTCATTAAACTGACTTCCCAATCTGATTTGGTTGAAGTAATTGTACTTCAACCCTTCCTTTAGGTTTCACTTGTGAATAAATGATTATTCAAAACAAGTATTGGGGATCAAGGGATCTAGAAAAATAATTAAAAAAATCATAAACGTGATGAGAAATTAAATGAGGTTGCATGAATACTGATATGAACTATATCAATTTCAATATTACTACTACTCGTTAACAGTTAAATAATGAAAAATCTTATTTTTAATGCAGAAAATCATTTATTTATATGTAAGTGACTGTCTTCCTGCTGTCTAATATTTGGATGTGAAGAAACGGACTACAAAAAAAAACAGAGAGAAATATCATTCAGGCTGAAATTGAGAAACTCTAATTGAAAGCACAATTGCAATCATATTCGTTCGTTATCGTAAGGTTACCCATTATGATCTTATTCATCTGCATTTCCTCGTGGAACTAAAATAATGGGTGAATTAGCAAATAATCTATCCAGTAAGGACAATAAAAAAATTATAACAATAAATAAAATGAACAAACAGCTTTATTTTCATACAGGTGAAACCTAATACATAAAAATTAACAAAAACCCTAAACTAATTAGACAAAAAAATAAAATGACATCCAACTTTGTTCTAGCCGACCATTCAATTATTTTGTACAACTCCATTTATTGCGGCGGCAACGAAACTTACAATAAACGGGCACTAGGATGCCTATTGTACCAAACTAATTGGCAATGGCCTTATTCAGCTTGCTCAATCAAAAGCAAATTCTCATCCGTTTAAAATATGAACTCTATGGAATAATAAAGTCTGTCTTGTTGTTCACAATATCCTGAGATCATTATACAATGGATACTTGTTGGTACAGTCAGGAACAGTTTATAAATTTCACCTTCCAAATCTGAATGATTAAACATTGCTGTATCATGAATTCATCCTGGTCACCAAGTCGAAACATTCAGAAGCATAAGTTAACCCAATCTGAACATACGAAGATGATATGCTTTTTATATTTCTTGAATCTCCCAATGTGAAATGTCATATTTTCACTATTTCTGAAAATAAAAGTTCGTTAAAGCCTAAATACATGTTATTCTATTTTCAGAGTGAATACTTACTCGTTGACCGTATCAATATACGGATATTTCTAAACTGAATAGGTTCAAATAGTCTTACCTTGGAGATTTTACTTTCGAATATAAATGAAAACTTCATTCAACACACTCTAGATCAATAAGAATTTACATGTCAACTCCTAATCATTCAAGTAATTTATGGACTTTTCGCGTAATCGTTTCTTTCCATTCCTCATCTTCATCCCATCATTTTATTGCAATAATTCCATATCGCGATTAAAGTACTTCATTAATACAATTCAATTTCGCTCAGGTATCCCAGAAAACAGCAATAAAATGTACTTTAACAAAAATTCCCAACACTTATCCATAGTTCTTACTGCCCGAATTCCACCAGTAAACAAATAACGCTACCGAAGATTCTTTCAACTATCTTTGGTTAAGTTTAAAGTTCTTTGGAACGCCGGTAGGCTCATTTACTTCAGGGGTTCGTATCTCTGTAGGTCTATCTGACCTCTTTAGGAAACCAACGATACACCTTACTGATCGATAGAAATCGCCGTAGGCAGATAGAATATTGGAACAGAAGTAGGTACAAATGGATCGATTTCTCTAACGCTGGTAGACAAATATCGGCTATCGGCTATCTTCGGTTGTTTATTGAAAACGGCCGTTAGAGGGCATCAATGTGATGGATTCAAAGATACGTGAAATAAGTAAAGAAGAGCTAAGGAAGGAATTAAAAGGGATGAAGAACGGAAAAGCTTCAGGTCCAGGAGATATTCCTATTGAACTAGTCAAATACCGACCAGATGATCTATTGGATGCATAAATACATTTATTCAATAGATGTTTGATTGAAGGGCAAAATTATACGGTCGTATATTGAAGAAAAGGATTGAAAAGGTGTATACTGACATGGAAGAACAAGGTGGGTTTCGAACAGTAAGATCTTGTATGGACAATATTTTCACTCTCCAACAGATAATAGAAAAAAGAACAGCCAGAAATTTAGCAACTCACTTAGTGTTCATTGATCTGGAGAAGACCTATGATACAATACCCTTAACACTTTTATTTGATATTTTGAAAAAAATGAAATGAATAAACTCCTCATAAGAGCGCTGTATAACACTTATAAAGATCCCCAGAGTATGGTGAAGACAGGAAATACTTTCTCAAATATATTCAAGGTTACGAAGGGTTTAAAACAAGGATGCTGTCTTTCACCTACTCTGTTCAGGATATATATCCATAATTGGCCTATTTGGCCAGGCTATTTTTTGCAGACGATCAAGTAAACTTGAGGATGAGTATGAAAAGTGGGGAATGAAGATGAATATGACGAAATTTGAATACATGACCATTGGTGAGGAGGACGAAGACCCACATTTGGAAATAAGAATGTTAAATAAATGTGAACAATATAAATACCTGGGCAGTACAACAAAAAGGGATATTGAACACAAGATTCAACAAGGTCATAAAACTGTTAAGATACTAAATTCACTTCTTTGGTCGAATCAAATCTCTTTAAAGAACAAATAAACCATGTACAAATCAATAGTAGAACCTATTCTAACTTATGGTTCGGAATGTTGGCAACTGACCAAGAAATTAAAGGAAAACTAGATTCCGTTGGAATGGATTATTTGAGGAGGTCATGTCAAATATCCAGAATTGAACATATAACGAATAGTGAAATAAGACGAAGGACAAATAGAATACTAAGGACATCCGAAAGAATAGAAACACGACAGTTGATATGGTATGGTCACATGCAACGAATGGATGATAATAGATGGCCGAAACGAGCAATTCCATTACAGCCTAAACAGAAAACAAAAACGAGGAAGACCTGCTACAACTTGGTTAAAAAATGTTTATGAAACTATGAGAGATAGAGCTATTAATGAGGATGATTGGAGAAATCGAAATGAAAAGTGCGGCAAAAGCTGTAGGACCCTCGCTAATATAATAAAAAATACTTTAAAGATAACATATATTCTAAACAATATAAAAATCAAACTAGGTAACAATTTCATTAACACAATTTTTTCAATAATTTTTTCAATAATAGTTGTATTCGCAGATTTTCCTCGATTATTTTCTCTCCGGAATTCAATTTGTAGATGATTTTGTTCTTGAGATCTACAGGATTTGGAATCTCTGGCTGCTTCTCTTTCTCTTCTTCTATCACCTCAACCTTCCCGTCATCTTCATCAACGGACAATGAGTCGAATTCAGCAACTGAAAAAAAATTATTGCCTCAGAAATGTAGTTCAAAAATATCTTCGTTTCCTATGGTAGGAGTTTGAGACTTGAAAATAACACGCTATACCATTTTTATGGTAATTGATATGGTTTTTGATAATACTGTATATACATATATAGGGGTCTGAGACTTCATAGTTGGGTTCGGATCTCTTAACAGAGTTCAGAGCTCTCATTTTTTTCTAACAAAATTGTAATAATTCATCTGAAACATCAGTGATATTCCAAGTTTTGGCCAAATTCATAACACAGGACTATAATATTTTTTTTTCACAAAGCAGATCTTTATTTTTAAAATGAATATACCCTTATTATAATTAGGAAAACTATTATTAAAGCCCTAACACGTACCGCAATTCAAAAGCCCAATACGACATTTTACATTTACATTTGCATGTAGTCGGGCGCGAAGTTAATGTACTGAGGGGACGATTAACAAAGATGAATTTCATAACAGAAAAAGTAGGTACTTGAACTATGAAATCAGTCCACTCTTGAGTTTCGAACTGAGAGGTTTTTGTGTGTAGATAAGAAAGTGTTTTAAAGCCGGAAATGTCGAGACAAACGCAGACATAATGCAGATGTACCAGGGCCGATCGTATCTCTGGACCTGTTGTAGACTCCAAAAATGTCCTTCTGCTTCCTCTTCACACCAACTTGGGCTGAAGGAAACTTCGTGAATTCTATGAATGAAGATGGTGATGGATTCAAATATTATAAAGAAGTCCCAAGGCAAATTGAAGGGAGGCATTTTTACTGGTCCACAAATCAGAAAGACGAAGTTAATTTTACAGAAAAGCTTTCTAGGAAGTAATCCAGAGCATGTGTTGGAAAAAAACAATATGGATGCAAACTACCAACAGTTAGCTAATGAATTTGTGGATGCCTACAAATCGCTTCGTTTCCAAATATTCATTTCCCCCATTCACATCTGTTATTTTTTCCTGAAAATTAAGGAGCTATCAGTAACGAGCAGGATGAAAGATTCCCCCAATAAGGACAATGAAAATTCGCAATCGATGACAATAGGATCCAGCCCTGATGGGTGATTACTGCTGGTTTTTGAAGAGTGAAGATATGCCATATGAACCACGATAAAAAAATTAAATTTTATTAAGTCAATATTTTTAATCTGTGTCTTTTTCTTAAATTCAAAGTACGTTTAATAGGTGTAAAACTAAATGAAGTCGATAATTGCGATGTACAAAATCTTAAATATTTTTCTCTATTTCAGTATCGTAATAAGTTCATTACAGTACTATAAGTAGTGCTGTAATGAAACTCATTACAGCATTGTTTTCAGTTATATTTTTCATTTTGTGGTTGTCAGTACTGGGGACCTATTCTTGACCATTCGCAATTTTTGCGATCGTTCGCATCTATTACCTTTGAGAATGACAGACGAATCTGTATTTTTGACGGTCTGCATGACATACGACGTACATTTTTATGTTTTGTGCTTAGGACCGTTCGAATTTCACTGCTAGTGGTTTTGAGAACTCGCAAATATTTGACAGTTCAAATGATAACATTGACATTGAATTCGAAAGTAAGGTGTTGGATTTCACCGATATTTACCTATATTGTCCGCATAGCTCGAAATTTGAGCGTACAGTAGTGCCGATATGTAAATCTATGCCATTAACCTTCCGAAGTTATCAAGAATGCCGTTTTTGAAACGCAAATCCCAATTCGCAAATTTCGTTAGTCACCAACTGTCAAGATATAGTGGTATGAAAAGAATCTTCCGGGCTTGTTGGCCGTGGTCCATTAGGAATAATTTCACCTAACGTTTCGCCTACAACTTCGGTAGGCATCTTCAGAGGATTCTAGGTCTAAGGTTGTACCTCGAACGCTGAATTTCTGACACTGACGTGTTCGAACCGGAAGCGTCATCTGCGCGCCGGTTTATGGCGGGAAAAAGTGGCGCGTCTACGTGCGCGATGCTGATTGGCCCATCGCTCCCGCTTCGCATCGGCTTGATCTTCGTTTTTTCTAAGGTCGGTAACCAGGCGCTATGCAAGAATGGGGTCTCTTCTTTTCTGTTTATGTTATTTTTGTGTTTATAAATTTCAATGGCTTCCATGTTCAGCCTGGGAAAGTAACTTCTGATATTGGAAATAATCTCCGTTTTTGAAAAATCTATGTTGTGTCCATCTATTAGCGCATGTTCTGCTAGTGCGGATTTTTCTGTTTGATTCAGAGGACAGCATCGTTCGTGCTCCTTAATTCTGGTGTTAATACTTCGCTTTGTTGTGCCAATATAGACTTTGCCACAGTCACAAGGTATCCTGTAAATACCAGCTTGTGAAAGTGGGTCGACTTTGTCTTTGGTTGTCTTGATCATTTGCCCAAGTTTTTGCGTCGGCTTATAAGATTATCCGAGGTCGGCTCGGTCCACAATAGCTCGGATAATCAAGGTGCTACTCTAATATTTCTTAATAATTCTAAAAATGAAGGAAAATTAGTTGAGAAGAAACGAAACGAAAGTTTATGCAGAATGTTGCCCTTCCACGTTTCGCTTATCATATTTCTTAGAAAATTCTGGCAATGAACTTGAAAAGCACATAAACACATCTAAAGTTTTAGAATTTTCTGGAATACCTTGAGCTTAATTTTCTATGTATTATCGATTCAAATACCTGAAAAAACTGAGTACCACCCAAAGGATGAGAAGAATTCGTCACAAGCGTACTAGAAGTTTTTACAGAATTAAAAGCAGATACTCAAACAATCTAGGAAAATTCAACAAGACCATGAAGATCTTAAGTCAATTTATTCTCATGAAAACCAAACCATAATTTTTTTAATTCGACATCCGACAACTTGGAAAATATATCTGATCATTATGAATGGAGTAAGTAATATCACAAAAATTGCCGATGCCATAACTGACAATCTGCTGAAACCCGCAATAGTTATTTGTGCAACCAGTTTGGAAAAGAACCATTTTTCGTTATGAGCGTATTTCAGCGCAACGAGAGAATCGAGTTGCGCAAAATAACTCGAAATACAAAAAAAAGTGTTCTCCAACGAGTTTCACACAATAGTTTTTCTAATTTTGAATATTATGTAACAACCAATTTGAATTCAAATCAAAAGTATCGAAACGTCCCTACAAGTGTGTCCGTCTAGTGAATTCGGAAATATTTTTTTCTAATTTTGACATATAAAGTGACACTTTTCAAAACTCATCGACGTTATGAAACGTCTTTCTTTTCGTAACTAGTTACGAAAAGTAGAACTTTTCGCAACTGGTGATGAAAAGTAAATTTCGCCATTGATTGTGAAAAACACAGAATCGTTGTGAGACTAAACTACTTGAACTATGTACTTCCTTACTTCCTTCATGTATTACATATTATGAAGATCAATACATTTAATATTCAGGTAACTGTAACACGTGAATGGGAAAATTAATTATAAATATTAATTACACAATTTGAACAATTATTGATATTGACCCCAGCGGACAACGAAGTTTTTTGTATAGCATTAATTTGGGTATTTTCTTTGTGATTTTCTCCAAGAATGTTTGTCGCAATCTTCTGTTTATTAATTATGGAATTCTCCACGTAACCTTCAGCAACTGTATTGGACTTCCATCCTCCATGCTGTTTGATTCTCAGCAAATCAGCTCCAGAATCCGCAAGCAGAGTAGTGGATGACCACCGAAAACAGTGACCAGTATACAAAGAAGGATTTGGCAACTTTAAAAACTGGGCGATAATTTTCGGAATATTTCCAAATGTGTTTATACCTACAGGTTGCACTTCACATCTTCCATTCAAATATTTCACAAAAAATCTGTCATGCTTAACATTTGATGGCCTTAGATTAACGTATTTTTTAACCATTTCGATGCAGTTCATACCGTCAAAAGCTCCAGCGGTTATAGCAAATTCTCGACATACTTTCGTCTTTGTGTTCGAAATGGTAAATTTAACAAATTCCTCCTGAAACACTACATTTTCTACGCGAAGAAAAGTTAATTCACCTTTTCGGCAAGCTCCAGCAACTCCAACGATCAATGCTACCTTATTCATTAAATGTTGCCCATCGGAAGCTTCTTTCAGAAAATGGGCTATGTTTTCTTTACTAAAAACTTTCGACTTTTTAGGTTGGTAACCTTCAGAATGACGTTTTGAAAAAGCCACTTAATTTGTATATTTCTTGATATCAATATTTCTCTTCGACCATAAGGTCGAACTCTTCATTCCTTTTTTTTTCTTGAAAATACGCTAACAAAACTTTTTCGTTCAAATGAGTAATCCGTTTTGGTTCACACTATGAACAGAATTTGGCATAGGACAAATCATACTTGCTCCTCGACTTCTTAGGAATAATTGTAGATAACGCAGATTGCGCTGCCTCCTCGATGTCGCTCGGTACGTCGTTCTCTGAATCAGACATTGCTGTATATTTTCTTCTACTTTGAAACAATTTCAAGGAATTATTTGCGAATAAAGAAGCGATTATGATATTCCACTTTTTTGACAATCAAAATTACGAAATACGACACTGTCACTAACGATACTTCCATAGCAACGAAGTGAAAAATGAATATGTATCTCCGAATTCACTTGACGCTTGTAGGGACGTTTTGATACTTTCAATTTGAATTCAAATAGTCACATCCTATTCAAAATTAGAAAAAATATTGTGTGAAACACGTTGGGAAACACTATTTTTCGTAACTCGCGTTCTTTTACGAAAAATAATGCTTTTCCCAACTGGTTGCACAAATAACTATTATTTTCACTTCGTTAATATGGAAGGATCATTAGTGTCATATTTCGTAATTTATGATTTTGATTGCCACAAATATAGAATAAAGAATATGAAGGAAGGAGCATATCGTCGATTTAGCAGATTAACGATTTTGACCTTAATCGACCATATTGAAGAACCAATTTTCATTCATTTGATCATAATTGTCAAATTCGAGTTGTTCATTTGGTACTTTTTGCACGTTTATCGTTATGAGTGTTTGGAATAGCGGATTCATTTAATATTATAGTTATTATTACAGTTAATTTGCAAAAACCGACCGGAATGGTCGACAAAAATAATACAAATGCTCCTTCTTTTATATTCCATATTATATGGCCACAAAAAATATGGAAAATAAAAGCTAATTTAAATTTTTTAAAGTAGTTGAATTCTGAGCAGGACGTTGAGTAATCGGCTCGATCTACAATTTTTCTTAAGAATTCGAGGAGCAAGTATGATTTATCCCATACCAAATCTAGTTTATGGTATGCACTCAAAAGGATTACCCTTTTTAATGAGAAAGTTTTGCAAGCTAAATCTCAAGAAAAAAGGGAATGAAGAATCCAACCTCGTGAAGCTTATATTCGATGTTAAGAACCGAATTGTGCTTTGAAAAAATATGGACATCAAGAAGTATTCGAATTAACTGACGTTTTTGAAACGACAAAAAGTCAGAAGTAAGTAGTAAAGAAAACATTGCATTGCTCGTAGGAGTTTGCCGAAGATGAATGACGAAACTGACCCGAACAGATTTTTGTAGTAGATGTAACGATGAATTTCATAAACTGGCTCCAAAATTGCAATGTTCAAGCAGCATTTCACACCGAATAATGTTAGGAAGACATTAGGAAGATTAAAGATAGCAGAAATTGAATTTGGATGACTGTCAAAAAAATTTTCTTCGACGGAGGCAATTATTTGAAAAATTTAACAGCAACAAAATGCTTGCATATTATTATTCTATGATTCTCAATGACACAGACGCCGGCCCAGTTATGATAAGTAAAAGGCTCTCTACATCAAATGGCAATTTATGAAATGCATTGTTTCAAATTTGCACGCAGAGCAATATTGGGATGATTTTATTCTTGTTATTGGTTCTTTAACATGCAAGAGTATATTTTGCTATGATGTTTCATGAGTTACTAATGAACAAATCTAATGATTATTATAGGTTTGTTCCAACCCAAGAAATTATTTTCAAATGAAATGTACAATAGATACGATTATTGAGAATCATTCACGTCACCAAAGTCTGACGAGGCATTGTAGGATAATTTCTACGTTTGGAACAAAGCCTATACTTCAAACAATATGAGATTTCAACGAATAGATTATTGAAGGTTTAGTTTATTCATCAATTGTTCAATTTCATTTTCATATCTGTTTTTTTAAAACATTTATGTTTCAGAATTGTTGTTGGTATGGCCTCCGTGCGGAAATAGTTATTCTTGTATCTAGTGCGCGAAATACTACCTTGGTGATCGAGAAAAAAATAGTCCAGATCCCCAAAGTATTTCGCGCATGAGATGCAAACAAAATTTTTTCTACAAACGTCAAGAATATTGTTCCAAAATAAGTAACATGCTTGGCTTAATATGAAAAATAATATTGAACTGGCTTCAACTGTTTTTCAAAATCAAGTAATTACTGTTACTATGGAAATAAAATGGCATTTGTTGACAATTATTTTGAAGTGACAGTTCTTGATAATTATTTTGGACTGACTTTTTAATTGCGTCAATTTCGTGCGTGATATTTATAACTGTGAAATAATGGAAATTTCGAGTGACGATGAAGTAAGCAGTATCCCACCTAACTTGACAGATGTGGCCAATTCAGTAATTTCAAATCTTTTATCGAGGCGCCAGTATGAAAATGCATTTCAGCAATTTATAGAGTGGTGTGAAGCAAATAAAGCCAGAAAAATATCCCAAAATGTGCTGTTGACATATTTTGCAGAGAAGTCTAAGAAGCTGAAGTCTTCCACGTCATGGGCAATATATTCTATGTTGAAACCAACACTCAGTGTTAAAAGAAAACGTGGATTTCAATGAATTCACCAAGTTGGTTCCATATTGGAAAAAATTGTCAGTTGGAAACCATTCTAAGAAATCTAAGGTATTGACTAGAGAGGAAGTTGAACAATTCATAAGAGAGGCAGATGATGAAACCAAAAGGTTAAAATATAAAAATCCCATATAGTTTACATGCAGTGTGCGAACTAAGTATTTGGCACACTACTTTGCGCATGGTAACGAAGGAAAATAAAAAAAAGGGTCACTTCGCATATTGTTGTCAATGCGCGAATCTTGTCATTTTTTGACGTTTATGGAAAAAAGTATTTCAAGTTTTTTATTTCTCTTAAAATATCTCACATTCACCAAATTTCATTGGCCTAATCTAGATTGTATCGAACCCTTATAGGGTGAGTCTTGAACTTGTACCTACATATATTTCAACAATGGATTTATGAGGACAAAAAAAAAAGTTTCTTCGATACCATTTTTTCCTATTCAGCCTAGACAAAAAGATGAAGCCATTTTAAACTTTCATGATAAGCTTACCATCTCTGTAAACATATCTCACCAAAGATTTTCCTAGTATTATATTTACCGCTTGGACCGCTTCTAAAAACTGTCGTAGAAATTTTATTCTGTGAATATTATGATTTGTATTCAGCGAATGTAACAAAATTTTTTTTATTTCGCTTATATAGAACTTTTCGATGATGAAATACGTACTCAAAAAATGAGCATTTCACGAGATTTTGCGAATACTACCTTTATTTTACAGTCACCAAATATTCATTAAGTAGGTATCATTCATTTTCCTATAAAAAGTTGGATCTCTTGAATATCTTGTATAATTATGAAATGTAATGGTCTTAATGAAAAAAATTAAACACATATTCTAAAGATTTTCGAAGGCCTGTATCATTTCAATCGAGCCGAAAGGACCAAAAGTGTTTTTTACTAATTTTCCGTTTGAAATAAATGCACAAGTCAAAGACTTAGGCTGGATAGTTCCGAATTTTTTTTCGTCATTAAATTCTGAAATTCACTGGTAAATTCTTAGATTTACCTAAGGTCAAACTTACACAACCCTTTGCAGTAACATATACAAACAACAAACAAACAGCAATATGAAAAGACGCGAATTTACTAATACTATCTAATATTAGGAAAAAATCATTTACTCTCACCAAGATCATCCAAATCTCCCGAATCTAGAATAAGATCTTCGAATGTCGTCGCCATGTCAATAACTAATTGGATTTTTCGTCAAGTTTAGAAGATGGTTATTGTAATCCACTCACAAACACCGCTTTTTTGCCGTTTCTTCACTTCAACTGTACGTAATCCCTTTCTCAGAAACTGCATGATTTATATTCAATAAACAATTACGCCTTAAATTTCTTTTTTACGTTTACTGGCCTCAGCGCTTGCCTTTACTTACTGGTCTGAAATTCCCCAAATTCACAGAAATCATGTGGAAATATATCAGCTTATGAAATCTGAGTTTTTACAGAAAAGTTATGAATTGATTTTAGCTTTGTAAGTAGATCCAGTTTCGGAACTGTTTCATTTCCTTACCACGGCAGAATATATGAACTGCGCATGTCTATTTACGAAACGATTCTCGAAATCAAAAACAGACTGTGACCATAGACGAGAATGTGAACAAAGACTTTGTTTACTTTCATAGTACAATTCTTTACATACTTAGTCGATGAAAACTGTCGAATATATTGTACTTCGATAAATTCTGAAACTACTCCCTACAAATATGCTTTATTCTTGGTTTCTTGGAAACATCAGCATCCCCTGACATATAATTCGTATCTTCGTCTTGTGACGTTGGATGATGAACAAAAGGCATGTGCACATTCATGAGGCACAAAAACAAAACAAACTCAGGTTAGAATCAATTTGAAGCTACCATTTTGCTACAATCCAGGAACTATTGGAACCGTCTGAGTATAGAATCAAAGGCTGATATGAACGCAAAACTCTGAAGAACCATAACTTGCATACATAAAAGTAATTTTGTAGTTCGAAATTTCGCTATGTAAATATAGAATATTATGTATTCTTCTATGTGATATTAGAATATTAGGTTAAGGGTCGGTTACACCAAACTTCGATTGTACCGATAAATTAATTGAAGCCACCGCGATTCGTTGAAATTTCAAAACGAGTGATTCGATTGATTCGAATTCACGTAAAGTTTTTTTAATCGTGCAATTGCTCTCTTTTTTCATAAGAATATATATATTAGACTGATTCAAAAAAATCGACTTTTTTTGTTTTCACGAACCCCCTCTAATTATTTTCAGGCTATCGAAAAAAAGAACCCTATTTTTTTATGATTGCGTTGGATTGTATGAAGAAAAATGATGATAATGTTCTAACATGTTAATGCTCCTAAAATTGATAGTTCTTTAGTTATTTAGGATTTTCTGATTTTATGTGGTACGTAGCGTCAAATTCATTTAATCTGTTTCATATCAACTATGACCTTGGTCATAGAAGATGAATTATTCCACTAGTGACACACACTTGAATACATCCGTACTCAAATCGTTGTATTCATCAAAATACTTTCCGAAATATAAAAAAAAAATTGAACAAAAAAGGTAGATAAGAGTATTCGGTATAATATTTGCTATTTGTAATCTAGATATCTTAAGCACAAACCGTTTTCGCGTTTTTGTAGTCGAAGACAGTGGAAATATTTTACATATTTAGAATTTTGAAAAACTCGTCACAGGGTGTTCCAAATGTTCGGTCAAAAATTGGGATCAAGATTGGCCCATAACTTTCGTTTTTCAAATTAGAACCCTATTTTTTTATGATTGCGTTGGATTTTGCGAAGAAAAATGATGATAATATTCCATCATGTTGATACTCCTAAAATTAATAATTCTGATTCCATGTCGTACGTTGCGTCAAATTCATAAAATCTGTTTCATAACAACAATGATGCATGAATTGAAGAAAAAGGTGTGTCACTACTGAGTTATTGGAATAATTCATATTCTATGACCAAGGTCATAGTTGATATGAAACAGATTAAATGAATTTGACGCTACGTACCACATAAAATCAGAAAATCCTAAATAACTCAAGAATTATCAATTTTAGGAGCATTAACATGTTAGAACACTATCATCATTTTTCTTCGTACAATCCAACGCAATAAAAAAAAATAGGGTTCTAATTTGAAAAACGAAAGTTATGGGCCAATCTTGATCCCAATTTTTGACCCAACATTTGGAACACCCTGTGATGAGTTTTTCAAAATTCTAGAAACGTACAATATTTATACATTCTTCGACTTCAAAAATGTGAAAACGGTTTGTGCCTAAGGTATCTGGATTAGGAATAACAAAGATAATACCGAATACTCTTTTCTCTCTTTTTCTTCAGGTTTTTCTCGATATTTTGGAAAGTATTTCGACAAATGCAACGATTTGAGTACGAATGTATTCAGTATTGCTTACTTTGTCAAATTCGAAAACAAAAAAACAGAAAACAAAATTTTTGAAAATTTTTTTTTCTTTCCCTGTATAACTGAAAGTGGTCAGGCTCCAAGAATATTTTAGCTCGGTAGATAATGTCAAACAATATCATAATCTCAATTTTCAGATTTCAAATAAGTCTGGTTCTCCAGAAACGCCTAATAGGCCGTCGAACTTGGTACACCCTGTATATTTGAACATATATATATATATATGTTATACAGAAACTAAGTGACAAAGACTACATAACGAAAGAACAAGCGAAAGAAATGAAGACATATAATTCGGTCAGTCCAAGGATTTACGGCAATCCCAAAGTCCATAAACAAGGATACCCCATAAGACCTATCATATCAAGCATAAATAGTCCATTAAATAAATTGTCTGAATGTGTGGCAGACATACTCAAGGCATCATATGACACAAACAATGAATATTATACAAGAGACACATTCCATTTCGCAGAAATGGTTAAAAATTTGAAGATACCAGAAGACCACAGATTGGTATCTTTTGACGTCGTAAACTTGTTTGGTAATTTGGATAAAAATAAAATAATTGATATATTGAAAAGTAAATGGCACAAGATTAGACAACACACTGTGGTGGATGAAAAACTGTTTTTTGATATAGTGGAATATGTATTGAGCAACAACTATTGTACTTTTCGAGGAAAGTTTTACAAACAGGTATTTGGATGTGCTATGGGGTCAAAGATCAGTCCTATTGTAGCACAGTATGTCATGGATGATTTGCTGGATGATTGTTCCAAAAAATTGAAATTCAAAATTATATTGATAAAGAAATTCGTAGATGACATAATAGTGGCATTACCTGAAACTGAAATTGACAATGTATGGAAATGTTTGAACTCATACTGTACAGATCTGCAATTCACTTTGGAAATGGAAAACTCTGATCAAGGTGTCCCATTCCTCGATACAATGGTACATAGGGAAAGAAATGAGATCGAGTTAAATTGGTACAAGAAGAGCACAAGCTCAAATAAATTCATAAATTATTACTCAAATCATGGAATAAATATAAAAATCAATTTCATTAAAGAAATGAAAAATAGAATAACAAAGATATGTAGTGAAACTCACTTGAAAGAGGGACTAAATAATCTTTTTGATATCCTTGCTCAAAACTCTTACCCAAAGAACATGTTGAAAAAGTTACTATATGCAACGAGTGAAGCAGTGACAACAAATGCTGAAAATAATGATGAAAACAATGAAGTGAAATATTATGTATCTTTTCCAAATATCCCAGGGTTGACATCGAAAATTAAAGAAACGCTCAAAAATGAGAACATTCAAATGGCAACATACAACTTAAAAACGGTGAAAGAACTGTATAGTACACTAAAAGATCCCATACCAACAGGATTAAAAAGTGGGGTAGTATATGAATTAAATTGCCGAGATTGTGATAGAAAATATGTAGGACAGACCTCACAGTGGGTTAGGAGCAGAATGGCCCTCCATAAATCAGACATCACAAAAAGTAGAAATAGATGTGCATTGGCAATGCATGCACAAAATTTAGACCACAGAATTGATTTTGAGAGCGTGAAAGTGCTGAAAGTGGAAAGGAATTATCAAAGACGATTGATACAAGAGATGATTCAAATAAATAGACACAAGGATCCCATAAATAAGAAGTCCGATACAAACAAACTAAGTAATGTATACTGCTACCTATTGGCGAGCCGGGCAGAGGGCGCACCTCACATAAATTCACAGACAGGGCCACCATCGTAAAAGAAGAAGAACTGACAGAGACAGTTCGAAGAGAAGTGAAAGATGACAGGGCAGATGTGATATGGAAAATAAAGTGTTGAGACGAAGATTGAAATAATAAGAGTTTTAAATTGAATGCAAATGTTTCTTGATAGATGTAAGATAAAAAAATTCAAATTCGGTAAGATTTATTTGTTGTAATTGTATTGTAGATTATCAGTTTCATGTTATTTTAGTAACCCTGATGAAGCAATAAAAGATTGCGAAAGCTTGGTTACAGAAAAAAGAGTTTTTCTTTATACCTTTATGAGTCGATATACCCTTAAACAGATTCATATATATATATATATATATATATATTAGACTGTTTCAAAAAAATCGACATTTTTTGTTTTCATGAAACCCCCCCTAATTATCTTCAGGGTATCGAAAAAAGACCTCTATGAAAATATCAGCTTCAAATAATAATATTTAGAGGTCGCTCATCAATTATTTCTATTTTTCCTACTAATAGCAAGGAAAAAATTTCTTTTTTCAATAAAAAATTCCTAGAGCAGAAACCAATAGACGGATTTCATTGTGTGATACATTTTCATGTAGACAATCAGATACTCTACTTCTGTAGAGAAACATTTCTATGTTTCCAAAAGTTATTCGATTCAATGCTAATATTGAGGTATTTTTGAATAAAAAAATTATTCAAAAAAATCGATTCTGTTTGTTTTCACGAAACTCCATTTCTGATTATCTTCAGGGTATCGAAAAAGTCGTCTGTGAAGATATTAGCTTTGAATATTAATATTTAGAGGTCGCTCAGCGATGATTTCTATTTCCGCTGTTTATAGCAGGAAAAAATTTTCTTTTTTCAATAAAAAATTTTTTCTTCACGAACTAATTGACGGATTTCACTGCGTGATACATTTCCGTGTAGGGAATTAGATGCTCTACGAAAATGTCTTATACGATATTTCGATAAAACCGCTCGTTCAAAAGTTATTCGAACTTTTTCTTCTAAAATATCTCTATATTAATACCTTGTATTGAGGTGTTTTGGAAAAAAAGTTCAAATAATTTTTGAACGAGTGGTTTTATCGAGATATCGTATGGAACATTCTCGTAGAGTATCTAGTTCCCTACACCAAAATGTATCATACAGTGGAATCCGTCTATTAGTTCGTGAACAAATAATTTTTTATTGAAAAAAGAATTTTTTTTCCTGCCATCAGCAGCGAAAATAGAAACCATCGATGAGCGACCTCTAAATATTGATATTCAAAGCTAATATTTTCACAGACACCTTTTGTCGATGCCCTGAAGATAATTAGAAGGCGGGTTGCGTGAAAACAAGTAAAGTCGTTTTTTTTGATTAATTTTTTTTTCAAAAATACCTCGATATTAGCATCGAATCGAATAACTTTTGAAGAGGCCGTTTTATCGAAATATCGAAAGGGACATATTTGTAGTGTATCTGATTGCCTACACGAAAATGTATCACACAAAGAAATCCGTCTATTGGTTTGTGTTCTAGGAATTTTTTATTGAAAAAAGAAATTTTTCCCCTGCTATTAGTAGGCAAAATAGAAATAATTGATGAGCGACCTCTAAATGTTATTATTTGGAGCTCATATTTTCACAGAGGTCTTTTTTCGATACACTAAAGATAATTAGGGGGGGGTTTCGTGAAAACAAAAGAAGTCGATTTTTTTTAATCAGTCTGATATATATATATATATATTATATATATATATATATATATATATATATATATATATATATATATATATATATATCGTGTAATTAAAGCTTTGTGAAACCCGCCCTAAGTCATATATCTTTTAAACCCTACCTATACTGCCTACGCGAAAATAAAGTTGATACAATCTAGTTACCATGTCCGTTGGCCCATTCAACGATCTGCTCATGCGCAAACTTAGAATTTGACAAATAGAGGAAAAGTGAGGTTACGTTTTTTATGTAAACGCTCGGACGGGTCAAAAAATGAATTCGATATCACTTGCTGTTAGGGTAGCGGCTAGAGGGGTAGGGATATCGAATTCATTTTTTGACCCGTCCGAGCGTTTTTTCCATCTCAAAGATCCAAATTCGGCGTGTGAAAGTTATTAATGGAATACTGGGTCACTCTGTATAATAATAAACCGATGAAAAAAAACACACTCATGCAGGACATTGAATTGCCTTTCCAACAAGATGATGCCTGACCCCTTTTCCCTATTCAAAAATGAAAGGTGTAAGGGGTTGCGGCTTGAAGGGTAGGGATATCAAACTCATTTGAAGACCCTTATTTGTCCCCCCTTTCAACAAAATTTGACCTGTCCCAGCGTTTTTTCGTGATTCCATCCCAAAGCTTAAAATTCGGGGTGGAAAGTTATGGATGGCCCAGCATGTATATTCTGGTCAATTTAAAATGTAGAAACTTTAATAGTACATTCTAAAACAAGTTGCAGAATGAGCTCCTATTCCAACACGAATGCGAAGTTCGAAAACGAGCGACGAAGGAGCGAGTTTTCGATAGCATGAGTGTTGGAATTGCCTTCTGCAACGAGTATTAGACGGTATTTTCTACATTTCAGTTCATTTTTGTGAAAACCTCTCGAAATTCAAATGAAAATTCAGATTAGTGACTTTTGTTTTGTATCTTGGCAGTTGGTGTGACATACGAAATCTGACAGATCACGGAATTTGAATTGATTTGATTCGAAACTTGATTCGATCGAAAGTCAGTACTGACAATCATAAAACGAAAAATATAACTGAAAACAATGCTGTAATGAATTTCATTACAGCACTACTTTTAGTACTGTAATGAACTCATTACGATACTGAAATAGAGAAAAACCTATTCTGCACCCTTTCCAATGTTAATTTGTTACAATTATACTGGGGAGTCCACACTATGCTGGCAAATTTTAGTTTACTGTGGTTAAGCAATAATAAACTGCTTTAATTGCAGTTTCATCTTTGAAATCTATACACATCCTGCAAAAGAAACCTAAAGATCTATTACATGAGTTAATTGTACACGGTGTTTCATTGGTAAATGAACATAGGAATGAACATTAGGACTAATCAATTCCATAACCGAAATACAGGATGGTTCATGTATTCACCAAAAATTTCAATTGCTAATAACTTTTGAACCAACCGGTATATTTGGTTGATACTTGGAACGTATAGAACCTTCCTTAGGTCCATCGACTCATATTCAAATTCCTGGAAAATTCCAGGTCCGTTTTTGAAAAATATGGGACTTCTTCCAAACTGAGATTCAACACCTTGCATATTGGAATTTTGAGATTTCATTGACATATTTGAAAAGAGCAGAAAATTTTCTATGGGGTTCAATAGTAGTCATTTTTATATAAAATGGTAACAGAAATGAAAAAACTGAGATGAAAATTGTGAAACAAATAAAGAAAAAAGCCTCAGATAATGAATTGATAATAACTAAAGCTGACAAAGGCAATACTGTTACCATTTTATATAAAAATGACTACTTAAGAAAAACGGAAAATTTATTAACCCCTAACAATTTCAAAAAGTTAAAATCTGATCCCACCTCAAAATTCCAATGTGCAGTGAAAAAGACTATCAAGAACTGCCCTAACTTGTTACCTGATGTGGATACCCCTTCTTTGACTGTGATGAACCCAACAATACCTTTGTTATATGCTCTTCCGAAAATACATAAAGAAAATTGTCCGATGAGACCCATTGTCTCCTACACCAATGCAGCAGCCTCAAAATTATGTAAATATCTGAATTCAGTACTACCCGATATGATTCAACATAATCCAATATATTCCATCAAAAATAACATAGAATTGACCAAAGAATTGAAAAATCTCAAAATCCCCAAAAATGCAAAACTAATTTCTTTTGATGTGGTGAATTTGTTTCCGTCCGTACCAACTGCAGAAGTCGAACATTTAGTTAACCAACAACTTAGCGAAAACCCTTCAGTCACTACTGCTGTGAAGGATGAGGCAATGAGACTACTTAAGATATGTCTAGGTCAAAGTTATTTCAAATTCAATGATAATGTTTATCAACAACTTGAAGGTTTACCAATGGGTTCTCCTTCCTCTAATTTTTTCAGTGAAATATTTATGACCGCATTAGAAAAGAAAATTTTTTCCCCTATGAATGTTATTCTGACTGTTTTTGTATTGTACTGGAAACGTTATGTGGATGACATTTTTTGTATATGGACTGGCTCAACTTCAGAACTTGAAGCATTTTTGGAATTACTGAACTCCTTTTATAATTCTATTCAGTTCACTCTGGAGTTGGAGGATGACAACAAATGTTTAAATTTCTTAGATATACAAGTAAAGGTACGGTTTCGCTTGTGCGTCGGACGCATGCAGCGACCGCCGAAAGTGGCTACTGCGATTGTTGTATAGACTGTTCATAGGAAACAGCGAAGAAGCGGTTCCGCTTCTGCAGTCAACGCAGCAGTGGCTGCAGGATCCAAACGGCCCACTGCTTGCAGTACCAGTCTGTGCGACGTCGCTGCAGCGTGAATTAATTTATATAGAGGTTAAAATTGTTATTATTTATCGAAATGATAGAAAATGAGTGTTGAAAAGTTTTCGACGGATGAAGAAATGAAACTAATTGAATTAGTTTCCACAAATAGATGTTTTTATGATGCTTCTCATGCTGAAAGACAGTGTATGGAGAAAGATCGCGACAGAAATTGAAGGAAAAACAAGTAAAAGGAAATTTTTCCTTTATCATTTTTAATTTGAACTCTTTATGTGAATATAAAACAGTTTCATATAATTGAATATTTATTATTCCGAACCCTACGTTCCTGTAACTATTTTTTCTTGCCAGGCAATTTGACCCTCGGACTGCGAATGCATCTACTCTGGCAAATCCTCCTTTTCTTCCTATTCTTATACATCAAATGCACAGCACGCCTTTTCTTATTTTTTCTTTTCATATACAGGGTGACACAGACTCATGGTACACCCCCATTTTCTCACTTGTTTCTGTAGCTATATTTCTGAAATTCGGAACATTGAATATACTCACTATAGGGCACGACATATTCAGAAAAAATCCAATTTCCGATTTTTCCGGAAATGACATCAACTTTGGATTGAACCGAGAGATACTTAAACTCGTCTGAACTCCATTATCGTGTTCGTATTGGTGATACAGAAAAATAGTTGATATGGATGGAAACCCCACCGTTGGTACTTTCGAATGACGTCAGAGTAACATTATGCTACCATTTGACAAAACGGAGTTTCCAGTGAAAAAAGGTTTTGGTTTACTTTTTTGGCACGTATTTCGAACCACGATACTTTTTAAATCGAAATTACTATAGCATTATTTTGATTATTTGGAATAATTTCAGGGAGTTCATAGCTTTCTAGATCGAAAAATAAAATGGGCGTTCTGACGAATGAAATATCAACTTTGAGGTATCATTAGATTGAGAAAATTATAGAGATTTCAAAAATGTAATAATATACCGGGTGTCCCATTTGAAAATCGAAAGTTGATGTCATTTCCGGAAAAACCAGAAGTTGGATTTTTTTTCTGAATATGTCAAAAAGTGCCCTAGAGTGAGTATATTCAATGTTCCAAATTTCAAAAATATTACTACAGAAACAAAGGAGAAAATGGGGGTGTACCATGAGTCTGTGTCACACTGAATTTTAAAATAATTTCATTCTCCTCTTCTTCCAAAATATGAAGCGCAAGTACACTCCATCTTCGAATTCTCACTGTTGACTGTCTTCCGAGTAGTTTGACTGCAGATAAGGAAATCACTCCGACGTCACAGCGGACGCGAGCAGTAGCTGCTCGCATTCACTGCATGCGTCCGACGCACAAGCGAAACCGTACCTTTAAAAGAGTGAACGAACATCTTGAATTCGATATATATAAAGGGTTTTCCAATAAGAGGTGTTATTTTGAATAGCCCGCTATTTCGGTAGATGTCACTTTTGAAGCTGTCATTTCTTGGCATTTGACAAGTAGAAACTACGCCATTAATAAAAATGGTACGATACACGCTTCAACAACGCATTGAAATTATTAAAATTCACTATAAAAATGGTGAAAATTTGGCAGAGACGGTTCGTAAAACTCGAACATTATTGGGTCGTCGTGAAGCACCTTGTCGGACCGCAATACAGAAATTGGTGAAAAAATTCGAGCTGTTGGGACAAGTTAGTGATGAGAAGAATAAAACCCGTGCACGTCGCTCAAGAACAGCCGAGAATATTGCTGCTGTAGCCGAAAGTGTTGAAGAAAACCCAGGTTTGTCCATTCCTCGTCGTTCTTTGGAATTAGGTATTCCACAAACGTCATTACACCGTATTTTGCATAAAGATTTGGGTCTTAAGGCTTATTAAGTCCAATTAACACAAGAACTCAAGCCGGCCGATCATCAACAACGTCGTGACTTTGCTGATTGGGTCGTTGAAATGCATGAAAATGATCCGGAATTCCATCGAAAAATCATCTTCAGTGATGAGGCCCATTTCCACCTCGGTGGCTTCGTCAACAAGCAAAATTGTCGCATCTGGGGCTCAGAAAACCCAAGAGTTATTGTTGAAAAGCCTCTCTATCCTCAAAGTGTGACTGTTTGGTGCGGTTTATGGTCCGGCGGAGTCATTGGACCTTACTTTTTCGAAAATGAGGCTGGCGCAACAGTTACGGTGAATGGATTGCGCTATCAAGAGATGATTAACGATTTTTTATGGCCGGAATTGGATGGTATTGATCTGGACAACGTTCACTTTCAACAAGACGGCGCTACGTGCCACACAAGCAAGGAAACCATTGATCTTTTAAGGGAAAAGTTTCCGGACCGTGTTATCTCTCGAAGAGGTGATCACAATTGGCCACCGAGATCTTGTGATTTAACACCTTGCGACTTCTTTCTTTGGGGCCACGTGAAGGAGAAGGTCTACGCCAACAGCCCAGTATCGATTCAAGACCTCAAAGATGGAATTCGTGAGGCTATCGAGGACATAGAGCAGCCACTTTGCGATTTAGTTATGGAAAATTTCATGAAAAGGATTTTGTCCTGTAAGCGTGGCCGTGGTGGTCATTTGCCTGATGTTATTTTCCACTATTAACGGCATACCTTCCTCTTTGTAATGAAATAAACATCTGATGATTTATAATAAAAAATGGCATTTTTCTTTGAATATCAAAAAAACACCTCTTATTGGAAAACCCTTTAGAAAGCCCACCTTCTCGGATATTCTGATTCACAACAGTAGCTCGCACCCTTATAAGATTAAGATGTCTGCATTCCATGCCCTAGTACATAGGTTGATTTCAATTCCATTGTCAAAAACTAATTTTGAAAAAGAAGTTAGAGTTCTTAAATCATTAGCCATAAACAACGGCTATTCCCCTAACATAATAGACAAATTAATTTTCAAAAAACAAAACCAAATTGTTTACTTTAATCTATCCACCTCAAATTAATGATGAAATTAAGAAATTTGTATATATCAACTACATCCCATCTATCAGTGAACAACTCTGTCGAAGAATCAGAAAAAATGAAATTGATGTTATTGTGTGTACCAATAAGAAGAATTTGAGATCTGTATTTTTCAATGGGAAGGATCGACTGAATAATTCGCAGTTGAGTGGTGTTTATATGCTATCATGTGACGAGTGCCCTGCATTTTACATAGGTCAGACTGGTCGTTCTCTCGGAGTTAGAGTTGATGAACATAAAAGATCTATTCTACAAAATAAACCAACAACAGGTTTCTCCACTCACTGTATTACTCTCAACCACTTCATTGATTTCAATAATATAAAAATTCTACATAAGGGTGATAAAGGTAGACGTTTGGATCTTTTAGAAATGTTAGAAATATACACAGCTCAAAAACAAAATCTCCTAATTGTAAACGATCAATTAGATTTCCACCTATCACCGATTTTAACATGTGTTACCTGATATGTGTACGAATGTGTTCTTTCTGTATTGATATGTATTCAGTTTTGAAAATGGGATAAAACTCGAAACACGCGTGTCAACAAATATTTTAATAAAACTGTGAAACTCTGTCAAGTGTTTTTATCTTCTTTTATTATTCATTTTTTGAGCAAAAACACGTGCGGGACAATGAAATATATTGAACCCCATAGAAAATTTTCTGCTCTTTTCAAATAGGTATGTCAATGAAATCTTAAATTCCAATATACAAGGTGTTGAATTTCAGTTTTTAAGAAGTCCCATATTTTTCAAAAACAGACCTGGAATTTTCCAGGAATTTGAATATGAGTCGATCGATCTATGAAAGGTTACTATACGTTCCAAGTATCAACCAAATATACCGGTTGGTTCAAAAGTTATTAGCAATTGAAATTTTTGGTGAATACATAAACCACCCTGTATCTCGGTTATGGAATTGATTAGACTAATATATATATGAGTTTTTTGGACTCGCCTAGGGTAGCTCGAGCTCAGGTTACCGTATATTCATTTACCAATGAAACACCCTTTATAATCAGCATGTGCGTTGAATGACAATTTTGAATCGAAGATAGCTCCCAAATCCTTCACTTGACTAACCCTCTCAATAGATTATACTGAAACTCGATACTGGATATTTTTCTGGTGAAAAATGTGGGATATTTGTAATGGAGGAATACTGCCAGACTACAGTAATATTACTAATAGACATTTAAATGTTCTTGTGGTTTTATTTGCTTTGGAGGCGAAAATAACCTTTTAAAATTCTCAGAATAACCCCTGCGAAGAATATGGCATCGCGAAAAAGTTGCGAGTCGACGAAGCCGTATGGGCTGAGAAGCGCGTATCTCAATGCCTGAAAATCGTTTTCAGTTTTCAGTCAGAGTCAGTGTTAAGCCCGCGCTTCCGCTATCGAGACGGGCTTAGGGAAAGAGCGCACATACCGAGAGCGCTCTGTTATAAAGCAAGGTATTGTGTTGCGATCTTCGAGACTTCAGATAGATACTTTGGATTTTTGAGCGGTGCTTCAATTTATTCTCGAGCTGTTGGAAGGAAACTGAAAAGAATTTTATTGAAGTTTTTTCACTGGGGTAAGTACTGAAAATATAACTTGACTACAGAAAATACCTCAGAATCGAACGAAAGAGATAAAAATTAACCGCTAATTATATTCCTGAAAAAAGATATATATAGAATGATATTCCAGGAAAAAAATTATAATCATTAATTTATGAAAATATGTAGACTGTAGTTCAACAAGTTTTTTCCTCGGTTTTTTCATTTTCAACGAGTTCAATCTATTTTCAGGATATTTTCGGAAAGAAAATCATAAAATTGCTACCTTGACAAATTTCAGGAAAAAACACGTGTTTCCACATTTAATATTGTTTAGCAGCACAATTATGAAATCCAATTCCGGTTTCACAGTGAAAAAAAGTTTCATGAGCTTCCTGAAGTTTCCGAGAAAAACTCCAGACTCACATTATACTTAAAACAATTCGATATGTACGAAGTTTCCGGAATAATGTTTCTACAAGTTGTGCAATTGAAACACTCATGGCAAATATTTTATTTAACTTGAATGAAAACGAAAAAACAATATCAGTGGTTTTGGATTTGGCAAAGGTGTTTGATACTTTGTCACACGAGCTGCTTTTGAGCAAATTGAATTGAATATGAATGATGCAGTGAGGGGAGCTTGCTTAAAACTATTCAAGTAATAGAAAGCAATCAGTCAAAATTTCGGGAGTGCTGATTAAAACACTAGTCCCAACTATAGCAATTCCCTGTTCTTGGTCTTGCGTAATTTCTTTCTTTCGTCAATGGAATCTTAAATCTCCTAACATAAATTTTACCTCTTATGCGGATGATTGAGTGTTGACATTCAGATATGAAACTTGGAAGAGAAGCTATAAACCAGCAGAACTTGGTTTGGTGTTTCATCCCCTTTCAAAAAGGTACATACGTCAACAATTCCTTTATGCAATCAAAAACTATCGCCGGAAAATCGAGCAGTTATCAGACTTTTTCGAGTTATTTAGATCCCCTCTATTTCACTCGTGATTCGTTTGCCGGCCATGGTTCCGTCATCCGCGGAGTACTTGACAAGATTTGACAGATCACATATTAAATTACCAAACTGTGAGTTGCTTGCTAATACAACAATCAGAAAAGTTAATTTCTTGAATAGCAATCAGAAGATGTACCGTGGATAGTACGAACTCGAATTATTTTCCAGCACGATGGCTTTCCAGCTGATTACATCAGAAGCATGGCTAGACCAAAACTATCCCCTATTTCTTGGCTGGCCAGATGTCTTGACTTGGCCTCATGTGATTTTTACGTTTGAGGTCACATGAAATAGCTAGGGTATAGTACTTCTGTGATGAAGGCTGAAGAATTGAGTGGGTTGCTCTGCATGTAAAGAATAACTTTTCAACGCGGGTAACAATTTTAGAAGTGAGCCTTGACTACGTGCATGCATAAGAAATCGAGAAGACAATTTTGTTAATTTATTTTATTTATGTTTATGTTTAATATACGGATTACGGATATGTTTGTGATGAGCATCATTAAATTTGTTGGAGCAAGATGGACAAAAAATAATTTATGATCGTACCTACTGTCAATGGTACGTCTTCTAGTTGCTATTAAAAAAAATCACATTTCTGATCGTTGCAGGCAACTAACACTTTGGTAATTCAATCTGTTATTTGTCGAGTCATGTCAATTATTCCGATGATTTCTGAAAGTGATCGAACCATGTCCCTCTCACGAATCACGATCGAAATAGAGGATATCTGAAGAACTCGAAAAAGTCTGATTGATACCTACTTAGTAGTAATTCTCAATTCTTTCATCGACATTTCATGACAAAAACAGTTGAAGTCATTTATGACCCTTTATATATCGGGTTGTCTGAATAGTTTTCCACAAAAGCTGATGACCCTCTCCAGCTTTCAAAGAAATTTACATTGAATATTAAGTGTTAATTAGTTTGTACGAAATTAATTATTTTCGAAAATCAAGCAGAAAATTCCAGAAAAATTGAAAAATCGACAGATCTTCGTTACCATAGATTTTGGGACCATGCTTCACTCGACGTAATTTACAGCAAATAATAAGTATTTATTTCCAACAGGTAGAACCCAATTACAGGAAATGTACAAAAACAATGAATTATAACTAGAATAACACAATTAATTTCATGTACCTAACTTATATGAATATAACCTAATGAAATAAGACTTAAACACATTCGGACATGTAAAATGACAAGATTGGCAAAACACAAAAACAATTTATATCCATATTTTTATCTACTCCCACGAAGCTCGATGAAAGTCTTACAAATCATGGACACTTTATCAAAGTGAATATCACACAGGTGGGAGACTAGATTGAATCTTGAACACATCGAATGCACAGGTGATTGTAATAAAACATTTGTTCTGGGCGTAACAAGGTTGAACAAGCAAATGACGTCTAGTATATTCCTTATCATCAATCACGTCGAATTACCAAACACCCTGTATAATGACTGTTTGGTGTGTCAAGTTGAAAAGTGATACTTCATTTTGAAGATCTTGGAAGCCACTTTACAAGGCTGCATAAAAAGCGTACTTTTAACGAACCATTTTTGCAAAGGCTCAAACTCGGGTTCTAATGAGCCACCTGGAATATTTAGGTTATTTCTACGATGTGCAATCCCATTTTTACTGAGCCCTACTTACAAACTTTAAATCTTTAAAAAATCACATGCTTGCAATAAAAAAATTAGATCTGCTTTTTTAAATCAAATATTCAAATTGTCCTCTATTGACTTATATAAAATTATCTTGAAAAACAGTCTCTGATATGAATCAGCATAATTTGATATATTTGACGACACTCATTCACAATTCCTAGACTTAGTTCGTCTAAATTTTCAGGCTGAGTCACTATGATTTGAGTCATCAAAGTTACCTTCTACATATACCGTTGTAAAGAGGCTTCAAATGAAGTATCACTTAACCGCTGTTCCCTATTCAATTTTGAGGGGTTGAGGCACCACCTCTAATGGGGTTGCCCGTTCAAGCCCCAAATAGAAGTCAAAACATCTCCGCTGAACAAAATCTTTCAACTTGTTTCAGGAATTTTTTTCATTCACTTTGGGGTAAGAAATATAAGAGGTGGCTCGTCTAAAATGGAAAACCTTGTATATTTCGTTGGTAAATTCCCAATAGTTAGTAAAGTAGAATCCATTGGGTTCATCTGAATATATTTTTGAGGTAGGATGAGATGAGCAAGTTGCTGACATAAAAGATCGATTCAAGCTGACTTTTCATATGTTTTATGATCTACGACATATTCTCTCGGTCTCTAATGTGTGTGTACATGATGCCATTTTTAGATTGATTATCAGATATGAAATAACTATATGAAGGGATATGTTCGAAACACTTTTGAAGATAATCTATAAAGTCGAACAACGTTCTGGTACCGAACAAATGTACACAGAAATAAAATAATTGAATACCAAACAAATTTATGTTTATATCTATTATGAAGGATCTGAAAAAGAAAAGAAAATTTCTGCAGAGTTATAGATATTGTACCAGAACTGTTTAAAGTCGATACATATGTAAGATATTCCAGATTAAATAAGACGCATTTACAACATTTTCTTTTATTACGTCTCGTCTTTTGCCATCTTGCATCTCTTGCAATTATAATAATAGTTTTTATTCATTTTATATGTGTGGACATATCTGTTTCTCTCTGGAGTGCACTAAATACAACCATTGCTTAGGTTATGTTCCTCCAGGGGCCCATAACACAAACCCTACAAGTGATTTACCTGTAGGTACAAGTCCAATTTAATTCGGTATGATAATGCGAATGACTACAATAATTATAGAAATCATTTTCTACATATGTAGCTACATATGTAATGCAATATGTAGTTATTTATAATTCCAGTGCCCATTGATATTCTTCCGCAAGTTCGAAATTCAAATATAAATAGTCACTTTCAGAGACACTTGACCACATATTGCGGAGATGGTTACGTACGTGTCCACAGTAGGGAAATTCTCATAATACTACCAGAGTGCATTTTCCTACCTAGGTTCGAAGATAGGTAAAACATTATCTACACTGGTTGAAAATTCCGTATCATATTTGTACAAGTGTAAACTTTGTGTTGCAGAAAACCATCACATATGTAGAGATTTTTCCTTTATTACTGGAGCCGCACGGGTCACTCTAGATTGCACTTGTAGCTACAGGCAAATTACTCGTAACTTCTACACTTGTTACATTTGTAGGATTTGTGTTAAGGACCCCTGGTCATCTTATCATATACCTGTGATTGTAATTTGTTATAACGGATGATTAAAGATTGATTGATGAATTGATCGATGAAATATGAAATATCTGGAAAAAAAAATTAATTTCGGAATTCTTCTGAACTGCATGCTATTGATATGCAATATAATGCCTGTTGAGTTTGAATTGAAATGATTTATAATAGGTGTAGAGGGTGACTGATTCGAGCAAAAATTCTAGTAATTAAAGAATAAGTAGAAGTTCTCAACACCATTTTTTTCAGATCGTGCCTCAAAACTCCACACCACGAATGTTTTCTCTGAAAGTTGGTCGATTCGTCTCATTCCATATCTCCTTTTTCATAAAATCACAAATAATCGTTCGTAAAATGTGATTTTTTGAGTACTTCATTAGTTTATAATGTCCAAAGTTATATGCTTGAATAGGCGGACTCCAATTGAATGTATTCGATCAATGAAAGAAAATGATATCTACACTGACAAAATCAAACGAAAATGATATTATTCAATGAAACCAGGTGAATCAAAACCGTAAGTATGAATAAGAGTAACTAAAAACGAAGAAGACGTGCGGCTTCCACAAAACACCAACATTATAAATAAGAAAATGATAGGCTTAACCTCGGGCTTAACAAGCAATTTCCCTCATCTATTTGAATCGAATTCTAAAACGCGAGTTGAAACAGTAATTTATTTATGAAGTAAGATTGTTCGAGAATGGGAAGGACCAGCTCGAGGAAACATTCTGCAGTTATGATGATAACTGATTTCCTAGTTTGGTGATTCTGATTTATGATGAATCGCAGCTCCATCCAAATAACCTATGAATCGGCAAAACTGCAGATATTTGAGTCACATACCCTGAATCAAAACATCAGAAGCCATCATGCCCATGGGTAACTGTGTGGGCGGCGCTGTCTTCAAATGCAGTTTTTCTTTGCGAAATTAACATTGTGGCAACTGTCAGTTAACCGAAAAAAACGACATACTGCAAGAGTTTATAGTTCCTCAATTCCCTGCAGTTTTATAGCTTATAATGCTCTTATCTGGTTTCAGAGAGGATTACAGCAACCTAAAGAGGCTTGTTCACAACCATGAAGCTCAAACAAACCTTTCGTGAGGAAATGGGAAAAATATTACAGCATACGTTACAAACTGCTTTTTTAGATATAAGCTTGAAGAATGTTGACGCTGTGACGTAACATGATCTACGATCTACACCAGTGGTTTCCAAACTTGATGTTACTACGACTCCCTTAAAAATACTTAATCATTTCGCGCCCCCGATGAAGATTTCATAAAATCAAAACACAAACATTTTTTCTCTCATGAAATTCATTCACACAAACTAATGGAAAACGATATTTTATTATTGTTTTAAATGAGATGGATGTGCTCGTCTATAAGCACTCGAATAGAAAAAGTAAGCAGTAATTTGAAGAATTTTTTACTGTAACTAATTTTCGCGGCTCCCTTTAGACTAGTCCGCGCCTCCCAGTTTGGAAAACGCTGATCTACACCTTTTCCAACTGTATTTCAGAAAGCGACAAATGTATTTCAGAATAGTCAAATGCTCGGTCAAATGTATTTTGGAAGGCGTCAAATGAATTCCAGATCAGTCAAATGTATACTAGAAAGCATCAGATGATTTTCAGAGTAGTAAATTGTATTTCAAAAAACGTTAAATGAGAATCAGAAAGCATCATATGTAATTCAGAGTTCTTTAAATGTATTTCAAAAAGCGTCAAATGAAATTTGAAAAAGTTACATGTGTACTCTCAACCTGTGTTACGTAACAATGAATATTTTTACTTTTACAGGTTTTCATTGGTTAACAGAAATACTTAACAGGCGGATAGGAAGCACCGAGGTGGTTCTGGAAATACCACATTTATGGGTTTTTAGTGTCCTCATCACCGATATACAGGCTTTCTCGTTTCTTCTCAAGACAATATCAGACGAACAACCCAATATATTTTCTTTATATTTGGCACACGTGCTTCTTATTGAAGGTTCAAGAGTATCATGCAATAAACGCAAGGAAAATCCAGGTTCGGGTTATCAAAAGATTAGGAATTGTTCGAATCCTCGAAACTACACCCTGTATATCAAAATTTTGAAAATCTGTTTTTCATATTTGCAACGACCGCAAAAAACTAAACTGAGGCGTGTGTTTAGAATTTTCGAGCAGACAGTTTAAATACACTGAATTTTATCGTAAAAGTGGAGATTTTAAGGAGTGCATACCTGAAAGTGGTACGAAGTGACTTTTAATGATGAATTATCAAAACTATTACATACATAATTATTTGAATTTACTCAGTAATTACTTTTTTACCTTGCTTTTTCTTTTTATACCTGCAGACCATTTCAGTTTGAATTTTTAAGTTATTTTTTTTGTCACTTATCATTACCGCAAAAATTTTTCACTTAAGAGTGAAGGTTTTGAGAACTCGGATTCTGAAAGTGGTGAATCGTCGCGAACTAATCAACGACGACGGCCGAAATGCTCGAAATAACAGTTCACCATTATCAAGATTCATATTCAATAAAGATAATCGCATACACCACTTTCAGGAATCCAAGTTCTCAAAAACTTCACTTAATTCGAAAATTTAAACTGAAATGGTCTACAGCTATAAAAAGGAAAACCAATCTTATAAAGTAATTACTGAGTGAATTCAAATAATTATGTATGTAATAGTTTTGATAATTCATCATCAAAAGTCACTCCGAACCACTTTCAGGTATTCCAGTTCTTAAAATCTTCACTTTTACGATAAAAACTAGTGCAGTAAAATTGTCTGCGCGAAAATATTAAAGTTTTACGCAGAGGCCCTTCTTCTATTATTAAAAAAAAAATTCTAATTGCTTCTTGTTTCAGAGACTGGGAGAGAAAACCATAATGAAACTTTCACGGGAATGTAAAATGCAAAGGCTCTTTCCACTAATAATTTTGGACTTTGGAGCTCTGAGTACAGGAAATAATAACCTACTGGGGACCGAATTTGAGGGAAATTCTTAGCTCATTTTATACAATTCCAACATCTATTTGATTTATTTTCAAAACGAAGCCGTTTCTCCGCGGTTTCTTTATTCCGAGTCCACACAATAGTCGTTGTTAATGTTTTTTTTTAACATTTTGAGAAAACGAAGGCCTAAGAAGAACATTACCTAGACTGGATCATGTACGTCACTGCGTTAACATTCTTCACGCCTATATCTCAAATCTTGAAAAGCAGTTTGAAAGTTATGCTATATTATTTTTTCCATTTCTTCACGAGATGTATTCGAGCTTTAAAAAAGTTTTCAGTTGTGAACAACAGCTGAAACCAGATAAGAGCATTTTAATCTCTAAAACTGCTGGGAATTGGGTATCTATGAACTCTTGCAGTATTCCGTTTTTTTCCGGTTGATTGTCAGCTGCCACTATGTGAATTTGATGATTTTTTGGATGTTTTGATTCAGGGTATGTGACTCAAATATCTAAAGTTTTGCCGATTCATAGGTCATTTAGATGGAGTTACGATTCATCAGAAATCAGAATGACCAAACTTATAAATCGGTTATCATCATAACTGCAGAATATTTCCTCGTGCTGGACATTTCGATTCTCGGACAATCTTACTCCATAAATATGCTGTTGCAAATCGCCTTTTGGAATTGGATTCAAATAGACGTGGGAAACTGTTTGCTAAGCCCGAGGTTTATCCTATCATTTTCTTATTTGTAATGTTGGTGTGGAAGCCGCACTTTTTTTCCGTTTTCTGTTACTCTTATTCGTTCTTGTGGTTTTGATTCACAGTTGACCTAGTTTCCCTGAACATCTTTAACGATTTATTGATCAACTGAATTGAACTGATATGGAGGGAATTATTTCAAGATCTATATCATCTGCGTGTCGCCTTTCCCACACATTTCTCAAAATGTAGATCCTATATCGTCGCCCCACTGTTGGTTGTTCTAGCGAGAAACACTACTTAGGGTCGGTTTCACAAAACTTTAAGCGTGCATAAAAAACCTTACGTAAATTCGAACCAATCGAATCACTCGTTTTGAAATTTCAACGAATGGCTGTGTCTCCAATTAATTAAACGGTACAAACAAAGTTTTGTGAAACCGACTCTTAGTGTGGAAATTACCTACATTCAAATCCAAACTCAAATTAATGGCGGTATTCTGCTTTTTTTCTGTAAGCTACGAATCTGTAGCGTACGATTGATCTGTAATTTATCTATGGATCTGTATGTGGCTGACTTACAGATTCGTAAATTATGACGTTCTGGAAGTTTTTCTGTAACTCTCGTATTAGAAGTGTCAATTTTGAACTACTCCCTAATAAAATCGTAACTGCTTCGTAATAAGATCATAGAGAAATAAGCTTCCATTAACAGATCGATATGAGTAGTTGGACAGCAGTGATGAGGACAATCTTATTTATTTATTTATTTATTTATTTATTTATTTATTTATTTACACAGGAACACAAACAGGACAAGTCCCAGAGCTAGTGTTCGCTCAATTACAAATAAACCAATTTTTTTACATTAAGTTATTTGAGAACAATAATAATCACAAATACTTATACTACCCACATATCTTCTATTATTATATTACAGAAAAAAAAAACATCATCCCGGAAAAACCGAATATAAAAGCCGACGTTTCAGACGTTTTTTGAAAGTGATCAGCGAACAGCAAAAGAAATCGATATGTGGACACAAGGTGTTACAAGTAGTCATCATTCTGACAAGAGGGGAGTTTGCCGTGTAGTTTTTTCTTCTGAGGGCGACTTGAAACATAACTTCCGACCTGAGTCTCAGATCAGGAACTCTGAAGCGAATCTCCTCCAAAATACCAGGAGCAACGATCAAACCATTCAAGAGCTTGAACATGAACGAAGCATCATTGATGAGTCTTATATCGACTAGTCTGGGAAGCTGAAAAATCCTGCGAGCATACGTATAATCGTGATCTACAATAACAATTCGATTTCTGAAGGACAGAAACCGAATGAACCTATTCTGAACACATTCCAAGCGTCGAATATAGCAGTCGTATCTAGGGTTCCATATGATCGATGCGAAGTTCAACCGACTGGAAACGAATGCATGGTAGAGTGTTAAAAGGGTCTCATTTTTCTGGAAAGATTTTCCGTGTCTGAGCACGAAGCCAAGCATTCTGGAGCAGGATCTGACGACCTCATCGATGTGAGCATCGAAGAGTAATTTGGAGTCGAGCATTATACCCAGATCTTTGACAATAGTTGATTCCTTCAGCCGATGGTTCTTTATTGTATACTGAAAGGCGACTTTATTGATGTTCCTAGTATAAGAAATTTGCAAGCATTTCTCCAAATGAAGAAACAAGGAATTATCACTACAATATTCGGCTAATCTATCGAGATCACTCTGGAGATCTAAACAGTCCTTTAGGGACCGAATCATCATGAATAATTTCAAGTCGTCGGCAAATAGTAGGAATCTAGAATGTCTGAAGCACTTTGCAATGTTGTTGACATATATAAGAAACAGCAACGGGCCAAGATGAGAACCCTGCGGAACTCCAGAGGTATTGCGAAACTTCCTGGATGCACATCCATCTATTGAAACGTATTGACTCCTACCCACCAGATAGGACATCAACCACGATCTCAGGCCTCCACACACCCCAACCTCAGCCAGCCGCACCGACATAACTTTATGACACAGCTTGTCAAATGCCTTTGTGAAGTCGGTGTACACTGCATCTACCTGGACGCAGGACTCGCTTCCAACTTCAAGAAAGTTAAGAAAACAAAGCAGGTTCGTCTCAACACCCCTGCCACACCGAAAACCGTGTTGTTCATCGATAATGATGTTCTTTAAATGAAACGATAGATATTTATGAACCAAAGACTCGAATAGTTTCGGAAACACTGATAGGATACTTATAGGACGGTAATTTTCAACGAAATCTCTATGTCCGCTTTTGAATATCGGAACAACATGGGACGACTTCCAGATGTTCGGGAAAATTGACGTTGACAAAGATTTATTGAATATGGTGTAGAGGGGGGTAGGCTAAATTCAGTGCACATTTATTGACAAAAATAGGTGGAATACCATCGGGCCCAGGACCCCCTTGAACATTCACTGATAGTAACGCCTGTTGAACTTCCCCCAAACAAGGACAATTGAATGTTGGAAATCAGTTGGCCATCATAAACTGCGTCGGGCCCAGGGGCAGAGATGTCGACACCGCCTGCCGGCTCAAAAACAGATTCAAAGTAACCGGCGAAGAGGTCAGCAGCGGCCTGAGGAGAATCCGCCTCAAGACCATTGGATTTCATATTAGAAAGGTAACCATGATTTTTTTTCCGTTTTAAGAATTTGAAAAGATGTTTCGGGTCGGACAAAAGGCTCTCCTCGACGTGCGAGAGATATCTCCGGTAGTCAGCCGCTATGCTTGTTTTCGACAGCGTACGCAATTTTCTGAACCTAATGAGATCATTCAACCCACGGTACAATTTCCACTTCGTATGAAATTTATTTTTTTGGCGAACTAGTTCGATGGTTTCGGAGGAGAAATATACCGGAAATTTAGAGTTAGTAATTACGAGTGGTACAAATTCAGAAATAAGATCATCAAGAACAGAATAAAAACATTGAACATTGATATTAATATCAGTATGACCAAGCAATAAATCCCATCCTATCCCTGAGAGTTTAAGATTTAGAGCATCATAATCGGCTCTACTGAATAATCTTACTGGATTTACTATTTGTTTTTGGAATTTCGGCTTTTTGATGTCGACTAAAAATTCCACACTTGGATGGTATGGGTCCTCAGGGACAAGCGGATCACTGCAGCGACAGACATCAGAGACTTTAACTTCGTTACATAGAATAAGGTCCAAAATTTCGTCTCGTTGATTGGTGATGTCGTTAAACTGGAACAAACCCGAGAAGTCCAAAGAGTCGACAACTTCCGAACACTTAGTGTCAATTTTCACAGGTTCCAAAAACAGACCCGAGGCACGTCTGGACCACCTGATACCGGCACAATTGAAATCGCCACACATCAGCACGCGATCACCCTCATCGATCCCGCGGAGATTCAACTCCAGTTTGTTGAGGAAACTTGCAACTGCAAAATTATCACCGGGGGCAAATAAACACAGCACAAGTAGAGACGAATTCCACTACACGAGACCAAAACCCAAACATCCTCAGCGTCACTCTGAAACCCCGGAAGAGCAGCAGACTCAAGGTCACTGCGGATCACAAGCATGGCACCACCTCCATCCTTTTTAACAGAAGCGGCCGAGGCCCTGTCCCTCCTGTAGACCACATGGTGTTTACCGTCGACAAATTCAGCATCAGCTATACCATCATTTAGCCAGGACTCAGTGATGAACACAATATCATGATAATTAGATAGTAAGTTATTTTTAAAATTTGAAAGCTTTGTACGCAAACCACGTACATTTTGATAAAAAACATGTAAAGACATTTTGAGGACACAGAATCATTGTGGAGTAAGATATCGATCGAGAACGGTGGTTATTTAATTTTATGTAGATCTTTCTCTCCCTGTATGTGAACTATTCTGGCCGTCTCGTTTTTGCGTACCAAAATATTGCCATTTTGGATCCATACAAACCTGAAACCCTTCTCTTTCGCCAAGATACGGGCCGATCTGAAAAGAATTTTATTTCTTGTTGTGAGGTGCTCATTTATAAAGAATTTATCCGAGATGCCATCAATTTTGAAGCCAACCCCACCACCAGGTTCCGCTCGCTTAGCCTTGGCAGCAGAAAGAAGACCATCTCTATGTAGTTTACTCGAGAATTTGACAACAATATTTTTTGGTATATTATCCACCTTGGTTGGCACTCGAGTGATGGATGAAATAGCGCCATCAGGAACTCTGTGACCGAGGAAATCACATATATTCTCCACGAGAACATTCAGGTTCTCGTTCTTCTTCTCCGGGATGTTCATGATTTCGATATTGTTATTTCGGGATATTTGCTCAATGTTGTTCAATCGATCCTCTATTGTTGTTATTTCTCGTTTCAGTGAATCATTCTCGGATTTGAGATCATCAGCGATTTTAGCGATTGTGTCAACTTTCGACATTCGAGCCTCAAAATCTGTAACTTTGTCAGAGCAAAAAGTAACAGAGGTCTGCAGATCTCTTATCTCCCTCCTCATCAATGCGATATCAGCCTTGATGGAATTCACCAGTTGAATCAGGGGCGAGTCCGCAGGCAACTGACCTGCGTCTGGAACCTTGCTCACTCCATCCACAACCAACTCCGAGCCACCAACGACCGCCGCCACTGGACCAGCTCCGCGACATCTCGCACACTTCCAGCTGATGCCCGGCGACTTCGCGAACGCGGTCATTTCAACTCTCGATATATCCGAGCATCTGGGATTGGCATGATAAAAACCACGACAAACACCCGAACATTCTAGGCCGGGGGATTTCTTATTGATTGTATTTGTGCAAATTATACAAACAGGCATAATTCGGAAGTATAAAACAACGGTGGGAACAAGTATTAGGTTTCACTCGATACGATTTGTTCTTATCGGAAAATTGAGTTCAATTGGTTTCAGATTAATGATTATCGGAAGCGCGAGAAGAAAGACGTACTATCAGCTCGAACCTCACATGCACGGAATTGAGGTGGAAAGGTGGAACAGTGTTTTTTGTCCTGGTTGTTACTGTATCAAATTCATTAAATTAGTTTCAATACCAGACAGAGATAAAGATTTTTTCGATGAAAATACTACAAGCTTAACCGCAAAAAATATTTTGTGGAAAACCGAGCGGAAATCTCAAGAAATCAAATATAGTATCAATGATTCTTTCATATGTTTGGAATGGATTCAAAATGCATGCTGTCAGACGTACGAAATGATTTTTTTGCAATAAAAAAAATTATACTCATATGTATCATTTTCTTTTGAACGAATAAATTTATTAGAAGTCTGTTGTGCATATTAATTCTCACCTTATAAAAAGATCATCTACACTATCCATACTAATATTATAAATGTGAATGTCCGTGTGTTTGTTTGTGTGCTTGATTGTCCTCTATGAACTCAGGAACCAGATGACCGATTTTGATTGATGAATTTTTTTTGGGAGATTTTCATGTAGGGTTCATCCCTATATAACGAAGAAGTGAGAAGAAATATCGATTTTTCATGAAAAATCCCTGTACTTTCCGGCTTTTACGGTCGACGCTGCTATAAGAGATAGAGAAACATGGTCAAAGACAATTTTGTAGTGCTCGAAAAGTTATATAAAAAAGTCCGAGACGGCATATGTCTAACTGCCGAAGACAACCCACGATAGCCATTTTTAACATTTTCAATTCAATCCAAAATATTGGTCAATTTGAAGAAGGCTTCTGACTAGCAATGAATAAATCAGTATAAAAATTAATCAGAAATTAATTCAGCATGGATCTCCGCTAGTCCACGATCGCAGTTCGGAGATTAATTTTTCCGAATTGTGACCGTTTTCTTCTTGCATAAAAATTAATGTGACTGTTATCTGCGGTATTTATTCCTGATGAGAAATGCTTTTTACAGTATAGTTTTCTAATGGATACCTACTTTGAAAATTGAACGAGTGTGAATTTGAGCAAGAAATTATTGAATCTACATGACATCGTTTTGTCATGTATACACGTGCCCGTCTCTCCTTCAATACGAGGTTATTAATGTGGGGTTGCGCACCTATCATTACCATTTTAAATTAAAATATAATATGAATCACATAAGTCGTTAAATTTCCCTTCTCATGTTGAAATGAATGTTGAATCTTTTTAGTTCAAGCAAGCAATTCGGAATCAACAGAAAAATCCCCTTGTCACTTGCAGTAATGACCGCAATATCTGAATATTATTATCACTGCTTCCGGAGAATCTCTTCTACCCAATATATTTTCTAGTAAGTGTTCAAACGATTTTTGAAGACAAAATGTCTCATCGACACACATTTCTTTGCCGGTCAAAATATGTCTGTGAAAAGTAATGTGAATTAGTCTTATAAGTAATCTACAAAAATATTAATATCGACTCATTAAATTCAATCTTTTGATGTGGTGAAGAAACTAATTGAATGTTTTTTTCGTTCTGAATAAAACAAACTAAATCTTCGTTGCGTTCATATATCTGGAGATTACAAGCACTAAGAATGAGGAAGGGATCTCAGAGATTTCCTCAGAAAAGAAATAACTCATCATAAAAAGGACCTGCTATGATGCTGATATAAAAATGAAGTTTCAAAGCTTGAACATTCTTGATGAAATTTCAGAAAGTCATTCGAGGCAACTGCGTTCTTACCTTCAGTAAGAGGCAGTTAATTCTGTACGTGTATGGTATACCTCTTATTTTTATTACCCTCGGTATTGCTTTCTAGTTGGCGTTGATTATCTGGAGCTTTCCACGGACTAGCACAAATTGCTATTTTGTCATTATAGACCAACACTCTGAGTTCTTGTAAAGGAGTCACGATGCGTGATCGAAGGAATAAAATTTAATTCGAAAATTCCCTTTAATCGTTAATGCTGGATGCCATCAGTATGATGAAAATTCTCACTATGGAGCAGATTTTGAATATCCACTCAAAAATTAATTTATCTTCAAGAATAAGAATAAATTGGAAAACAAAAAATTCTTTGCCTTTGTGATGGCCACACTGTTGGGCAACTGTTAAAATCTCATGGAGTGAAATAGGATGTACGCAGTTCTTTTAACATGTGATTGCAGATGTGGAACATCCTTTTGACGCTATTAGATGTCACTGCTTTGTAATATTCTACTCACAACTAATGATATCAAATTTTCCGCCTCAAATTCACCACAGGTTGTTTAGAAATGAAGGGTATAGAGAAGGTTTTGTTTCACCCTGTATAACGGATGAACTACAGGTATTTTCGCAAAGTAAATTTCAGGTTAATTTAACAAGACCCAATACTATACCTGGTGAAAATTTCAACAAAATCGGAGAACCACGAGAAAAGATACAGGGTGTTGAATTTGACAAAAATTTTGCCTGTCCGGAATTTATTGACGGGGAGTGTATATCTCCTCTCAGTGACAAAATATAATATCATTTTTCCAACCTCATGATAAAAGATCTATGAGCCTAGGAATTGAAAATGGTACTCATTTCGATGATTACTACTTTGAATCAATCTATGTTCCAAAAAATTGAAAATGAAAAACCAACTGAATGCGGTACAAGAATGCCCTCGTAAAGAAACGTAAGGAATTTAAGATATGTTCAAAATACTTTTATACAGGAAGAAAAGGCTGAGGAATTGATATAAAATATAAGAAATGGTGTGATATGCATAACAAATGGGATAAAAAATCCTTTTCAATATTCGACCAGGAATATATTCCTTGATTAAACCTTGTGTCCTAAATATCTATTATGTGATTATTATTAGTCCAGTAACTTCATATATCACCGCATGTACCGAATAAGGTAGTTCTGACTTTTTTCAGGCTTGTTTCTGAAGTTGACCGAATGAGTAATCCAAGTTTTTGACCTCAAGCGTTGAGGAAAAAATTTTAATTTTTTTATTTTGGCATTTATTACCCCGAACAACTAGTATTTGAAAAAAACTTCTGTGGAACATTTTTAAAGAAGACTAAATATGTTACCAGAACTGTCTCTGCAGACATACAAGTTTTTTATATAGTACAGTCTTTCAAAGTTCATTATTTTTTGCAATTATGTCATTTTCACGCTGATTATACTATCGAAGCCCTGTACTTTCATTATATGACGATGAAGAAAAAATGTGGATATTAAAAGATAATGTCAAATGAATGATGAAGTAATAAAGATAAGTACACGAAGCTTACAAACTCATAGGTTTATTTCTATATGAATAGTTCAAAAATATATCGATCCAATCGAAATACGTAATCAGTGTTGTAAAACTGATTTTGATTTGATGTCAGCACACAACTTATTGCAATTGGAAGATTCTGTTATCCTACTCAAAATTTATGGTGACACTCGTGTTGACATAAAATAAATTCGAATTCTCCATAGTTTCTATCTAATTCAATAGATGATTCTTGCTCGTTGAGTGTTGAATTTGCAAGTAAATTCTCGAGTACATGTTTATGCAAGTGAGCTATTCTCAGACGCAGATATTTCCGACATTCATTGAAATTTGATAGACTATAGGAGAGATCACATTATTTTCCGTTAGTTTGAAAATTCGGAAGGTGAGTGATATTTTCGTACAAATTTCTAGACATACTCGTATGAAGTTTCCAAATAGTGTGCAGGGTGTTCCTAAATTCATGCGACAAAATTGAGTAGGTGAATGTTCGCATAAAATGAAGAGGGGTCTTTCTCTCGGACTTTCCTCTAACAAAACTTCCTCAGCCAAATGCGGTAACTAAATTTCAGTTTAATTTTTTTTATAACATTCTGGGTGTTTTTCAAGATTCCTGTTACCTTAGACTGGGGTGAAATTAGCTATTCTTACTTTATTTGATGGTACTTGGCCCGCGAAATTTCGTCTGTCCAAATCGGCTATTAAAATTATTGTTATTATTATTAGTCCAATATTATCTTCATACACGAAAAATCTTGAAGAAGCTTAGATCCTGATTGCCACACCGCTTACAAGATCCAATTGTATTTCCCCTCGTATTTCCCTTATTTTTCGTATATATATTTATATATATATATATATATATATATATATATATATATATATATATATATATATACGTCCTATACCTGAATTACTGAAATTTTATTCCTTTAATCGATAATCAGTCAACCCCCTCAATGCATGGGGCTCTCCGTGACGGCGGTTACTTATGTTAGGTCTTCTTATCGGCATCGCAAATTGAAATTAATGAAGTTGACAAAAAAGTTCGCGCACACTTTGCGGTAAATTATATCTACCACAAAAGATACACTGCAAAAAGAGGACGTACCATTGGTGTTTTGTGAAAACTTTGCGTCATCTCCACTTAAATGAAATTGAGAAATAGATGTTTAAAACATAGACGTTTAATTGTCAAACATCGATGATCATCGCAAGTCAATGATAATCGATCACCTCTATTTCTAAGAAAAAACCATATTAAATACCTTGCATTTTTATATTTTCTCACTTTTTAAATCGTCCCTGGAATTCCACGAATAAGTCGAGACAAAAATTAGCCAAATTGGTCTAGCCGTTTTCAAGTTTTAACGTACCTAACGCACAGCAATTCACTTTTATATATTTAGAAACTTTGCTTCCAGGTTAAATTTTTATAAAAAAAAATTTAAATTGAAATCCACGTTCTGTTCATAAATTTTTTTCAATCTTGAATTATTTCCCAAAACTAAAAGCTAATTGGGAAAAGAGTGAAGAAATAAATAATAATAATAAATGCTGGAAATGAGCACCTCCAGCCAGAATACATGAACGTAGTTCCCATATATATATATATATATATATATATATATATATATATATATATATATATATTATTCTTTTGAATAAGAGAGCTAAAATAATACAATAAATGTAGAAACAAAAAGAACCTAAGCTGAGGTAAAAAAAGGAACTGGGTACCACAACATTCTTCGTATGATACTATAGTATCATACGATACTATAGAGCCAGGGGAAAAAACCTCAGACGAAAAAACCTGTCTCCCCGTTAAAAAAATAAAATAAAATTGTTGTATCTGAATATTCTATATAGAAGGACATCACGATCAGCGGGACGGAGGAAGGATTTCCAAACACAAACTCCAACCTGAAAATAAAAAAAGACAGAACAGCAAGAGAATTCAATTTATACTTCATCAAACTGATCTGAAATTTTCAACCCATTGCAAAAATGAGTTTGATATATTGTGTATGGCTCTAATGCCATCTTGGAATTTATAAATCGAACAATTATTAATTAGGTGTTCAACTGTTTCCTCTGATTGTCCACATTCACAGTTAGGACTATCAACCGAATTCCACTTGAAAAGCATGTTATTGGTACGACCATGACTCGTTCTTATTCGATTAAGAAGGGACCATATTCTCCTGGGAAGGTTAAAACCAGGAACTTTATTCGATGGATCAGATATTAGATCTTTATTAGATAAAGAACATACATCCCATTCGGATTTCCAGATTTCGTTGTAGCTGAAGTTCGAATTCAGAAAGTTATTCGACCAAATAGGTTTACGAGATTTCAGTCTTGGAATTCTATTTTCTGGAACGTAGGAAAGTATCGGAAAAGAATCCGGAAATGAACTGAATTTATTCCAAGAATTCCAAGTTGCAGACTGTCTTCGAATATGGGGAGGAATTATATTCGATAGCACTGGTAACTGGTAGCCATTGGATAGGTGTAGATCGGATGGTTCCAGTAATTATTCTCATTGAAAAATTGAGCTGTGCATCGATTTTCTGAACATGAACACTATTGAGCCAAACAGGGCAACAATATTCAGCGGTGGAAAAAACCAGGGCAAGGGCTGCTGTGCGAAGAGTAGTCGGGTCAGCACCCCATGACGTACCAGCAAGTTTCAGTAGAATGTTATTTCTCGTTTTCAGCTTCATTCGTAAGTCATCCAAATGTGCTTTGTAATTCAGAGAGGAATCTAATTTAACACCTAAGTATTTGGGAGTAAAATTATGTTTCAAAGGAAAGTTCCCGAAAAGGACATTTAATTTTCTAAATTTTTGATGGTTATTCAAATGAAATAACGAAACCTCGGCTTTATTTGGATTTGGACACAAACGCCAGTCGAAAAGATAATTTTTCAAAAGTTTCAGATCAGAAGTTAAATTTTCCTCAATACTTCTAAAAACAGAATGACGGAAAGCGAGTGCAATATCGTCGGCGTAAATGAATTTTTCAGATGAACTACAAGGAATATCGCATAAATATAAATTGAATAGAAGGGGTGCTAAAACAGATCCTTGTGGAAGACCATTGTTCAATATTTTGAATTTACTACTATTATTATCAACAGAAACACGAAATCTTCTATCCGACAACATATTCTCTAATAAACGAATCATCTTTCCACATTTAAGATGTGTATAAAGTTTATAGATCAAACCATCTTTCCATACCGTGTCGTAGGCAGACGATAAATCTATGAAAGCTGAACCTGTTTTTAATTTATTATCGAAACCTGATTCGATAAATGTGGTCAAACTGAGAACCTGATCATTGCAATTTCTATTTTTCCTGAAACCGCCCTGACAATTTTGAAGAACATCCTCTATCGTAGGTTCAATCCTGATGAAAATCAACCTTTCTAAAATTTTCATAGGAACACTCAATAAACTGATTCCCACATTAAGGATCGGTAAGGGGTGAGCGGACAAAATTTTGTTATAAGAAAAGCCTAGGGGAAAACCCATCTTACTTCCATACGAGCATTCATCTTCTAAATTTTGTCTCATGAATTTAGGAATTACCGGTATAATTTAAGTTGTGGGATGAATGATAATCCACGATATACTTCAAAGATCTGTAATAAAGAACTCTTTTTGAAGATTATCCGATTTTTCAACATTTTTATTGGATGGCGGCAGGCAATTTCAGTTCATTGGATATTTTCACTTCAGAATGAGAATAACTCCACTCGAACGGAAAGTTTGAGCTACTCTGAATTTTTCGAATGCAAGTTCGGGTAAGAATTAAGAAGACCTTGTTGGAAATGGAAATGGTGCGGAGATTCGTACAAATACTATCAAGAAAAGTTACTCTTTGAAATTCATTTGAATTTGTTTTCCTCGAGATTATTCCTCAGTCTTGTGAGCCAGACCAAATAAGTTTGCGAAAACAAGGCTCGAAAAGTGTTGAGATTGGTGTCCAGCAACTCTAACGGAATGCGCGGAAACATTGTTGGATAATCTTCATTCCTCATTCATCCAGATTGAATAGGACGAACTATTTTTGTAATTGAAGCGATAACTGTTCGTCTTGAAAGTAGTTTACGTTTCATGTTGTGGTTTCGTTGAAATTATACAATACTTGCGGACGATTCAAGTGAGAATCTAAATTTCCTAACACCTCTTATTTTACAGCGATGTTTCTCGCTCTAGCTGAAATCCTAAAATGATAACGAATGATGGACTGACGTTAAGAGAATCTTCCGGGCTTATTGGCCGTAGTCTATTAGGAATGATTTCACCTGACGTTTCACCTAAAACTGCGGTAGGCATCTTCAGAGGATTCTTGGTCTGAGGTTCTATGAGCAAATAGACGGTGTCGCCATGGAAAACCATATATCCTTAAGGTCATCGATAGAATTGGTAGAATACTGAAGAGGCACAATATAGAGACCGTCTATAAGCCAACTCTTGGCCAAATGATCAGAACTACTAAAGACAAAGTCGACCCACTCTCTCAACCCGGTATGTACAGGATACCTTGTGACTGTGGCAAAGTCTACATTGGCACAACGAAACGAAGTATCAATACGAGAATTAAGGAGCATTAACGATGCTGTCGACTCAATCAGACAGAGAAATCCCCACTAGCGTAACATGCTCTAACAGATTGACACAATATTGTTTTTTCAAAGACAGAGGCTATTTCGAACATCAAAAGTTTCTATCCTAGGATGAACATGGAAGCCACTGAGATATATGAACATAAAAATAACATGAACAGAAGAAAGAAACTCCTTTGGTACATAGCGCATGGTTTCCGGTATTGGAAAAGCCCAAAATCAAGCCAATACGAAGTGGAAGCGTAACCCTACTACTTTCTCCTGCCATTAATCAAGGTATAAGTTGGGCCAACGGATCGAATCCAGCATCACTTTCGGAAATTCAGCGGTCGAGTTACAACCTTTCCTCTAAAGATGCCTACCGCAGTTGTAGCCGAAACGATAGGTGAAATAATTACTAATAGACCACGGCCAATAAGCTTGGAAGACTCTCTTAATGTCAGTATATCCGGTCGTGAAAGCTTGAAACGAATGATCGACTGGTTGTGCATAGATAAATGTTTCGCATATATAATTTCCATTCTCAGGGCTCTATAAAAAGGATATCATAGATTTGAAACAATTATGAAAATTTTATGAAAAAGGAAGTTACAAGATCAACTATAAGTTATGGACTAGAAAATATCTTAGAAAAACAATCTGCCCTTATTAAGTTATATACAAAAACTTTAATTTCAAATTTGAACTCGGGGCAAACTTTATTTTTTCAGGGCGCAGAAATAAACATCCTGTATGTTTTCCTAAGTAACTGGTCATAATTCAACGGATTAAAAATATTAAATCATTCATCGAATGAGGCACTGTCGCCGCACCAAGTGTTATGCGACGAAAAACTGCGCACATTTAAGGTTTTCAGGATGATCTGGCATCGAATTTGATTCAATTCTGAAAGAGATTTTTTTGTAGCAGGATTGAATAAATTTCTGAAATAGTATATGATCGAAGGAAGAGATATGGGACCCGACCTTGAAATTTCAAATGCAAACCCAAAATTTTTCTTCCAGTTTGGTTGACACTATGAATTTTTTCGTCCATATTTGGGCCATATAGCGTTTTTTATTGAAAAATTCGCTGCTATCATTCAGAGCAGGATGCAAAAATTCATGTTCTAATACAAAGAGCCTGAGTATTTTTCAGAGAATCAATTGGGCCATCAGATTTTCTGCCTGATGGAGCCCTATTGGAAATAGGTTCAATTTGACTGTTGAATAGTATATTCTAAAACGAGGTGCAGAATGACCTCTTATTCCAACACAAATGATAAGTTCGAGTTTTCGATAGCATGAGTGTTGGATTTGCCTTCTGCAACGAGTATTAGACGATATTTTCTCTATTTCAGTCAAGTTTTGTGAAATACTCTCGAAATTCAAATAAAAATTCAGGTTAGTGACTTCTATATTTCATCTTGGCAGATGGTGTGACTTACGAAATTTGACAGATTACGGAGTTTGAATTGATTTGATTCGAAACTTGATACGATCAGAGGTCAGTACTGACAACTACAAAACGAAAAATATAACTGAAAAAATGCTGTAATGAGTTTCATAACAGCACTACTTTTAGTACAGTAATGAACTCATTTCGATACTGAAATAGAGAAATAATTTTTGTTGCAACCCATTCGGGTTGAATTGAATTGAAAAGTTTGTTAGTGCTAAACAACTTTCAAAATATACAAAAAAGTCGGATTGAAAACAAGATATATTGAATATGAAATAAAAACATTAATTTCAAAATGTTAAATAAAGCAGCGAAATTTGTTTAATACTCTTTATTGATCAGATCAACCTTAAAAAACCGAAATATAAATTCTCCGAGCCAACATGGATCTTTTCAGCACGACGCTTCACTTCATATGTGTAGCTGTAGCTAACCTCCCTTTCATGTATGTGACATAGAACAAAATAATGCTTCTTCTTGATTACGCTGGCCAATAAACTATTATATATTTCAACAAAAAAATGATAATTTTACTTTTATATATGAGGTCTTGATGCCATGAACAAATTCACATTATCCCAAGATGAGAATACAGGTGTACCAAGTTCGACGGCCTGTTAGGCGTTTCTGGAGAACTGAACCTATTTGAAATCTGAAAATTGGGATTATGATATTGTTCGACATTATCTACCGGGCTAAAATATTCTTGCAGCCTGACAACTTTCAGTTATACAGGGGATGAAAAAAATTTGTTTTCTTTTTTTTTTCCAATGCGATAGAGTATCCAATTGTGAATACATTCTTATTTAAATCAGACAGGTGAAATTCATCTAAAATTTTATATATTTATTTATTCATCTGGGATTATACACCAAATAGTGAACTCATCTTGCAATATTGATTATTGAAGGTTATTGGCCATTTTCCCATTTCCTAGAATTAGATGAAAATCAGAATTGAGCAGTCTGGATATTGATGCTTATTCAACTTCAAACAGATCCTCCCAGAGGCTTGCACTTACGACTCTCCAATTGCTCTTTATAAATATGGATTTGTTCTATCCCACAGAATAATTTCAATGATATTTTCGTATGATACTATAGTATCATACGAAGAATGTTGTGGTACCCCGTTCCTTTTTTTACCTCAGCTTAGGTTCTTTTTGTTTCAACATTTATTGTATTATTTTAGCTCTCTTATTCAAAAGAATATATATAATGAATAACTGTTTCAGTAGTATAGATAAGAAAAATTCAGGAAACTGTATAGTGATTGTTGCATGTTGATTCGCTACCGCCATTCTTCTCTCCTTTCGAGCCTGCGATTGTTATATCAGGTTTCGTTTGAATCTAACCCAATTTACAATTTCAAATGAAAATTGACGATTCGGAGGTGGAATCTCTCATTCATCACGGTTGCCCAGCATATGATAAATTGTGAAAAATTAAATTCATTGCCGACCCGCAATGAACATGAAGCACCGAGATAACCTCTGATATTCCTAAGAATTCGTACGGGATATGGAAGTTTTTGCTATTCCCTCGCTCTTTTGTTATACTCAGATATCGCTGGAAAAAGGATGGATTTTTTTTCGTACGAGTTTTTCCAATGTTATCGCATTCGAGCAGGATAAGCATTCGTGGTCGGGAATTTTGTAGCGCTTGTTCAACACTAAAATTGTCCCTAATTCTGGTTCTGGACCCGGAAGCTTGGTAGAGATATTGAGCACAATAATACAATGAATCATTATGAATCTTACATTCAACAAGATTATTCGAAAAAATTGACAAGAATAGTATTAAAATGTTTGAATTATGAAAACATCGATGAAATGCCAGTATTGGAATATATCAAAGAAAATAAAAAGTTCACATTACCGTTCGAGCAACAGACGCGATCACATCTGTGCCGTTCCGATAAAAGTTATCATTCACGTTAAAGCGATTTATTCGAATTAGAAAACCGATTCAAAATATCGAATCAATTTATCTTCAACGCCGCAGACTTTGAAACTTTCTACAAGACAGAAATGTCTCAAATTAGCGGCACTTCTTCGACTATGGCATCGGAAGAAGAAGGAAGCGGAAGTAAACAATTGTCAAATAAAAAACGCAAGAAAAAAACCAATCGACGAGATACCAAGAAAAAAAACGAAAACAAATCACCTGATATCGTTTTCAAGCAACCACTATTAATAGGAAGTAATAACGAAAATACTCAGTCGCAAATGGAAATTGACATCAACAATGAACCATCCACATCTGCAATACCCACAAAAAATAATCAACAACAAACAATAACATCACAACATACAAACTCCACAACAAACGCTTTCATCAAAAATTATTCAGCCAGAATGAATGAAATCAAATACATGGAATACTCAAATTTATTCTATATAAATACAGAAAGCAATGAAACTGACAGAATGGAAATGGCAGCAATATGGAGTACCAAATTTCCCAATTCCAAAGATGTTATTTTGAAAACCAAATTAGGTTTCATCCTGAAATCCAACAATGAAAAAGCAGCACTCGTTAAAGGCTTGGATGAACTCAAGAATGAAAAAAAAATAGTACGATACAAAGAAACTGTAGATCAAAGAAGAACAAGAGAAACAAAAGAGCCCCAACAAACCTATTCAGTAGTAATTTCAGCGGTAGAAATTAGTATAAAAGACGAAGACATAAGCCAGCACCTCAACTCCATAAATATTAGACACAGATATTGCAAAAGGATAATCGCAAGAAAAAACAATACCCCAACTAAATTCATCAGAATAATCACTGGAGAAATACAATCCTTTGAAACCCTCTTGAACAATGGTCTATTTTATTTGAATAGACATTACTTAGTTTATCCCAGCCACCCACCAGACCCAACGCCGATACCCTGTGGAAAATGTCTACAATTTGACCACACTACAGACAACTGCAAAAGCTCTCCAAAATGTTCGAAATGTCAAGGCTCACACAAAATATCGCAATGCAGAACCAATAGCGCACCCAAGTGCCTAGCTTGCGGTGCTGAAGACCATCTAGCTTGGTCTCTAAAATGTCCCAAACATCCTAAGAAACCAATTGAAGGCATCCCTAACACCAGCATCAAATTACTGAACAGAAAAACCAGAGACATAGAGGAATTATCTAAAAAAACCAAAAGGATCCACGCTCCCATCTCGATGCACGACGATATTATCAATACATACCTACGTAAAATAAACAAACCGAAAAATGTCAACAGAAACGAACTTTTACTAAAACTCAAAAAACGTTTCATTAACCAATACAATGTGGACACTACAGCCGTCTTTTCGGGTAACAGAGTTTACATATTGATGTTCGACATGGATGACCTAGATGAGCCTTCACCCACAGAACCAATATGTAATAACTTGAACATTCATGTCCAAAATTAAAATATTATATAATAACATCAACAGCTACATCCCAAAGAAACATCTGATCAACCACTTCATAGAACAAAACAATATAAAATGTGCCATGTACGTAGAAGCCAAAATCAAAGACTCTCATAATGTTAATTACAGGGATTGGACTATATTAAAAAAAATTGGACACATAGAACAGAATACAAGAGGTGGGAGTCTAATACAATGCCATCCACACCTAAATCTGAGTAAAGAAAACCCTCCAGTGATTAACAATCCTATGAACGAAGTTACTCATTTCAGTGTACCTTTTAAAAATGACAAGCTACACATATTTTTGGTTTACTTTCATCCAAATAGCCAGATAGAAGAAACACTGTTCACTAAAGCCTCAATATATCAATATACCATTATAGTGGGGGACTTCAATGCCAGCACAAGAAGTAGAATGAGACCTATTGAACAATTCCTGAAGAAGAGTAACTTCGCAAAAGCTGAAACACCCCCGACATTTCTTATGAACGGAAACGAAGATACCAAACCTGACTTAATCCTGTATTCAAGAAACATCAAAAACAATATATCCAAAATACAAGTAACACCTGATTTAGGCTCCGATCACCTTGGATTCGTAATAGAACTTGACATGGACTTGGAACCAGAACATACGGAGCAAAGGATGTCTTATAACTACAAAGCTAGCAAAATATTAGATATCAACAAGGAAATGAAAAAATTTATTGACAGAAATGCTAACACACCACTAAATGAATCATACATTAAATCCTTCAATAAGAAACTTTCAGAGTCCATCAAGAAACATACTCCCACAACAAGGAGACACCCATTTCTATACGAGCTGCCGCCTTATATAATTAAATTAATTAAAAACAAAAGAAGAATGTATAGGGAATATTGTGATAATAAAATACCAGAACTCAAAAAAGACCTGAATAGATATAACAAAAATATACACAGAATGATTCAACAATACAGAGAGGATAACTGGATTACTGCTTGCAACAATATAAACGAGTCGAAAGGAAAGAAATTCTATAATGAGGTGAACAAATTATCCAAATATAAACAATATTTCACGTTACCGACTATAATCAAGAATGACAGAGAATATAAATCAGACCAAGAAAAGGCCCAATTATTTGCAGAACACTACAAGAAACGATATAGATTTAGCGAGGACAACTGCTTTGATAGGAACAATAGAGCACAAATAGATCAATGGTATGAGGATTATTTCAGAAGACCAGAGGGCAGGATGGAACCAATAGAAATAGAAGAAGCAGACTACTACCAACTACTACATAGCTCAAAAAACACGTCTCCAGGCGATGACAATGTTCCATGGATTGTTCTGAAGAAACTAGACGATACAATACACAAACATCTAATAAAAATTTACGAGTTCTGCCTGAATAACTGCATAATTCCTGATATATGGAAATCAGGACACATAATAAATATTCCCAAAGCTAATTTGGACAGACAAAAAGTTGAAAACTACAGACCTATAACTTTATTACCTGTACTTGGAAAACTATATGAAAAAATAATTAAATCAATTCTCTCAACTTATATTGAACAACATATACCACAGTTCCAATTTGGATTCAGAAATGGAAGATCTACACAACATCCGCTCACCATTCTTACATCCAATATCCAAAATTCAACTCTAAAAGAAAACAAGTCTGCAATGCTGAGCCTCGATATACAAAAAGCGTTTGACTGCATGTGGCATAGAGGACTTTTGTACAAATTATACAAAATCAATCTTCCAAACCATCTCATTAAACTCTGCAAGCACTTCCTAGAAGGCAGATCATTGGCAGTCAAAGTTGGATTATTTACGTCGAACTACTTTCTTCCAGAGCAAGGTACTCCTCAAGGATCCCCTCTTTCGTCACTCCTATTCAATTTCTTCTGCTATGATATCATCCTAGAATATAACATGAACTCCCATTACATTTTGCAATTTGCCGACGACACAACTCTGGTATCCCATGCGAAGACAATGAAAACCTGCATACAGAAGCTCCAAGAACTTCTAGATAAAATCTCTAAGTGGTTCCAGAAGTGGAGAATGAAAATCAACCCAGACAAGTCGCAGTTTATTATTTTTAACCACAGAATTTCACCTTCATCACCAACCTTAAATATCAACGAGAAAATCATAAAACCTTCTCCTGCAGTCAAATACCTTGGTATAAACATCGACAATAAATTGAACTTCAACCTACATACAAAATTGATGAAGAGGAAAACCATTTCAAGAGCCAAACATTTCTCTAAGTTAACCTACAGAAAACAAGGCATCAACATCAAAAGTGCATCAATAATATATAAAACAATCTGTAGGCCCATATTAGAATACGCACACCCATTGTTTGCAAACTGCAAGCAACCAGCAATTAAAAACCTCATGACTGCAGAGACGATAGCACTGAGAGCTATAACTAGAATGAGACATCCCAATAATGCACTTCATAATCCTCCGAATCATCTACTCTATCTGAAAACCAAAATAGAGCCTATTAAGATCAGGATTAACAGGTTGAATAAAACATTCTATAAGAGGTTAACGCAATTACCCGAAGTGATCTCCCAATACCAAGAGGACAGAAGGAATACATCCAAAAGGAAATATCCAGAACTTCCACTTATAACTAAAATCAAAAATCTAAACTAAGAAAATTCAAAATATGTAACATTTTAATTTTTTATTTTTACTTAAGCAATGATTAAATATATCAAAGATTGTAAAATTACAGGCTGAAGGACCCATGGTCGATGGCCGGTTGCAAATGCAATAAAGAGCTGTTATTATTATTAAAAAGTTCATTATTTCATAGAATATTTCAGGTTATATCTAGGGAAAGTAGGTTTCATAGACCACCGTTAAATTTTTTAGATCTGTCTTTTTATTTATGTATTTCCCTAATTTTTCATAAATATACTACAAACCTATACCTAAATAACTACAATCCTATAATCAAACAATCAGACAACCCCCTCAACGCATGGGCCCTCCTATGACGCGGTTTTTTCTGAGGCTTCACGTTACGCCACTGGTTATAAGTTAAAACGCAAAATGAAGGCAGTCGCTAAGATGTCTCCTCTACCTTCAGTCCGTTGAATTAGTGCTGATTTATTCTTATTTCAGATCAAACTTATATCATGAAAACTTTTAAACTACTCATCCAAATTAATTTGTGTAAAAGACAGAAGTCATCCACATTGTATACTGAAAGCGACAGAAGTATCAATTCTTGATAGCTTTCAGAGGGCAGAACATTTTTCAACTCGCTTGATAGTTTGTCATTGTATTATGGCCAATTACACATAATCTTTATTTTTAATTATTACCTTGAAGTATAATCGATTTTGGGATCATACTGAAATGCCAAACGTTCGAAATTGATGTTTTCCTTTTAGCTTCTTGTTGTATGTCACCTTAAATCGATAGTACGGATTCTTGTCGAGCGACGACAGATCTTGCTGGTGAATATCTCATTCGGTTTGTCTCGAATCGCAATATTTCACGAACTATGATTTAATCAATGATATTAAGAATTCCAGGTATTCATAGGTATTAGCCAGTAATTAAAAACGGGATATCGTGATCACTTTTGCATTTCGAAAAAAAAAAACGCCGAAAGAGTAGCCAAGCAAGAATATTATCATCTGTAAAACTGATGTATGCGATGTTGGTTCATTACTTTTGGATCGTGGTAAATCCTTTTGTCGTGCTGAATTCTGTCTAATATCGCGAAAAACCAAAATTGAAAAAAAAGATAGCTCTCTCTGTAGTTTCATTTTTTCTTCTGAAAAATGAATAGGATATTTTTGTGCGAATTTATAATTTATGTTTTTAACGAAAATTCCTCAGATCTTCCGACAAATTAGAAAAATGAAAAAAAGTCAGCTCAACACTCTTTTCTTTTTCCGACGAAATTTTTTTTTATATGATTGTGCCACAATTATGCAACATGTGTTGGTCAGTTTTTTAGAAAAAATTTATACACACTGTGAACAGGTACACCGATTTTCCTACAATATACTGATTTTTCTTGAATTTTCCTTATAAGGAAAGGTTTAGTAATTTTTTCTTAAAACTGACCGCCTCGAATTGGCATAATCATATAAAATAATTGGAAAAAATGGAATGTGCCGGGCTGACTTTTTTTCCACCTTCTTAATTTTCCTGAAAATCTGAACAATTTTCGTGAAAATATTCATGGCACAAAACAGCACAACTGTAGCACAAATTCTTCCATTCATTCGTTTGAAGAAAAAAGGGATGTCTTCTTCTTTCAATTTCGAATTTGCGAGAGATTAGACAGACTTTTGGAAAAGAAGCACAACTGACTCGATTTTTCTTTCATTCATCGCAATCCATTTTTCGAAAAGTATTGGGCTGGCAGAATTTTTAGGTGTTTGAAATATCTTGAAAACCACAAGGAATGAGGAGAAAATTTCAACCTCACAAAGCAGCACAAAACTTTGTTTCGCCTTAGAGATGAATAAAGTTGTACCAGCCATTGGTTTTTTTTAAGAAGGAAAAATATTAGGTGAAATAGTATAGTATAGTATATTTCAGTATAATGTAAGATACAAACGAGTATAAAAAGTACAAAATACAGATTTTAATTCATACAATCAAGATTGCAGAATTCGTCAGGTAAGTTATGGTGAAGAATATAGTTCTAAAACTCAAAAATAGATAATTAGAAAAATGATATAAATAAATACTGATACACAAAAATCACACGGAAGAAACAAATCTAGTCAGGCACATGAAAACAATCCATTGTGACATTCATGGCGAGATACTCTTCTACAGCATAAAAACCCTGGTTGATGAGGAACCTTTTTACCAATCTCGTAAACGATCCCACAGGTAGGGCTCTGATCTCTTGCGGTAGCTTATTATACAATTTGGGTCCCCAGACGTCTATGTATATAGTATTTCCAGACAGTCAATGGAAACGAGTACACAGCTTGTCCCCATTTCGTGTAGTTTGTGGTATATCCACTTGAAACTGTTCGAAACATTTCAACATGCCTGTGAACATAATTTAGACAAGTGAGTATATACATATAAGCTCGGCAAAGTGAGAACATTTTCAGATACAAAGTGGCCCCTACAACTCTCCCTAGATCCCGTTCCCGTCAGCGCTCGTAAAGTCCTCTTCTGCTGCAGGAATATTTCAGCAGAGTGCGTGGAGTTGCCCCAGAACATAATGACGCTCTGGAAGAAGGAGAAATAGGCAACCCTAGAGGACAAATGAGTTGAGGTTCTCTTCATATGCCTCATGGCGAATATTGCTCCATTCAACTTCCTTTTAATACCCTCAATATGTTCCTTCGAGTTCAGTTTGGAGTCTAGAAGAACACCGAGAAATCTGAGTGATGATAAGCCATCTGTCTTCGAAAATGATATTTTCTGTGTTTTTTGGGAATTAATAATCAAACGATTTGTCGCAAACCATGCCTCTATCTCGTCCATTCTCCTCCTCAATTCAAGTCTCAACGTCAACTGTGAACCACCTCGCAATATGAAGGAGCTGTCGTCGGCAAACATAAGCACTTCAAGGAATCCCAAGTCATTTATGAAAATGAGGAATAGCAGGGGACCCAAAATAGATCCCTGAGGTACTCCCATCTTAATGCTACTACTGGAGGATCATCGTTGCTGCCAATAGACTGTTTGAGTTCTACAACTCAAATAGCTCTTCATCAATTCCAAAGTTACACCTCTTACACCGTAGTGGTGTAGTTTCTCCAACAATATATTGTGGTCGATAAGATCAAATGTCTTCGTGAGGTCGCAGCAAATTAGCTGACACAGTTGGTGGTTTTCAGAGGCCTCCACTATTTGGTCAATTAGTTCCTTCAATGCTGTTGTAACGGATCTGTTTTTTTTAAATCCATGTTGTTTAGTCGAAAAAAAGTTGTTATTTTCAAAATATGTTTGAAGTCGGTCCTTGATGCATCTCTCGAATATTTAAGACAAAACAGGAAGAATTGCAATGGGTCTGTAATTCTTGCAGTTGTTTGGACAGTTACCTTTCCAAACGGGAATAATTTTTGCTTGTTTCATTTTGTCTGGGAATTCACCCTCATCTACACACTTATTAAACACCATCTGCAATGGATTGCTAATCTCTTCAGCTAGTTCCTTTGTCAGACACATTGGTATTCCATAAATATCCGCAGTCATCTTCCGTTTCATAGAATTAATAATTCTGACTATTTCTTGAGATGTTATCGGATTAAAAAAGAAGGAACCACTGAGTTTTACTGTAGATACCTTCAAATAGTGGCCTATAGAGTTTTCTGTCGTCGGCAAGTCCCTTAACAGCTCTTCACCAATTTCGTCGAAGTATTGACTGATGTTCTCCACCTTCAATCTACTTCCAGAGCCCTGATTTTTTCTTGTTCTTATGTGTTCGTTTATTATTTTCCATATGGTATTCGTTTTATTTTCTGCCTTAGATACTATGTTTTCCTTTCTTTGTTTCTCATAGTTCTCCAAGTCTGTAAAAAACTGATTTTTCCTCCTTTTATATATGTCATATGTCGAATCTTCCTTTTTACGCATAGGTTGCAGAGCGAGAACATCTAATTCCCTTTTCGCATTTTTTAGTTCCGACGGTATTGATTTTTGAACTTTGCACTTCTTTACGAGCCTTCTCTGCATGGGACAAAAAGAATCTATCATTGCAATAAGGGTGTCATGTAGGGAGGTATATGCTTCTTGGGCTGACTTTCCCGATAACAAATTTTCCCAGTCATATTCTCTCATTCTTCTCCTCAACTTACGAACACATTTCTTTCCCATATTTCGTTTATAAAACGCATTCCTGCAGGTTCTGTTTCGGACTTACAGACATGTAAGTGATTGTCTGCGTCATGTGGTCCGAGAGTTGTAGCCCTTCTGTTTCGGTCATAGTATCATTTACACTGAAGTTTTTCATAATATTGTCGATACATGTCTACGTTGTCTTAGTAATCCTCGATGGTTCAGTAGTTGTGATCCGTATTCCAAATGTTTCTATAAGGTCGAGCAACTTGATTTTTTCCGTAGAATCTTTCTTGAAGTCGACATTAAAATCGCCCGCCACAATAACTTTATACTTTACCAACTGGCATAACTCCTGTAGAGCGTCGGACAATTTATCCAAAAAAACTCCGAAATCGCTATCAGGCACTCTGTATACAGCTAATACAATTATTCTTTTCTCTGGATATCGCACAGCAGCCATTTCTGTGATCTTCTCTACGGACATTTCCCTGATACTCTGAATTTCCTCAGACGCAACACCATTTTTTACAAGTATCATCACTCCACCACGTCTGTAAGATGTTCTACAGAAAGCAGAGGCAACAATATACCCACCTACATTAACAAACTTCAAAGATTCAGACGTGAGCCAGTGCTCAGTGATACAAATTGTATCACATTCTTTTTGCTCCAAGACAACACCCAACATATCGATTTTTCTTTCTATTCCCCGAATATTTTGATTCAATAAAATGAACTTAGTTTTTCTCTCTCCTGTATGGTCCTTAGCTGCATCGTATTTGTCATCAGTTCCACTGTTGTGCTCGATTGGAGTAGCCTGAGGGAATGTTTTCCCTTTTTGTGCCTCGAAAAAAGGAATATCTCCGAAGCGTCACATTCTCAGGCCATTTTTCCTCGGCATATACTTCATCCAGTAAACTAATGTCAGTCCCGATCTTAAAAGATGTACTTCTTGCATCATCCCTTTTAGGTAGTTGTTCCACAATGAAATCATCTCTTCCAAAAGTCTTCTTAAGATGGTCCAATATTTGTTCCTTATTTGTATTCAGGTTCATTTTGCCAAGGTGTAGCCAGCATAATTTTGGAATTCCAGTGAAATCCTCTGCATCACGATTTTTCCCAACAGTGACTTTTTTGGGGCGGTCTGATTTGTTGTTTTTTCTTCCCTCAACATTGGATGGTGGCTCAGAGTCCATTTTCGCCGTAGGGGGTGGGACCTTGATAGTTTGATTTTTTCCCTATATTTCTGAAGTATTTCTTGACATGACAACGTCGGTTTTTTGACTTTTCCTAGAAGTATCGGATAATTTCTCCAACGTGACAACGTCGGACCTTCCCTGGTTCAAGGACGGTTTCTTTTGTTTGTTTACACTTGTTAATGTTAAGTTGGAAATAAGTAATTGCTGATTTTCTATTGACCTTTCCAACTCATTCAACAGCCTTTCTGAATAATCCAATTCAATCCTTGCACATTTCAGTTCATTTTTTAGTTCTCGGATCTCGTCATTTGATTTTAGGTTATCCAGTAATAAATTGCTTTCCGAATCACCCGAAGAGTTTTCACTCGAGTTAATATGATTTTTCAGTTCCTGACTTACATTGAGACCAACTGGAATGGATCTATTTATTATTATCTCAACTAAAATATCTTTTCTAAGTTTATTCAATTCACCAACCAACGCTTCTATCGTCGCCATGTTGCGACAATATTTAAAAAATTTAATTGCATTGAATGAGGTACAGGGTGATTGTTTATATATTACTCGATAGCTATCTCAGTTAATATTGGTCGTACAAAAAAGTTTGAATGGGCAAATTTGAGGTATTTTTTATGGGCATTCAGAATTCAGTACTAAGAAATTCATAAAGGCATCGAAAATCTGAAAATTTGTAATGAACTATTGTTTTTTAAATGGTACACCCTGTATTTCATTTTTCTAATTGGTAGAGCTCCTTCTTCTGATTTCAAATATACATATATACTTTATTGAGGTTAATTTTGGCAGTTTTTGAAAAATATAGATAGTTTCTTCTAAATCTGAGCAGCTGTGGAATGCCACACGATAACGATGCGATTTCTTCATATGAAAGGAAACGTGGATGAAAAAACAACTGATATTTATTTTATTCATATATTAACTAAAAGTTGAATTAAGTGTTCAAATGACCCTCATATACGTCTATACACAGTCGATATCTTTTAATTCATTTTTAAGGGTTTTCCTCACCATTAAGGTTTTCAATTATTTCTTCCTCTATTCTGAAATTAATCTCTTCAATATTTTGCAGAGGGGCCATAAACACTTTATATTTCGAATATCCCCATGAAAAGTGTCCATGGAGGTTAAGTGGGGACAGGGCTGTAGCTACAAGCTTTTCCCAGGGGGGGAGGAAATGGATTTTGGCGCCCCCTCATCCAAAAAAATATCAAAAAATACAAATTTATAAAAAAAAATCATATTCGTAGATATTTAAAAAACAGTTTATCAAAAAATGAGCTATAAATTAACATAATTAACAAAAAATGCTAAGTATTGTACAAAAATTAAAAGATATTCATAATACAAGTGCTGAAGGCACTGATATTCTTCTACGAGTTCAAAGTGTTAGAATATTACTTCGCTGTACGAGTATTTTAGGTTGTTTTTTACAATTGATTCAATTTTTATTGAAATTATTGAAATATTTCCTAAAATAACATTTGATGATTTTTGGATTGAAAGATATTGATTGGCAGAAATGTTTTCTCTCTCATCAATTTGACAGATAATGCATAAATTCGTAGCAGGAGGCCAACATGTAATCATAAATATAACCATATGCTCGAATGAGTTATTCTCTCACGATTTTGTTCTACAAGATGTGGCAGAATGAATGGATCGATCTGACAAAGACCTAGAAAAATATCTATTTTTTCTAATTTTGTTTCAAATCCGTTCATTCTGCCACACCTTGTAGAATACAATCGTGCGAGAATATTTCATTCTAGCACAGTTTTTATGGTTATATTGATGAATACATGTGTATTCTCCTTCCACATAAATTCGGTTATTATCTGTCAAATTTATGAAAGAGGACACAGTTCTGCCAATCAATATTTTCCAATGAAAAAATCATTGAACAATATTCTTGGAAAATTTTCATTAATTGATAACGATTCAGTGAATTAGATTAAATAATGGATGGCACTCGTACAAAAATAAAAAATGAAATAAAAATCGTTCATTCAAAAAATTTGAATTTGAATTTCAGAAACGTGGAAAAATATGCACTTGTATTATGAATAACTTATTAGTGGAATATTGAATGAACGAATTTCAACGTTATGTTTGTAACTATATTACCAGATATTGGATTTCATAAGATCTCTGGGACTGGAAGTCGAGCTGTAAAGCTTTGTCCGGGGCACAATAGACCATCAGGTCGCAGTGGACTGTAACCCCTTTTAAACTATTAACTATTATTTACTATTAACTATATTACTATAAAAACTTAATCTTTATCTTTGATGACACCCCATCGAGAATTCTATAGAAATATGATGAAAAGCCGTCGAAAAATATCATTCAATTTTTGAAGGCAATTTAACGTATTTTACAAAATTATTGAACAAAACAAATGAACAAAATGGAGAATTCGATTACCTATAATTAAAAACAAATCGAGTCTTCACTCGAAGGATTACAAGAGTAAATATTGAATAAGGAGATGAAAAGTGAAGTCTTTGTATGGCCTCCAAACTAATGTGGTATCGCTTAAATTTACCTCTTTCGTTATTTTCAGAGATAATTTCTTTTTTTCTGGAGCAACTGGATTTAATCCATGTATTCTAGATATTCATCACATTTGCGCCTTTTTTCCTGATCAAGTTTTTTTTGCGCCCTCTTTCTGAATTCCGCCTCACACAGTTTGAATTTGTTCCGAAGATTCTTGAGGATTCATAATCCGTTATTTGGTCCGAATGTTATTTTATTTGAAACTTCATAATTCAATAAATAAAAGGTGTTTGTTTTCCTTCTATTGCATGATTTTGAGGAAAAGCCAGCAATTCGGGTATTCACCGCATAACCATCTTTCCGAAACGAGGCTTTCTACAATGCCATCGCTGTAGTTCAAATGAATAGACTAGATGGCATTACAAGCAACTTATGTATACAGTGACTTCATTATTATTATTTATTTATTCTGAATAAACTCACTGTACTTATGTATGAATCATATTTGGCAAGTAGCATTTGCTTGTGATATTTTGTTATACTTATTTAATGATCAGAGATCAATTTTGCGCCCTTTCGAATCTGCTCTGGGGGGGAGACTCACCTCCCTCCCCCCCCAGTAGCGACGGCCCTGAGTGGGGACTATCAGGAGGCCATAGAATAGAACTTCGATATAAAGAAATCACAGCATTCTCGAGTGGCCTTACACAGCTGCCTTGGATTAAGATGAAAAAAGCCTATATTTTTCAAACACTGTCGAAATTAACCTCAATAAAGTATACATACTTGAAATCAGAAGAAAGAGCTCTACCGATTAGAAAAATAAATTACAGGGTGTACCATTTAAAAAACAATAGTTCACAACAAATTTTCAGGTTTTCGATGCCTTTATTAATTTCTTATTAGTGAATTCTGAATGCTCATGAAACATACTTCAAATTTGCCCATTTAAACGTTTTTGTACGACCAATATTAACTGAGATAGCTATTGAGTAAAATATAAACAATCACACTGTACATTGTTATTCATACATCAATAGAATTCTCTTTATTTAAAAGGTAACTTTTTTATATTTTATAATTCCTTCATTGTAGTACCTTGTGATGAACAACATTTTTAGTTTTTTTTTCCGAGATTGTGAAAATAGGTAAATAGGGCAGATTGCTGATTGATCATTGTGAATCGGCACGTGTAGGCAACTCAAAATACACAGTAATTGTTTAAATTGCCATGGATATTTGTTCAAAACATTTCATCATAAAATTTTCCGTAGTGTAATAACACATGCTTTAATATTATTAGAAAATGTAGTTCACCGAATCAATATCAAATATAATACTTTCACGAAAACGCTATCAACCGTAGAGACACCTACACTGGCGTTATTCGCAAGAAAAAAATTATTTTTGTTTTTTTCCATTTCATCAAATTTTTCAGGGTTTTATGGTATTTTATGTTAACCCCGCCGTAGAAGAATCCAACAAAAAATCTTTCATAACAAACAGTTCATCCAACCTTGAGTTATAAATGGTGTAACCCAACAATATGGCCGACTTAGTTTTATATTTTAAGATATTGCAATATTGAAGAGGAACTTCGTAGTGATGAATGAATCCTGATGATGAATTGATTAAGTCACCAGAGTAAAGTTGCATGATAATTGAACATGACTTTTGGAAATGAAGAAAAATATCATAGTGGGTTGAATGAGGAAGCTGATAATGATATCTTTCAGATGATTATGTTGGAGACGGAAATAAAAAAAAAACAACAACAACAGCAACAAACAATCCTCATTTCACATAAATGGTGTAAATAACGAATTAGTGATAACTAATGAAATGAAATAGTACCACCAAGTTGATTTTTTGTCAACCTTTATTTAGGAAGATTATAACATGAGGTTCTGGTATTAGATTTTTCTGAAATATTACAGTGTGTAAAGTCAGAATAGTAAACAATAAGATTTCCAGTGACTTGTGGAAGCTTCGGAACAAAAGGACTACTACACATAGAATTAATACGTCCCGCTCAGGGATTCCTAGAGGTGAATAATAACTCGAGTGCGGGTTCTGTGCGCTGATTATACAGCAATTTATTCATTTAACCATACCAACAGGGTGGTGTTCATATACTCATCATAGGATTATCTACTCCTACTCCACCATGCAAATATCCAAGTTTGCGTACGTGAACTTACCTTCTATGCCTATAGAGAAAAGACGGTGGTGTTGCCTCGATGCTATTCAGGGATTACCCTTCATGCTAAAAATGATCATTTTGACGTCAATATATTGATTCAGGTATCAGGGGTAGGTATGCCTCAGTAAATGTTTACCATGGTTTTACAAGAATTAAAATTCGACGTCTTTGGAATCTCTTTTTCAGAACATTTGTTTGCGTACATTATGGCTTGATAATCGTTATGAGATATTGAATGTGTTCATTGTGCAATCTTGGGCAAAAGTTGAGAATTTGCACTGAAAAGGCAGAAATACTTTGTTTTTCCCATCAAGCAATACCCTGACCATGATAGATGAAGGGCGAATAAGAATTCACGAAATTTCAAATCCCGAAATTACGATACTGTGTGATCGAATGAAAAGCTTGGCTATGCAATTTATTAACGAGTGAAAGTACATTGCGAAGCTTTAAACTACTTAAATAAACTGAATTGTATTTCGCAACTGGTGAAGTTATGAACACATAATCACTCTGAATTACTTCAAATTAATTTACTCATTCACCATATTTACGTTATACATTATTGCGGTTTCCATGTGAAGACATATTTTTTCGAGAACCTTCCAGAGTTTCGTCGACATTTGAGTTATGCGCAAACAGAAACCCTTAAGTAATTCATTGTAGTTCAGTGGTTTACTGTTGGTTCTAAAAGATATCCTTCTTTTTTCCATGGCATGTTATCTATAGATAACAGTTTTAATTCAAGTGTCAATTAAAATTATGTAAATAGTACCGAGACGATAAAAACACCGAATAGTAGATTCCAAACATGTAACGAATTCCTACATAATTCAATTCGGCACACCACAATCGCATAACATCATAGAAAAAATCAAATAGCATATTATCTTCTGTAGTTACGTTTATGATTTGACAGAGTGGTCACGTTTACCGTATTCTCCCTGTCCCCACTATTCTGTCCGAAAAACACAATTTCTCTAACTTCAAAAATTTTGCAATTTCTTGCGGCACGGCACTAATTTTGTGAATACCAACAACCATTCTTTGACACTTCCCATTAACATACTTTGAAAATAAACGACGTTCCTGTATATTTGATGGCCGTAGTGCAACATATTTTCGAAATAAACGCAAATAATTATCGCCTCTAATGGTGAACATTACGGTCTTCGTTAAATTTGAGAAATACACCATAAGAACACTCTCCGCAAAGTTTTGCACATTTTTTTCTTTACACCAATCCATGAATCGCTGATATGCAAATTCATAAACTTGGCGAGATTAAGGTGGAAAAAGATTTAGATATACTGCTTCGGCACTTTTCAATATATCCGCAGGTATATTTTCATCGTGTTCGAGTTCATTTTGAAAGCAGCATAAAAACTACTACAAAAATTATATGATTAGTATACTGACGTCTACTTGACAATCAATATTTACCAACAATACCAGATATCCATGACTACCGACTTGCTATCACTGTTATAATTAATAGGTGTTCAAATTTATTATCAAATTATTAACGATTTTTGAATAAAACTAATTGATTTGGTTATAGATTAAATCTTAATATATAAAACTAAGTCGGCCGTTTTGTTGGTTACACCATTTATAACTCAAGATTGAATGAACTGTTTGCTATTAAAGATTTTTTGTTGGATTCTCCTACGGCGGGGTTAACATAATATACATTAAAACTCTGAAAATTTTGATGAAATGAAAAAAAATAGGAAATTACTTTCCTTCTTGCGAATAACGCCCGTTGGTGTTGCTACAATTACTGTGTATTTTGAGTTGCCTAAACGTCCTAGCCTTGGAATTCTGTCTCCTATGAAAGTTCGAACACCTAATTATGTTTATAATTTGTATTAATTGAATTTAAAATAATGCTAACTCTGGTAGCCCGTGATCAGAAATTGAAATTGAACACATAAATTCAATTCTTTAAAATTATAAACATAATGAAGTGTACGAACTTTGACATTAGTTTTTCGGTTAAGTCCATTGAGAATCGGCACTAAAGAAAAAGAAGAAAACGTCTTAGCGTCTCTGTTAAAAAGGTACCGGCAGGTTAATCTTTGGTTCTGGGAAGTGAAAGTATCACAGACCAAGACAAAGGTTATTTCTGTTATTTGTGGAAGTATCAGAGACCCACTGAGTTATATAAAACCCTGGAGTGCGCTGTCACCACTTAAAACCGTGTCGTTGACTCCCCACTACTGTACGGCAAAAACGTGGTTATAGACATGGTGGAAGCAGTGGCGTAACGTTTCTCAGCCAGGCCCCCCCATGATTATTTCCGGGCCCCATCCCTATAAAAATTTTTTTTTCATTTTTTCTTCGTTTTTCGGAAGAACTTTAGCAAAGTTGAAGAACTAATAATTTTCCACTCGTTTCTGCCGTTGCATTCCATTATTATATTATAATTGATTTTCAAACAGTTAATACGTCCTATTTCACACGCTTTTCGTAGATTGTTTTTCTATACTTTTCATTTATACATTAAACGGTTTTTCCCGAAAGCTCAATGCCCCAAACAAAAACACACAAACACAAACAAAGAAGCGAAAATTCGACCGCCCAACCTCCACGTGTGGTCGGTACGCTTTGTATAAAGCTAATGCCGGCGGTAACTATTTTCTTGAAAATTCCGAATTTTTCGTTTTTTTGAAATGAAAGTACTATCTGCAATGAAATTGTGGAAGAAGCTCGAAAATTTTTTGAAGATTATGAGCTTTTCATAGCAGAAATCGTGATTCTTTGATTTTTTCGAAAATTTGATTGAGAGAAAAGAAAAATTGACTGGCTAGATTGATTTGGCTCTTTGCAAGGTTTCTATGAACCTATTAAACTGTAGAAAGCACGCTTTACATTATTGGTTTTCTCAATATGTTCGATCCAGCGCTTGATTTTCCAAAAGTACACAAGAAGCCCTCTTTTCGTTTCATTTTCAAATTCATTTGAAAAAGATAAAAAAAAATATTCTCGGAAAAGCAATAAAAAGACGAATTCATCTTGGTTCTTGAAACCAACCGACAACTTTCCGTGTGATCATTGATGGTTGCTGCGACGTCGATAATCAAAAACAAAAGGACGTATGAAGATCTAAAAAATGGAAATTAAAGCTGAAAGTATATTATAGCGGTTAGCCAAACAAATTTTGTTGTTGTTGGTTTTTCTAATTTCTTTCCAAAACTACTGACGCTACAAAAAAATTTAGATCCCATTTTGATCCTTTAATCCTTCAGTAGTGCATTATTATATCCCAAAAACGAATTGCATTAATTTGAACCGATATATACTTCAAAGATCTAGTTATGAATCACATTTATAAGATCATCTATTTTATCATTTTAATTGTTATTTGAATTTAATTTTTGGACTCAACTAGATTCTATATGAGCAATCATATCAAACATTTATAATTTCTTGCTGTCTTATAAGCCTAATACCTCAACAATTTCACAAATAATTTCAAATCTATATCAGGACCTCAGAGGTAAAGTGTGTTAAGTCACATTTTTTCAGACACGAACTTTCTACAATATTGGATTCAAATTAGTGAATTCTAGCTGGTGGAACACATTTTTGACTCCTTGGGTATATCAAGTCACCAAATAATGGCAGTAAACATTCTTTGAAACAATAATGGAACTGAAAAATCTGTGTTTTGTCTAATTTTGATATTGTGACTCAACATACTTTACCTGTGGGGTGCTGATATACAAATAAATAACATTAGCAGAAAATAAGTTTTTACTGTTATTTGAATTTAATTTTTAGGCTCAACTAGACTCAATATGGGCAATCATATCAAACATTTATAATTTTTTGCTGTATTATAAGCCTAATACCTCAACAATTTCACAAATAATTTCAAATCTATATCAAAATGAATAACATTAGCAGAAAATAAGTTTTTACTGTCTTAAAAAGATAAAGCAAAAATTAAATAAAAGGTTCAACAACCGGGCCCCCAGACCTCGCGGCCCCCCCCCCCCAAACGGGTGGCTGTACGTTACGCCACTGGGTGGAAGAATACAAGGTTCTTCGGTCGGCGTTTTCAAATGAATCAAATTGCCCGACAGTGGTGGGGATAGCGTAAATGTAAGCGCCACGCATTCTGTCACTGGTGTTGAAGGCGAGTCAGCACTCCAGGGTTTTATAACCGTTGATTGAAATATTCTCAGGAAGATACCCAACCATACGGGACAAAACGAGTGCAAAATTAAAAAGACGGATAGATGGCGTATTGTGTTTTACCTGAAGACACAGAGATGGCGCCGCGCAACTTTTCTAGCAAAATAATTGTGACTAGAGGCACATAGATGGCGCTGATCCATAGCTATCCCAAAAGACAGAACCATAGAGTACGGAAGAAAATGAGATGCAACTCTTTGCTTTCTTTTCCCATATTTTTGGTTTTAATTTTAAACTTTTAACATAATAACAAAATATTAGTGTTTTGTGATCAAGATCAACGGTTTAATAGGTATATGGTTCATTCATATCCGATATATGACCATTTGTCTTCGAGATATCCGATTTTGAATGCAAAAAGATCCTTTTTCACTCAATTACTGCTACTGATCGCCTAGCGTGCCAAGAGGCGGTTTCTGTTTTAGCAGAAAATTTCCTACAAAAATCTGATATGATTAATTAACGTGAATAAAGAGCAGAAAAATGCAATTAATGGATTGTATCTTCGTCAATATTGGGGGGAAATCTTAGGTTATGAGGAAATTTTACAGCCTGATGTTCCCCAAAGATCCCCCTGAATCGGTAGATCGGTGGACCGATTTATGGAAATTTTGAAAAAAATTTATAGAAAAAAAAATTTTTTCATTCAAAATGGATATCTTGAAGACAAATGATCAAATTCGAGGGACGTAAGAAGCAAATTAGTTCTGAATAAACAATCTATGGGGCCTTTGCATCGGTCTAGCTCGAAAAAAATTTTCGATGCGCATAGAGCAAAAATAAAAATTTCTGAAATGAATGCACATTGTGAATGGGAGGAATATTTGATATATAATTTGCGCAATAATTGAAGGAACTGAAAAATTTTTTGATGATTTTCAACGGCTTGTATCTCAGTGAAAAATGGTCCTATAGGAAATAACAAAAAACCTACTTTTGAAGCTTGAAGACTCTGGTTTCTTAATTCTTTGTTTTACAATTTGCAATCCTAGGATAAATCAGGAAGAAAAAATTTTAGAAATTTTTATTTTTGCTCTACGGCTCTACACGCATGGAAAAATTTTTTCGAGCTAGACCGATGCAAAGGTCGCATAGCCTGTTTATTTAGCTCTAATTTGCTTCTTGCGACCCTCGAATTTGATCATTCGCTTCAAGATATCCATTTTAAAAGAAAAATATCGTTTTTTCTGTTAATTTTTTTCAAAATTTCCATAAATCGGTCCAAGAAAACCGCTAAACCAATCGATCTACCGATTCAGGGGGAACTTTGGGGATCATGAGGCTGTAAAATTTCCTTAAAACCTAAGATTTCCCCGCAATATTGACGAAGATACAATCCATTAACCGAAAAAATTGCCTTTTTTTTTCACTTTTTCACGTTAATTAAGCATATCAGATTTTTGTAGGAAATATTCTACTAAAACAGAAACCCCCTGTTGGCTCGCTAGGCGATCAGTAGCAGTAAATTGAGTGAAAAGGATCTTTTTGCATTCAAAATCGGATATCTCGAAGACAAATAGTCATATATCGGATATGAATAAAAAGGCTATGGGTTCTTTGCACCGGCCTAGTTCTGAAATATTTCTCTTTGCGCGTAGAGCAAAAATAAAAATTTTTAAAACTTTCTTCCTGATTTATCCGGGGATTGCATGGCTGCCAAGAATCCGTAAAATTGTAGACCAATGAATTGAGAAACTAAAATTTTCAAGCTTCGAAAGTAAGTGTATTACCATTGATTGAAGTATACTTCAATCAACGGTATTATTCAAATTGAAGAGTTTATTGTTTTCTCAATTTTTTTTAAAGTTTCACTCAACTCAAGAATATTTACGTAAATTCGAACGAACCGAATCCTTTCATCTGAAAATTTCAACGAATCTTACGGTGCAATCAAACTTTTATAATACCGCCGTCTTATAAAAATTAAAATTCCAAACTCTACTATTCCCGTTTGAAATTTAAGTATCATGTTGGAAAATTTGAGGGCTCTCCTTAAATTTCATCAACAAATATTCAAGCAAAATTAATCTCATATTTCAACAGAATATTGAGTATCAAGAAAATATATAGAAGACGAAGTGAAGGTACTCAAAAACTCAAATCGTTTTTTGAAGTACGCTCAAATACTAAGGCAAAATGAAACATCTGTTCATCATAAAAATTCCACATCTGGTATTATGACTCATCCAAATCGAGTTTCTGTTTGAAATTTACCGAGAGTTCAGAAATCCAGAAATCTGTGTTTTAATAGTATATTCTAAAACAAGTTGCAGAATGAGCACCTATTCCAACACGAATGCGAAGTTCGAAAACGAGCGACGAAGGAGCGAGTTTTCGATAGCATGAGTGTTGGAATTGCCTTCTGCAACGAGTATTAGACGGTATTTTCTCTATTTCAGTCAATTTTTGTGAAATATTCTCGAAATTCAAATGAAAATTCAGATTAGTGACTTTTGTTTTGTATCTTGGCAGTTGGTGTGACATACGAAATTTGACAGTTCACGGAATTTGAATTGTTTTGATTCGAAAGTGAATTCGATCGGAGATCAGTACTGACAACAATAAAACGAAACATATAACTGAAAACAATGCTGTAATGAGTTTCATTACAGCACTACTTTTAGTACTGTAATGAACCCATTACGATACTGAAATAGAGAAAATACATTCGGATTCGATATTTTGCGAGGGCGCCACATTACGGCAGTGAATTGATAGACCAGGGATGCGAGGGGAAGGAGGACTGAAAACACATTGGTTGGGTATCTTCCCAAGAATACTTCAATCAACGATATAACTCAGTGCAGAGACCTAATTGATGGAAGTTCTTCTAGAGAGAGACTGTAGACATGCGAATGAGATGGAGTAATTTAAGGCACTGTCACCCGCCCTTCTATTTTGTTTGGAACATATGATTTTGGCAGTGCCTCAACTCGGTCCCTTTCTGTTTGTTTCATGGGATCTGCATAAGTCCTTCCTTCTCTTAGGTATGTTCCTCGGATTTCTTTAGAAAAGTCACGTGACAATGGGAACAACTGTCAATTATTTGAATTCGGAGTCATTATTGACGCCAATATGGAAATGTTCGAAAACAACAAGAAATATGATATGTTAAATTGTTTTATTTTAGCGGCAATAATGACTTCGAATTGACAGTTGTTCTGAACAGAGGTCACGGAAATTGAATCAAGTATTCAATAGCAAAATAATAATGACACCATGCGTACAGACATATTATTCTGTGATTCATTCTACTCAATACTCAATATTTGAAAGTTCACATACAAACTATATTTTTCATGATATCTGAATGAATCTGGGGGCGATATATGATGCATGATATATTTCTTAAACGAGAAAAAAATGGAGATTCTTTCTAAGCCATTTCAAACTATTGTTTCGGTAAGAAAAAACACAACTTTATGTTATAGCTCAGCAAGGAAACCTATTGACAAAAAACTGAGAACGCTACTGTTCTACAGTCTATACAGTGCTTGTATAATGTTTTTATTTCAACATCTTAGCACAAACAGAAACGTGGATAATGGCCAAAGTTGAAATCGCCCAAATTTCAATTTTGGCCTATAACTCGAAAACAAAAGAAGATAGAGGAATGCAGTTGATAGATGGCATTATCAGTTTCTCTAAAAAAGACCACCGTAACGTGTCATTCATTTTTCTCTATCTCTGACGGTAAAGAAGTTGTGGTTCAAGTATCACCAATTTTGCGCACCCAATAGAAACTCATTTCAATGCAATTAAATTTAATGTATATTTTGTCCTTTGGAATTTTTTTTTCCACCTAATATATTTTCTTTTTAAAAAAACCAGCTAGATGGAAATGATTCTAAACACTTCTTAGCCAACATTCGAAAATATAAAGCTGTTTCCAGACAAAATCGTTTGGCGAAACACATATTGTACAGGACAATTTTATGTCCACTTTCAAGGTAACATTTTATTATAATATCAAAGTTTCTTTTTTATTTATGGATTGACGCCGTACGAAGTCTGCTGGGTCAGCTAGTAGTATATATCATACGGACTGAAAGTGCCTTTTTTTACTTGCAATTTTGCATTCGGTCGGCTGCGGTGCGCTCCGCCTCGCAACTGAAAATATTGCTCGTAAAAAAAATATGCACTTTTAATCCTCATAATATAATATACTATTTTCGAACAACATAATAGTTCTCCTTGGACAGTTCATGAGGTTGTTATGTTTGGTATGCGAGTGATGAAAATTGTATCAACAAATCCACGTCCTTCAATAATATTAGGAGTGGTTTACAGTTTATACAATACCATGTAATTTTCTGAATTTTAACTGTCGTTTTTACAATCTGTTCCGTATTTTTTTAGTGTACACAACAACAATAGTTGGATTATTCCACTGTGATGATTTTATTTCTTTTTTGGAGCACTTAGTGAAGAGAACAGAACGTTGATAATTTTTGAGCCTCCCTTTTTTATTCTCTTCATTAGGCCGGCCATTTACGTACAGTTTTAACAGTTGAAAGGGTCAGTTGAAACTGAACGTGAGTAGGTTTTTCAGTCTACAGTTTAACTGAGAAACTTGAACTGTTGAAACTGAAAGTTAAAACAGTACGTGAGTGGCCGGCCCGGCCTTAGACTTTTCACAAAGTTCACCACTACATACATGTATTTCTTTAATAAACTCTCCTATTTATATATCTTACTAATAGTTACATACTTCTTCCCAATCAATATATATGTAATTTGCCATCATGGCCACTTAAACATGAAACCCCATGTTTCATGATTGATTGTGAGTGTTTCCTTTTTGCCTAGTCTAGATATAATAGGAACTTAAGGTCTAGCTGTAGACTACGTAATAGCGAGAACAGCATTGATGGCGGACAAGATAGACCTAGAGGTCGCAGTGCAATGAAACTCCGTAAAATATACAATCTATAAGGTTGAGAGGATTTTATAGTAGGCTGATGACCTGTGTTACACTGAAATATCTACCTTTAACAAAAACAATTCTTATTTAACGTACCTACTCAAATGTTTACGTACAAAAATTTGTCAATTCTTGTCGTTACTTTTGCGAAATGATTTTTCATGTATCCATGATTTCTAAATTTGCATGCTCAAATGAAATTTTAGTTAGATAACTTGGATAAAGAGATAATATACGTCGTTGAATGTTTATAACTCGCATCTATCCTTTAACGAAGTTCTTGTCTCATCTAGAATCCTGAAATAGATGTCCATGCTTCATTTAATTTTGGGACACTTTTTCAAATTAAGTTGTGGTCGTTTGAATCATAACATATCCCATCTCTTCATTTTTGAAATTATTAAAGACAAATCAATTATATTAAAGAGGATTATTGTTCAAGGAATTGAAGCCCCTTATTGTGCCTTGAACACACATCAGTGTTATCTTAAAATGGCCATTTTGTTGGTTACACCATTTATAACTCAAGATTGGTCGAACTATTTGTTATGAAAGATTTTTTGTTGGATTATCCTACAGCGGGGTTAACATAAAATACATTAAAATTCTGAATATTTGATGAAATGGAAAAACAAATAGGAAATAATTTTCCTTCTAGCGAATAACGCTAGTAGGTTTCGCTACGGTTAATAGCGTTTTCGTTTCCACGGATCAATAGAGAATATTCATGTCTTAACTAAACATGCAGAAGATTGGCTTCGGAAGACTTCGCTCCGATTGTAGGAGATTGTTTTTATTTTTTATATCATTTTTCTTCGTTTTTTCTTTCTGAAGCAATGTGTAAAGTCCATAAGAATATATTGATGAAGATATTGATTCGGTGAACTTCATTTTCTAATAATATTAACTCATCTGACTCCATGTGTTATTATTTGAATAATGTGCCATGGCATGAGTTCTATGCTATGAGGGATGTAAATTTATTCGACGTGTATGCACCGTTCCGTACTGTGCGTATTACTAAACCAAAAGCTCCGTGGCTTACAGCGTTCGGTGAATGCAAGCATTGCTTGCATTCACCAAACGTAACAGTTGTGGAACTGTTGCGGAATCGTCCGGTGGCACAGACGCTACAAACTCAAACACGTTCCGGAGAAGCGGGCATTTTGGGAGCGCTTTCTGTTTATGCTAGGTAGCGGTAGCGGAGCGGTGGCAACATTCTTCGTTCGGTGAATGCAGGCATTGCTCTACAAAAGTTCAAACGCACAAAATCCGTTGAAGATGGTGTCAGATATAGACAATTGAGGAATTTCGTTTTGTCGTCCATTCGGCATGAAAAGAGGAATTATATACGACGAATGTGTTATTCGGATAAAAGGAAGGGATGGCAGGCTTTAAAATCTCTGGGTGTCAGGGTTAGTAGGAAAATTGGGGTTTCCCCTGATTTGGCAACGCCGGATGAAGTTAATGAGTATTTTTCAGGATTTGTTTAAGAGGTGAATTCTGGCTGCCAGTGGACTGCTGACATGTATGATAGCCTAGGATGCTTGACTGCCCATAGATTCGACTTCAGACTGACAACAACAGATGAGATACTCGATTGTTTTTTATCAATTAAATCGAATGCCGCAAGTTGTGACTCATTGTCACTACGTACGTTAGGTTTATGCATCCCTGATATTTTACCATAAATTTGTCACATCATTAATGTTTGTCCGGAAAGGGGTGAGTTCCCTGCATGTGTACCCATTCCTAAATCGAAAGATCCCTTGAATCTACCGGTGTGAAAGCAGCCACGAGTTCCAGCCACGAGTTGGCGCGCGCGCCAGGGACCGTAATCTAGACTGGGACGGGGTTACGGGATGCGTCGTCGATAGGATGTTTGCGTAGAGAAGATATAATTTATAATACAAGAACGATTTTTTTTTGTGCACGGAAATGAATACTTACCTTCTGCAGCCGGTCTTATCATTATGTGGGATTAAATGAGGAGTAGATCAATGAAATTTAAATTTTTCAGAAAATGAACTCTTGTCATTTTTCAATAAAAATTATGCTGAATGCAGGAAAATTTGAATATTAAATTTTTTTTTCTATGAATGTGTTCCCTGAATGGTCCTCTTCAAGATCCACATATCGCCCGATTTTGTCGGGCAAGAATTCACCCCCCAACGCCCCCCCCCAATTATTACGTAAGGAATTATCCTAAGTGCAGAAAAATTTGAAAATTCAAACTTTTTTTTCTATGAATGTGTTCTCTGAATGGTCCCGTTCAAGATCCACATATCGCCCGATTTTGTCGGGCAAGAATTCACCCCCCAACGCCTCCCCAATTATTACGTAAGGAATTATCCTAAGTGCAGAAAAATTTGAAAATTCGAACTTTTTTTTTTCTATGAATGTGTTCTCTGAATGGTTCTCTTAAATATCCACATATCGCCCGATTTTGTCAGGCAAGAATTCACCCCCAACGCCCCTCCAATTATTACTTAAGGAATTATCCTAAGTGCAGAAAAATTTGAAAATGCGAACTTTTTTTTCTATGAATGTGTTCTCTGAATGGTCCTCTTCAAGATCCATATATCGCCCGATTTTGTCGGGCAAAAATTCACCCCCCAACGCCCCCCCAATTATTACGTAAGGAGTTATCCTAAGTGCAGAAAAATTTGAAAATTCGAATTTTTTTTTCTATAAATGTGTTCTCTGAATGGTCCTCTTCAAGATTGACATACCGCTCGATTTTGTCGGGCAAGGATTCACCCCCCCACGACTCCCCCAATTAATTTCAAAAAAACTTTGCTGAGTGCAGAAAAATTCGAATATTGTGAATTTTTTTTTGGAAACAGATCCTCCTAGAGGTTCTCTTCAGGATATACATACTTCCATATTTTGTCGGGCGATAATTCACCACCCACCGCACCCCTCAATTATTGGGGGGTGTGGTGGGGGGTGAATTATTGCCCGACAAAATCAGGCGATATGTGGATCTTGAAGAGGACCTTCGGGAGAACCTATTTATAGAAGAAAAAAGTCAAAAATTTGAATTTTTCTGTACTAAAGATGATTCCTTACGTAATATTTGGGGGGTGCGGTGGGGGGTGAATTCTTGCCCGACAAAATCAGGCAATATGTGGATCTTGAAGAGTGCCATTCAGAGAACACATTCATAAAAAAAAAATATTGAATTTTCAAATTTTTCTGCACTTAGGATAATTCCTTACGTAATAATTGGGGGGGCGTTGGGGGGTGAATTCTTGCCCGACAAAATCGGGCGATATGTGGATCTTGAAGAGGACCATTCAGAGAACACATTCATAGAAAAAAAATATCGAATTTTCGAATTTTTCTGCACTTAGGATAATTCCTTAAGTAATAATTGGGGGGGGGGCGTTGGGGGGTGAATTTTTGCCCGACAAAATCGTTCGATATGTGGATCTTGAAGAGGACCATTCAGATAACACATTCATAGAAAAAAAAGTTCGAATTTTCAAATTTTTCTGCACTTAGGATAATTTCTTACGTAATAATTGGAGGGGCGTTGGGATGTGAATTATTGCCCGACAAAATCGGGCGATATGTGGATCTTGAAGGGGACCATTCAGAGAACACATTCATGGAAAAAAAAGTTCGAATTTTCAAATTTTTCTGCACTTAGGATAATTCCTTACGTAATAATTGGGGGGGGCGTTGGGGGGTGAATTCTTGCCCGACAAAATCGGGCGATATGTGGATCTTGAAGAGGACCATTCAGGGAACACATTCATAGAAAAAAAATTTTAATATTCAAATTTTCCTGCATTCAGCATAATTTTTATTCAAAAATGACAAGAGTTCATTTCTTGAAAAATTTTAATTTCATTGATCTACTCCTCATTTAATCCCACATAATGATAAGACCGGCTGCAGAAGGTTAGTATTCATTTTCGTGCACAAAAAAAATCGTTCTTGTATTATAAATTATATCTTCTCTACGCAAACATCCTATCGACGACGCATCCCGTAACCCCGTCCCAGTCTAGATTACGGTCCCGGGCGCGCGCCAACTCGTGACTGGAACTCGTGGCTGCTTTCACACCGGTCTTGAATCTATCAGATCTTCGGCCAATTAGTCTTCTATCTGTCATGTCTAAGATTTTGAAGAAGATAATTCATAAACAGATTTTGAAATTCCTAACGGAAAATTTTGTCATTCCTGATCATCAATCAGGCTTTAGAGAGTCGCATAGTACGATTACTGCTCTTCTGAAGGTGTTGGATGATATTGGCCGATCGATTGATTCAAAACGGGTGCTGGCGCTTGTGTTGCTTGATTTCTCGAAGGCGTTCGACACCGTCGATCACAATTTACTTTGCTCTAAGTTGAAACGTATCAGTTTTAATGAGGGACCGTTACAATTTTTCAGAAGTTATCTTTTTGGAAGAATTCAGAGAGTAATTTTTTATGATAAAATATCAGATTCGTTGTATGTAAATTCGGGTGTCCCTCAGGGTTCAATTTTGGCGCCATTGTTATTGTACAACTTCGATTTATTCTACAAACTAACACGTTGTTCTGTCCACGGATATGCTGATGATATTCAACTTTATTTTGACTTCAACTCCGATGATGCACGTCTTTCTAATCGAATTATCGATGAGGAATTGAATGTCATAAATGATTTTTCGAAAGCACATAACTTGAAAATCAATGCTAACAAGTCACAATTTCTATTATTCGGAAACTTCAAAAAATGCTTCGAATGATAATTTTAGTCTCGCACAGTAGGCAATGAGCGAATTCCTTACGTTACATCGGCAAAAAGCTTAGGCATAGTTTTTGACTCCAGTCTCCGGTTCAGAGAACATGTATCTGGTCACCATGAAATTATTATACGCAAACAGACAAGTGCTGGATCACAATGTAAAGAAGACAGTGTGTGAGTTACTAGTGTTTTCAATATTTAATTACGGCTGTACAGTGTATGGCCCCTGTTTGGATGTTGCAACGAAGAACCGAATACAACGTGTTCAGAGAATTTGTGCCAGATTCGTTTTTGGCCTTAGAAAATTCGATCCCGTGTCGAAAAAGTTGAAAGTACTTCGGTGGTGAATGAAGTTTTCAATCGCAAAATAGTAATGACACCATTCATGGAGAAATATTATTCCGTGATTCATTCTACTTAATACTCAATATTTCGAATTTCACGTAAAAACTATATTTTTCATGCTATCTGACTGAATCTGAGGGCGATGTATGATATATTTCTGAAACGGGAAAAAATGAAGATTCTTTCTAAGCCATTTCAAACTATTGTTTCCGTAAGAAAAAACACAACTTTATGTTGTGTTACATAGCTCAGCAAGGAAACCTATTGGCAGAGAATAAAGTACCCTACTGGAATGCTATAAAAATAGCGTGTATAATGTTTTCGAAACATAGATGAATTCAAAATAGTAATCATCGGAATGAATACCATTTTCAATTCCCAGGCTCAGAGATCTTTTATCATGAGGTTGGAGAAATTATATTAGATTTTGTCACTGAGATGAGAGATATACCGGTTTCGGCCTTGTTGGGCCTCATCAGTATCCCGTACATCTCAGGACAAAATCTTCATAAAAAACTTCGAAATTTGAAGCAATTGGTTGTGAAGTAATGAGTAAAATATTACAAAGTACTAAGGTGGTAACATCCAATTGCGTCAAAATGAAGTTTCACATCTCCAATCAAATGCAAAAAAAGAAATCTGTACTTCCTCTTTCACTGAATGAGATTTTAGCAGTGGCTCTATTCAGGGCCCGCTTGCTAGTTTCTCAAAGTGATGGAAAACGCCCAACTCTTTTCGTGACTGTGAAGCCAGATGTTTTTCAGAAAAAGAAAATTCTTTGCCTTTACGGAGGCCACATCGAGAACATTTTTGAAACATAGATGAATTCAAAATAGTAATCATCGAAATGAATACCATTTTCAATTCCCAGGCTCAAAGATCTTTTATCATGAGGTTGGAGAAATGATATTAGATTTTGTCACTGAGATGAGAGATATACCGGTTTCGGCCTTGTTGGGCCTCATCAGTATCCCGTACATCTCAGGACAAAATCTTCATAAAAAACTTCGAAATTTGAAGCAATTGATTGTGAAGTAATGAGTAAAATATTACAAAGTACTAAGGTGGTGACATCCAATTGCATCAAAATGAAGTTTCACATCTCCAATCAAATGCAAAAAAAGAAATCTGTACTTCCTCTTTCACTGAATGAGATTTTAGCAGTGGCTCTATTCAGGGCCCGCTTGCTAGTTTCTCAAAGTGATGGAAAACGCCCAATTCCATCACTTTGAGAAACTAGCAAGCGGGCCCTGAATAGAGCCACTGCTAAAATCTCATTCAGTGAAAGGGGAAGTACAGATTTCTTTTTTTGCATTTTGACGAAATTGGATGTCACCACCTTAGTACTTTGTAATATTTTACTCATTACTTCACAACCAATTGCTTCAAATTTCGAAGTTTTTTATGAAGATTTTGTCCTGAGATGTACGGGATACTGATGAGGCCCAACAAAGCCGAAACCGGTATATCTCTCATCTCAGTGACAAAATCTAATATCATTTCTCCAACCTCATGATAAAAGATCTCTGAGCCTGGGAATTGGAAATGGTATTCATTTCGATGATTACTATTTTGAATTCATCTATGTTTCAAAAATATTCTCGATGTGGCCTCCGTAAAGGCAAAGAATTTTCTTTCTCTTATAATGTTTTCATTTCAACATCCTAGCACAAACAGAAACGGAGATAATGGCCAAAGTTGAAATCGCCCAAATTTCAATTTTGGCCTATAACTCGAAAACAAAAGAAGGTAGAGGAATGCAGTTTCTCTAAAAAAGACCATCGTAACGTGTCATTTATTTTCCTCTTTCTCTCACGTTTAAAAAGTTGTAGTCCAAGTGTCACCGATTTTGTCCACCCTGTAGATACCTATGTCAATGCAAAAAATTTTTTTTTATATTTTGTACTTTTGCATTTCACTTGATATATTTTCTCCCTAAAAAAAAACAATGGTTAGTACAACTTTATTCATCTCTAAGGCAAGTTCGCCAGGTCAGCTAGCTTATCAAATTGGCACAATTGGTCCCACCATTAAATCCTTTACGCTATTTAGTTTCTGGGATAGGAAATTCGAAACACTTCTTGGCCAATATTCAAAAATATAACAGCTGTTTCCAGACGATATCGTTTGGCGCAACACATATTGTACAGGAAAATTTTATATCCGCTTTCAAGGTATTATACCATAATAGTTTATTATAATATTAAAGTTGCTTTTTTATTTATCGATTGAGGCAGTACGAAGTCTGCCGGGTCAGCTAGTAAGTCAATAAACGAACATAGGTAAGTAGATACACACCATAATGACGATTCCGCTGCACTTCTGTTTTTCACTGACTGACGTTACATTGAATAATTACGAAAATAATTATAATAAAAATAAAACGAAGTTTAATAATTAAATATTTCCAGGCAAAAATCACAAAAACCCATGATATGCTTTCATTACTGTTCCCCTGGAGTTGCCGCCTACGTGTGATGCACGCGTGCTTACGGTGGGCCTGGGTATTATGTATGTAGTTCCAAATTATTAATGTTTCATTAGGAAATTTAATCTTTCGATTCTTCTGAGAAAATCCTGAATTTCTCTACTGACTGCTATATTTGAGTCTGCCCTTACCCTATGGGAGAATTCTTTGATTAAATTTCTTCGAGCGGATAGTGGAAATCTTTCCAGTTAGATGAATACGATAATGAGAGTTTCTGTGTATTAAATCTAGCCATACATTTCCACTTGCAGTCACATTGAATAATTGTATCTGATTTATCAATATCCTCCTATGTCCCGAAATCATATTAAAGGTAGTATAAAGGAAATATTTGCTGGGAGCAACATACACATTTTTCGAACAAATTTATTCGAAGAAAAGTATGAAAAATATGTTCAATAAGATGGACATCAGAATTATCTCATTGTGAATAACTCGTAAATGAAAATTTCCAAAGCAATTATTTTCGCCTGTCAATCACAAAAATAAGTACATTTTTCACAATAAAATTTGTTTCTAAATTTACAACCTGCATTTACCGAGGCATTTTTCAATTCACTCGCTGCAATTGGTAAATGGCAGCCATCATGAACACAATCTTCATAAACAAATATTTTTTTGCATTCGTTAGTAACTTTGCCATTTGTAACCTAAAATTTTTTGTTTGTACCTCAAGGATTCTGATAGGAAAACACCGCATTCCGTCGAGTGCTAACTTCACAGACATCCACATTTTCCAAAATGTCTAAATTTTTCCTTTCATTCGTTAATAAATCGTTAGTAACTATTTGTAACCTGAAAATTTACGTTTGTAACCTAACCCTTGACGGCGAAATGACACCCCCATAATGCGAAGTTAGCACCCACAATTTCGAAAATGAAGAAATTTTTTTGTGCGTTCGTTAGGACCTTGTTAGTAACTATTTGTAACCTGAATTTTCGTTTGTAACGTCACTCTCATTGGAAAAATGACACCCCTAACATGCGAATTTAGCACCCACATCTTAGAAAATGTAAATGTAAAATTTTCAGATTGCATTTTTTTCTTCTTTTTAAACTTTGGTATTCTCAATAAGTAAGTCCTCGAGATTGTTTGCACCTATAATTTTTTTGACTAAGCCGGAATTGGTGCCTCTTAATCTTGGCGCCGTTGATGTTTTTCGGTCGAGAGGATTTTCAACTTGAGGCCGCTGTATAATCGCCCGAGGACCTGAAAAAAAAGTGAAACTAGAAAAGATAAGAAACGCTTACCCTGAAACTAGGAATATATGAATTTTTCTGGGGATATTTTATTCATTACCTGGTCAGCTTCGTGAGCTCAATTTCTTCATCTATAATAAATATAATTCTTTTTATTTTTCCTTTCATTGAAAATGCAAAAAGAGAAAGAACACCTTTCTCCATATTATTTATATCTTATTGCTATAAAAGGAGTCTTCCGGGCTTATTGGCCGTGGTCCATTAGGAATAATTTCACCTAACGTTTCGCCCACAACTTCGGTAGGCATCTTCAAAGGATTCTCGGTCTAAGGTTATACCTCGAACGCTGAATTTCTGACACTGACATGTTTGAACCGGAACCGTCATCTGCACCCCGATTTATGGCGGGAAAGGTGGTGAGTCTCTTCTTTTCTGTTTGTGTTTATAAATTTCAATGGCTTCCATATTCAGCCTAGGATAGTAACTTTTGATATTGGAAATAATATTGAGAAATCTATGTTGTGTCCATCTGTTAGCACATGTTCTGCTAGTGCGGATTTTTCTGTCTGATTCAGTCGACAGAATTCAGCATTCGAGGTATAACCTTAGACCGAGAATCCTCTGAAGATGCCTACGGAAGTTGTAGGCAAAACGTTAGGTGAAATTATTCCTAATGAACCACGGCCAATAAGCCCAGAAGACTCTTTTTATACCAGTATATCCGATCCTGAAAGCCTCATACTATTTATACCTATCTTATTTTTCTGGTGATTTTGTTTCATGGAATGTGATTTGTTTCGAACACATTTTTTGTCGTTTTATTTCATACCTATTACCATAAAGTTGACGTTGGAAAAACTTGGGAAAATTCGTCATATTCAGCCGGCGCCAAACATAAATATGAAAAAAGAAAAAGAATACTTTGATTAAAACTAATGACAAATAATGTATGTGTGATTTATTTTAATTATGGCTTACAGGTATGTTCACATCATGTATAACGTGACTCTTAAAAGAGTGAAATCTAAGAGTTGACGACTCTTAGAAAAAAAATCATAGAGACATAAAGATCTTCAATTCATGTTCGGAGTTTTTTTTGTCACTATTTTAATGCTAAACTTGAGTGGAGTATTACAAAAATTTTAAAATTGAATTAAATTTTTCTCATTGAAATGTGTTTGATTTTGAAGAGGTCACTTTAATCATGATGCAATAATTGATTTAGCATTCGAAAGAACGCTAAAACAACGAAGATAAGGTATATGAAAAGGTTTACAATTTTGGATAATCTTCAAACCTGACTCAGAACCATCCTACCCCAATTCTTAACTGAATATGCACCACCCCTCCAATCTCTCGGACGACCGATTAATCGAAAAATTCCCCCTCATAATTGAATCAGTTCTCAAGTTCTCTCCACTCGAAATTTCTGAAGCGTCTTTATCACGGCCTCCCTGTCGATGCTGGCTGTACGATGGAACTCAACAAATTAAGTTGTAAGTCTCCTCTCCTTGGTGAAATGTAAGGAGAAAGGCTTGTTGACTTATCTTTGCACAACCGACTTCAGGCTCTTAACCTCGAATCATTGCTTCGGTTGGATACGACGGGAGGAGCAATCACAGGACTTGGGATTATTCCGTTACCCGTTTCTAGAATTCGTTAGCGAATTGTTAGCCCAGTAATTTTAACTTAAATCTTGTAGTTTGGCTTTGACGAGTCGGGTATTGATTAAACGAATGAACAACGAAGAGGTGGTCGTTTGTGGAATGAGAAATATATTATATACAGGGTGTCCCACGAGACACTTTACATGTTTCTACCATACATGTATAGGATCTATCATCAGCATCACGAAATGGCCACTCACAAATGTCTGCCCTTGGAAATATACAGGATATATATTCTTTTGATTGAGAGAGCTAAAATAGTATATTCTGAAACAAGTTACTGTATGTGCTCCTATTCCTATTCCTTTCTCGAACTCATGAGTGTTGGAATTGTCTTTCGCCATGAGTATTAGACAATATTTTCTCTATTTCAGTTTAATACTTCCGACATTCAAATAAATTCAGATTATACATAGGTACTAGTGACTTTTCTATTGAATCTTGGCAGTTGGTGTGACTTACGAAATTTGACAGATTACGGAATTTGAATTTATTTGATTTGTAAATTGATAGGATTGAAGGTCAGTATTGACAACCAGAAAACCAAAAAAAATACTGAAAACCATGCTGTAATGATTTATTTATTTTCATTAAAATTTTCATTACTATACTGAAATATAGAATAGTATATAATATAGTATATAATACATAGTGAAATAAAAAAGTACCTAGCTAAGTTTAGTGCAACGGAATACCATACAGTTTTGCGTATGACAAAGGAGGTTATTGAAAACCTCAGCAGAAAAAACCCTGCCCATCCGTGTTAGAAGAAGAAATTATTAAAAATATTATACATTACATAAATAGCCTGGTTTAAAGGAAATCAGCCTTGTTACAACACAGTGAAACTCTTGTTTTTTTGCCAAGTTTCGGATTTATTTTAATCTGTCTTCGGGGCGTCACAAGGATAACAACAAATATTATTATTTAATCTTTTAGTAAAATCACACAATCTTTGTGTTAGTTTCAACTCAACACAAGATTTTACTAACTTCTTTATTGATCGAAGAACAATTTAATTATATATTAATACGAAGTTACAAGTATAACATATTATGTCATCGGCGTATGCAAACAAAGGCCTCTGGCCGCCGACTAATTGACTTCATGCGTGGCTCGCAGGCCACGTCGACACTCCCCACTCCTCAACGCCACCGTACCGCGATGTTGAGAAGGGGAACCAGCACAGTATACCAAATTGCTATTTAAATCGATTTCAAGCGAATAACCGGTAAATACCGCAGTTATTGTTGGTTATGCCCTTGGTAATAGCCCTTACTCATTCGCTTGAATGGTCTGAATGACCAAAAGCGCTTGAATGCAGTTGGTAATTACCAATGATAACCGGTTATTCGCTTGAAATCGATTTTAGGCTGTTTATGGTACTTCTAGACTAGATAGGTAAAAACGTTGAAAGCAATCCCGGGTTCAATTCTCGTTAAAACAACAGACAACAGTGGTGAAAACCGTTATCTAGTTCAGAAGTAATAGAAACAGTAAAAATCAAGCAATTTGGAATTCCCTGTACATCAATCCTGAATTCTGATTTCATATAAAATAAACTAGTCTGGAAATCTTCAAGCAAAACTATTGTCGTCACGAATATGAAGGAACCACATGCTGTGTTGGCACATTTGGGCCATTTGGCAAGTAAAACGACGAACTGTGGCGAACTACCAACCAAGCTCTTGGTTCGACAACCACCCGCTGTGTAACAGCGCCTTTAGACTTTCTCAATCGGAAATCTGAGGTTGACGTCTGTCTTTATTCATGATCATGATGATTAAATCATTATTCTGACAAAAAAATGACTTATGCCAACAGCTGAAATGTCACTCACTACTTAACTACAGGAGTACTACTTTTTCATTAATCCATTAGCTGCCCTGATCCCCAATTGAGGATCTCGTATATGGGCACTGCTGGCGACACTATTTTTTTAAAGTTGAGAATTTTCACATATATGTGGTTGTGTACACCTGTTTCTAGTAATTTTTCAAGGATTTAGTGCTTCATTATTATTTAGGTTGATATGAGAGCCGTTTCTCCCGGTCATATCGTGGTTTTTGATGTACTGAAATCAAAATTCAAAATTTGATGTGCTGACATCACAATTTTCAAATTACTTAATTTTCATTCATAATACAGAAGCGGGTTACAGGGTGGGTGCGATAGGTTGTCTTGCATGTGTAATTCACAATTTTGATGCATTTTTATGCTTCAAGACATGACACAAAAAAAAAGAAATAGATTGAAGCTGCCATGATCTCCAAATGGGGATAAGCCAAAACGTTGCCATAACGAAAAACTTAATGGCATTTTTTCATTACAAGTGATATAATTTATATTTGTAATAAAATAGTTACCTAATGGGTTAACATGGGTGTCCTAAGGAAAGTGATACAATTCAGAGTATCGTGATTTCTAATTTGTGATGGTACCATTGAGTATAAATCTATTCATTTCAATACTGTTATTTCTAAGTATTGGTCATCAAGAGATAAAAATTTAGCATTTGATAGAACGTACACAAAGCTTGTCTCTCTCATACAACTATTTATTTGAATCCAATTTCTTTCTCGAAAGGGCTATGATGAAAAAATTCTTCAATGACAAACAAAATTTTTCGAACCAACCCGACAACAATCATTCTGAAACTGGAATACATGTCGTCAAATGCATCGTTTTTCAGAGAGATTAATAATGTTGACGTTGACCGTAATCAACAAACAGTAATGAAAGTTTTATACGGATTAGTATAATAGTGATCTGATTTAATTGCTTCGGTCACGTGGCTATCGCTTATCGATTTGTGTCGTTAGTATAGTGTGATCAGACTCTTCGACGTCCCTAGAAATATTCTTTCTCGGACATCGGAAATACTACAATGGAGTATTTTAATGTAAAATTCTAGCTGAGCAGATCAACTATAGAAATATTTTTGATATAGTTTTGAAATTCACTATGTAATACTATAATCCAGGAAAATATATGACCGTGACATTGGTGAAATTATGTGAGCAGAGCAAGAACTCGAAAATTTCTATTGCTTACATGAAAGTACGATGTCACCACGCAAGCGTATATATAATATATATAAGCAAGCGAAAGACTCATAAAAACTGCTGATGAAGAATACTCGATTGAAATAAAAGAAACAACTGATTCAAAGTTCTTTCAATAATAAGAAAATTGTACTGACCACTTTCGAAGTTTCGACTGGTCGAGGCAACAAAATGAATCGATATGTTAAGCTTCTTGTTGGTGTTGTTTTGTATAGGATGAATTGGTTACTATGATTTTTCATTTTTTCAACGATAACCGAGAGAAAACTCAACGCTTATTATAAATAGTTATTTAATATAGTAGTTTATTAATGACAGCGATTAATGGTCCATATATTTTAACACGTGAGCAAAGCGAGCGGGTTGATAGTTACCTATAGACCATAAATAACTAGATTAGTAAACGACTTAATTACAAGATTTTTCCGCTGACCTCATTATGAATTGAATACAAATTCTCGATTGAAATAAATTTGTATTTTGTATAATATGTCACAATATTAATTTCTATGTTCATAGAAAAGGAAAGTGAGGTTTCAGTAGAGTTGTAACATTACTCGATTACTTCTGAATATTTTACAATCATATATTAAAATGGCTCATTATTCATCAGTTTCCTGTACCTTGAACTGAGCTTTCATTATGAGACTCTTACCCTGAGTTACAGGAACGTTCATTGAAATTTAATGCTGCCTTAATTCTCCCTTAAACGGAATAATCATAGGCGGTAGCCATGGATACTTCGTTTAATGGAGAATTAAGGCAGCATTAAATTTAATTGACGTTCCTCAGTGTTGACTCAGTGTTAACGGCCTACAAGAGCTGTGTCAGCATTTGGAAACTGAACCAATACCTGACACAGTTGATTGGTGTGGTTTGAAACAGGCCATAAAAATATTGGATAAACTGAGTGTGCCCACTTCACAAATAGTGGGCGTAAACCTAGATTTTTCCAATCTACATGAATTTCAATCTCGATTCCAATTAAAGATTGGTTCAACATCGACTTCATAATTAAAAAATCCAATTATCCTTACTATATGGAATAAAAGCCAAGAAATCGGTTGTGATAATCTTCACTACTGCCGTCTGATATTTCAGGAAAACGGTTGTCCCACGGTGCCGTGCATTCACGTATTCAAGTGCCTCGTATATGTTGAAAAAAAGAGATATTCGATTGAACTGTTTAGCTGTCATAGATATAATGAAAGAAATGAAAAATTATTCAATATCCCAAAATATAGTACTCTCGATAGTTCTACATTTCATTATTAAAATAGAAAACAATAATCTTCATTTCCCGAATTGAGTATTTTGAATCGGAAAAAGAAGAAACAAATCAAAATCAGAAACACAGAACAAACAAAACAAGTGATCGTAAAACCCGAAATAAATTGCATAATTGTACATAATTCTTTCATATTTTTAATGATTCGAGTTGAAAAGTTGAATAACTCTCATATATAGAACGCTTTGTTTTATAATGAAATATTTATTTACTTCCTATTTTTGAATTCACTAAAATAATGTTAATTTTTTGTGTTACAAATATCTATTCTGCAGCAGTCCACTCTCACCAAAGAGTGATTTCATAGGATATAATGCATTGAAAATTTGCATAATAAATAATCATCAGTCTTATCGTCAACTTGATTAACCAAAGTCTTGTGATATAAACCGTTGAATTTAGTTGTTCTTAATGCTCAATTCAAGTGGAAATCAATATATACTCCGAGGAATTGTGTTTCGGAATTTGTCTGTACTAATTCAGTACTGAAAATGACATCATGAAGATTTGCCAATTTCTATTCAATATTCAAGAAAATAAAGAAATTGTTTTATGATCGTTGAGAACTAGACCATTTATGGTACACTAGTTTTAGACCAAGGACATGGTTTGCATTAAGTTAAGGTTTTGACGGTACTTTCTTCATCTTTGGATGATAAAATGATATTCGTTTTACAAGATAAGATAAGACAAAGATATGATTCTATCATCGCTTCAGTCCAGCATCAGTTGCGGCCTTACCCATTGCGAGGCCCTTTAGTGAAAAAGTATGTGATGCGAAAGAATGTTTGGTTTACGTATTTGTCATTTTTGACGAGAAATGCTAGAGTAATACGAATAAATAAAATTTTAGTTTTGAAATATTTTATATTTCACATTCAAAATTTTAAAAAATTAACAAATACAGATATGATAAATTTTGAATTGATATCTGTGGCTTTTCCAAGATTAAAATCTTCAATTGAACTACAATAATCTAACAAATGAGCTTCGTCATTTTCGGCTGAAAGAAAAGCAAAGGTTGAAATCCGATCTTGTCCGATCAGGCGTGGTGGCAATAATTCTCAGGGCGGACTATTTTGATAGTGGGGTAAACTTCAGTTAATTTTTTTTCTATTATGAATTTCAGCACTGGGATAATGTTGTCGTTATCTTTTATACACAGTGAGGAACATTATTCAGTTCTTCGTTCAATTCATGTCCATCAATATCATCCTATTGTTCTACTGACACAGATCGAAACTCAAAGGGTCACTTCCTCTCAACATCATGTGCAGTAGGTTAATGTCAACTAAGAAGGTGTAAAATGAATCAGCAAATCTTAGCTGATCCAACATTTTTCAACCACTTGTTGATGCTTCTTCAGGGGTGAAAATACAGATCATGGTCAATTTAGGTATATTACATGAAAAAAAAAACACGACAATATAAAAAACCAAACAACATATAACATAAAATGGCCTGCTAACAGAGCCATGATCCGCATAGAAACTCATTCACCAAAGCCAAATTATGCGTTCAAAATTTGACTAAAAAAGGAGAATCACAGACAACGAAACACCGAAAATATTGTTTTTGTATGCGACATTAATTATACAACCGAATGACCAAATGACGTCGCATACAAAAACAATATTTTCGGTGTTTCGTTGTCTGCGATTCTCCTTTTTTAGTCAAATTTTGAACGCATAATTTGGCTTTGGTGAATGAGTTTCTATGCGGAGCGGTATTGACTAGACAAGGGCGAATTTACGGGGGGAGTAATGGAGGTAATTATCCCCCCATGAAAAAAAGGTACCTACGCAACGTGATGCACATAAAAAATTTCATACAAAAATTTTAAATTCCTGATTTTTCAAATATTGTCAATATATACTTCTAGCAACAATAAAAGGAACAGAAAAATATTCAAAATTTTCTGGTGATTTTCAAGAGGGTGTATCTCAGTGAAGAATGGTCTCATAAAAAAACTAACCTTTGAAGCTTGAAGACTCTTGTTTCTAAATTTATTGGTTCACAAGTTTCCGGAGTACCGGTAGTCATGCAATCATCGCATAAATTTTCGAAATTCTTCAAATTTTTTTTCTTCTACGCATATGGAAAAATTTTCTCGAGCTTGACCAATGCAAGTGTCGCATAACGTATTTATTTAGCTCTAATTTGCTTTTCATGACTTTTAGATATAACCATTTGTCTTCGGGATATCCTGTTTTGAATGCAAAATGATTGCATCAATACCAATAATTCCTGACCTTACTAACAAACTAACACGGATTTTCAAAACTTAAAACCTAAAAATTGTCAGCAAAAGTAAATGTAATATCAAGAAACTGTTCTCACAACTGAAAGACAAAATTAATAAAGATATAACAACACACGTAGTATACAGAATTCCCTGTTCCCACTGTGGGAAAGTATATATATATATATATATATATATATATATATATATATATATATATATATATATATATATATATACTTTCTATAGCCAACATAAAAGTGACATAAAAAGCACCGATAGAGGTTGTGCCCTCGCTCAACATTGCAGATGGAATTCAACGAAACAAATATCCTAGAGATCGAACAAATTACACGAAAAGATGCTTTCTGGAATAGTGAAAAACCTATGAACTAAAAAACAGATATTAATAACCTAATGAATGTTGATGAGACCTATGAATGTGAATTCGGGTGATTTTGACAGGTTTTTAGGTCAATTTTAAATTCACAAAACCAACGTTTTGGAAGAAAGGCCGACTAGTTTCGATTTTATTCTAAAATCTTCATCAGGGCTCTGAAATGGAACATAACTATACAATCATAGACATTTGAAACTTACAATTAAAAACTTATAACTTATTTTTTTTATAAAAACATAACAACACACATTATACGAGTGAAGAAAAATGCGCGGAAATGGTCAGAATCATCAACTTACATCTTCACTTTTTGTGGTTCCGATGTCAATATCATTGTCAATCCTTTGAAGAACAAAAAGGAAAATAATACAGGACTAGCGGAACATGTAAAAGTTCTTCTACATTCTTTTAATTTCGTTCCTGGCTCTGTAGAATTATTAGGTAGGCAAGTAAATTTGGAAAAACGGTTATTAGATGAGATGATATCCATAAAACAGGACAAAAATTCAATTAACAAAAGAACTGATATAGAGAAGTTAAATACCTCATATTATTATTTAATTGGAAAAATCAAAAATAAATGATAGTTTGTCGCCACCACAAATGTGTAAATAGCCACAATAATCAGCGCATACACCAAAAACATCATGCTTAATAATTTAATAACATCACATCAGTCTTCTCAAAGATCTAGATGCGAGCAGTAGTTGTTCTCTCCAATATTTTAAATTAATAAAATGGAAGATTGACAAATGTGGGTGTCTCATCATGAAAAAAGAGAAATTTAGTCCTTCCTTCCCACAATCTTTATTTTGTGACGACTAGTTTGGAGACTCTTCTAAAATCGTCCCATTTTCAAGTCTAAAGCTACAAAACAATTGTTTAAGTACATTGGTGTAAAAGTCATTAAATATAATAAAACAAAAACAAACAACACTTACATACAAGCTACAGGGTAAAATATTTAAAAACGGTTATTGTCATATAAGGTCTTCTCACCCAAATTATGTGAAATAAAATGGCGTTTTACAAATTACAACCAAATTCAAAAAAGTGTAGAAACTAATTACAGAACAAAAACAAGGCTACATCTAGAAACACAAACAGATGGGTGCTGCTGTTATCTGCAGAACGAGATAGTAATCTGCGATTGAAGAGCGAAGAAATCTATTAAAATTAACCAACCAAACCGGCACCCAAGAAGTCTTGAATCAATCATAACAATGAATGGTAAACAGGTGTGTAGTCATAACCAATTTGAACATTCAAAACATTGTCATTATTTTTATAAGCTTTGAGTATTTCCATATTTTCCAGATTGTCTAACAAGGATCCCTTCTTCGCTACATGTAATGTTGTGAAATTAGTGTTCATGTCGAATGTATGACCAGTGTCGCTAAGGTGTTTAGCAAAATATGAGAAGCCTGTTGAATTTGGATTGAGACATCTTAGGTGTTCTTTTATGCGGGTTTTGAAGTTTCTGAAAGTTCTCCCTATATAAAACGCGTCACAAGAATTGCAAGAAAGTCGGTAGACTCCACTACGATCGTCAGGTGCAACTATGTCCTTGTTATTTATCAAATTTTTCTCCAAACAATCGATCGATTTAAACGATATGTTTACGAAAGGTCTAAATATGTTTGCCAGTTTATAGGAGAATTTATTTATGAAAGTTAAAGATCTGTATTGTCTTTCATTCTGTAATACGACGTTATTAGTTATATTATTCAAATATACGTTATTCTCATTGGATGTATTGCGTTTTTTGTTGATTAATGTATCTATTATTTTTTTGTGATAACCGTTCATTTCAGCTATTTGCTTCAAAATATTAAGTTCTTTAATGTAACTTTCATTGCTTAGTGGTATCTTGAGTAACCTATCGACGTAGCTGTGAAACGCTGCAAGTTTGTGTTGTATTGGATGGTTGGAACGATTATTTATGATTATACCGGTGTGAGTGGATTTTCTGTGAATATCGAAAGAAATTTTATCATCTACTATCGTTAACGCAAAATCTAGAAAGTTGAAAAGGTTATTATTTTGAAGTTGATTTCACAGATGAAGAAAAAGTTCTGCTCGGCAGAGGTCTAAAATTCAATCCATCCTTTTTCCAAAGAAACCATCTGAAACATTTGCAGACACTCGCTGTCGAATGTGAGACAATAGTTCAGTCGGTAAACATTGAGAATAAGGATGAGGTGAGAGACAATCGAAGAGTGTTATTCAGACGTGAAAAAAATAAGATCAATAGTAACAATGTTAGGACGGACTACTTATTCAATGAAAAAATTATCAGAGATATTAAATCGAAATTAAAAAACAATAACCTAATAATGACAAAGGCTGATAAAGGAAATTGTGCTGTAATTTTGAAAAAAGAAGATTATGATGATAAGATTACCCAATTTATTGAACAGAATGGCTTCAACACCAGAAGAGTAAATATCACCACATTTACTAACAAGGTTAAATACACTACAAAGAATTCAAAGAACCTACTGAATCCGATAACAATTAATAAACTCTTTCCTTCTCATTTTATTACCCCGAGATTGTATGGTCTTTTGAAAATTCACAAATCAGATCACTTTTCTGAAATGCCCATAAGACCTGTAGTTTCCTTTTTGGATTCTCCTACTTACAAACTCTCACAGTGGATCAATTCCGAACTAAAGCTTGTATTCGCGAATAAGTTCACTCACACAATTAAAAATAGTTTAGAATTGATAGATACAATTTCTCAGATTCAGTTGACTGACAATGACATGATGATTTCCTTAGATGTTAAAAATCTTTTCACGAATATACCTACACATGAAGTCGTTGAGTTAGTTGAGCATGAAATAGAGCATATATTCACTTTAAATGAACGAGTAGAATTCATAACTTGTTGAAGATTTGTCTCCAACAAATTTTTTTCAAATTCAATGACATCGTATATGAACAACCCTTTGGACTTTCTCCACTTTTAGCAGAAATTTATATGTCCCATTTTGAATCAAAAACGTAGACAATGTCAATAATATATACTTCCCAAAGATTAAGGGCGGCCATACACGGACTGCTTCAAGCAGTTGAGACCGACTGCTTAAAGCCGCGACCGCGCGGTGAACTATAGTCATTCATTCGCTGCCGTACACACGACTGCTCGAGCAGTCGCGACCGCTTCAAGCCGTCAACTGCATGACGAAATTCCATCGTGCCGTCAACCGCACGCGAGCGGTCGCAAGGCATACACCGACTGCTCGAGCGGTCCGTGTACGTCGCTCAGCCGCTAACTGCTCGAGCAGTCCGTGTACGGCCGCCCTAAATATTATGCTAGATATGTCGATGACATCTTTATAATCTGGAGTGGTGCAACAGAAGAACTTAATGGTTTCCTTGATTACATCAATTCGATACATAACAATATACAATTCACATTGGAACTCCAAAAAAATAACCTTCTCAACTTTCTAGATCTTGCGTTAACGATAGTCGATAATAAAATTCCTTTCGATATTCACAGAAAATCCACTCACACCGGTATAATCATAAATAATCGTTCCAACCATCCAATACAACACAAACTTGCAGCGTTTCACAGCTACGTCGATAGGTTACTCAAGATACCACTAAGCAATGAAAGTTACATTAAAGAACTTAATATTTTGAAGCAAATAGCTGAAATGAACGGTTATCACAAAAAAATAATAGATAAATTAATCAACAAAAAACGCAATACATCCAATGAGAATAACGTATATTTGAATAATATAACTAATAACGTCGTATTACAGAATGAAAGACAATACAGATCTTTAACTTTCATAAATAAATTCTCCTATAAACTGGCAAATATATTTAGACCTTTCGTAAACATATCGTTTAAATCGATCGATTGTTTGGAGAAAAATTTGATAAATAACAAGGACATAGTTGCACCTGACGATCGTAGTGGAGTCTACCGACTTTCTTGCAATTCTTGTGACGCGTTTTATATAGGGAGAACTTTCAGAAACTTCAAAACCCGCATAAAAAAACACCTAAGATGTCTCAATCCAAATTCAACAGGCTTCTCATATTTTGCTAAACACCTTAGCGACACTGGTCATACATTCGACATGAACACTAATTTCACAACATTACATGTAGCGAAGAAGGGTTCCTTGTTAGACAATCTGGAAAATATGGAAATACTCAAAGCTTATAAAAATAATGACAATGTTTTGAATGTTCAAATTGGTTATGACTACACACCTGTTTACCATTCATTGTTATGATTGATTCAAGACTTCTTGGGTGCCGTTTTGGTTGGTTAATTTTAATAGATTTCTTCGCTCTTCAATCGCAGATTACTATCCCGTTCTGCAGATAACAGCAGCACCCATCTGTTTGTGTTTCTAGATGTCGCCTTGTTTTTGTTCTGTAATTAGTTTCTACACTTTTTTTAATTTGGTTGTAATTTGTAAAACGCCATTTTATTTCACTTAATTTGGGTGAGAAGACCGTATATGACAATAACCGTTTTTAAATATTTTACCCTGTAGCTTGTATGTAAGTGTTGTTTGTTTTTGTTTTATTATATTTAATGACTTTTACACCAATGTACTTAAACAATTGTTTTGTAGCTTTAGACTTGAAAATGAGACTATTTTAGAAGAGTCTCGAAACTAGTCGTCACAAATTAAAGATTGTGGGAAGGAAGGACTAAATTTCTCTTTTTTCATTTTAAATTAATGACAATGATATTGACATCGGAACCACAAAAAGTGAAGATGTAAGTTGACGATTCTGACCATTTCCGAGCATTTTTCTTCACTCGTATAATGTGTGTTTATATGTTTTTATAAAAAAATAAGTTATAAGTTTTTAATTGTAAGTTTCGAAAGTCTATGATTGTGTAGTTATGTTCCATTTCAGAGCCCTGATGAAGATTTTAGAATAAAATCGAAACTAGTCGGCCTTACTTCCAAAACGTTGTTTTTGTGAATTTAAAATTGACCTCAAAACCTGTCAAAATCAATCGAATTAATAACTTAAGCCAAATCTATTCATTCCTCATCAATTATGAACATAGAACACCGGATATAACTAACTCATTAGATACAGGTTAGTCACCTCATTAAGAAAAAGAATTTTAACCATTGATTTGTCAACCTATCTGTGATCTGTCGACCATCCCAGCCATCCCGTCCTCCATTTCCTTTTTCTTTTGGCCACCTTTGTGATGTACATGAGTGAGAATTCTCGAAATTGAATATGATAGCTATCATATGTGTCTAATTGACTACCGTTGCTGTCTAAATTTTACAAGTTTAAAGATTTTGTCAATCATATATATATATATATATATATATATATATATATTTACATGTAGACAGACCAACTGGCATTTCCAACATTCAGCACATTTCCAGTATTCGGTAAGAACACCTAATAGTACCATACTTGACATGTTGTAACTATCTCTGTTTGCCTTAGAACCCTGATGGAGGCTTGTATTGTACGGTCGAAACGTTGGTTTAAGAATAAAAGGATATAACTGCTACCGACTTCCTGATTAACTCCTTACTCTTTCTACGAAAAAACAGATCTTTCCGATATTGGTGTCATTCGAAAGCTCTCGTTCTGTGATTCTGTGCCGTTTTGATCACCAGTCTGTTCTTTATATCGAAAGAATCTGAATATCTGGCAACACGCATTATGCTAATGTCCGATTTGGTCGGATTCCAATACGATGGACTCCGTTCACCACTATTTTTTCAAATGATACTCTTCTTTTATGTTGCCATATTTTCATGTGAATATTGTTATTTGCATTATGGATTTTTCATGTTATGTATGAATGTGACTGTGACGTCTATTTATGTACTTTTTCGAATTTTTCCGGCTTTGTTAGTCCCTTTTACGCATTTGACGAATATGATGAGGTCGTTCCGTCTGAAATGATTAATATTGGTTAGGGGTTATTCTAAATAGACTCGTGTGTCCAATTTCCTTATAGCGTTGAATCAAAACAAAGTTTACCTCAAACCTCTGAACAACATTGAGGAAGTGGAAGATAGGAAATTATTATTATGAGAGTTATTCACTCTGAAATGCTCCAAAATATTTGTTTCGAGTTTCAGGCACCATTCGCGTATATTCAAGAATGTTATTCTCATCATAAATTTGTGAATCATAACACTCTCTAGTATTTTTTGAGCAAAACAAAAATTCTCATTATTATTATCTCGAATCTGAATTTTCTAAAATTCTGCTATGAATGAAGTACTTAAGAGTCGATGCCATGAAATAACTAAGCATTTAAATCTTCACGACTATTTGTTGACTAGTTTCTCAGCTTGATTCAAGCAAAATATTTCATACTCACGAGCAGCACAAGTTCTGCTGAGTTAATATCAGTTTTTCCATGAAAGAAAAAAAATAATTTTCTTACCTAATCCTAATATGCTGAATATACTTTTTATAACTCTATTTCTTTCATAACTCCTCCATGAATGAGAAGGATTTACTCCATTAAACTTCCGATTTTGAAGAAGTTTGTATTCGGTTTTGTTCCGGTTTGTTATCGTAAAATGCATCGTCAGAATACAGCGCAGTGAATTGAAATCATTCACCACGCTGAATTCTGACGATGCATTGTACGAAAATGTCTTGAGTTGGAACAAACATAATGAAAACAGGTAACGAACATCATATATAGTAATGGAAATAGTTCCAGTTGAACATAATCTGTCTGCGTTCTGAAATTCAGATGTATCGATTCTGATCGATCAACTTTAGAGACCAAATAATATTATCCACATTGTAGTCTGTTGAAGCACATTATGGATCCAATCAGTTTTCGGTAAGAGAAATGATTCGACATATACGAGTTGATTTAACATCCAATGTGATTAAAAAGAGCTTTCGATTAGAGCCTCGGGCTAGTAAATACAAATATCAGCCGCCTGGTTATCAGTATTCAGGCTTGTAATTAAATTCTCATATTTCAAGAGAACTATGAAGATTTGATGATTTTAAAGAAAATGGCCAAATTAATACTTATAATACATATAAAAAAACATAACAGTGTAGGTTTGATTTCTGGGATTTCAAGTTTTGAAAAATGCCGCAGATTTATTCACTTAGGGCCGTTCGCACCGCTTCGGCTCAAGTGCAAAGGGTCACTTAAGAATGCTCAACCGTTCGCACCATATTCTATGGAACACTTAAAGGGTATTTATTCTAGACATAGCTAAACTGTAGATTTCTTCGACTTAAGGCACCCTTAACCTCAAAAATTTGAAATAAAAGCAATGCAACTGTCATAACAAACGCGTAGGTTATCGTACGCCCGAAAACATTAGCATATCTTGATATCTGAAAAATCAAAAGTTTTGAAATGGATTTATTGGAAGACGATGAAGACTTGGATGCTTTTGACCTAATTATTCATGGCATTCCTAGGAGAATATATTCAAGGTCCGACTATTTCAACACTTTGGATCCTTCGACATATTTTCAAAGATTTAGGTTGACCAAAACTACAACCCTCATGTTTTTCAAAGAAATTGAACCGTACTTGGAGTATCCATACAATTTGTAAGTATTTAATTTTTCTCTAATGAAAATGTCGCGAAGAACCAAGTTAATATGCACTTGTTACTGTAAAAACTTTGTTGTACGAAATACTTTTGGAAATGTCTGTACCAATTATGTATAATTTTGTTTCAGAAATAATCCAATAAATCAGTTTCTGATATTCTTAAGATTTTGTGCCACTGGCAACCATCTCTCTGAATCACTCATTAGGACAAGAAATAATATTGAGCGTTTTATTCTTGTTTGGAAGAAAACATTTCTACTGTTGAAATTACAAACCACCATGAATATAATAGTTGCCACTGCGGTATTGAACAATATATGCAGAAAAGTTAATGAAGATCCTCCATCACCTGACACTATTGCTGAGTTTCAACGTATTTGTGAAGAAAATGAAGTACCTAATATACAACATTTTAACAGTCATCAATCATCAGGTTCAGGATTCATATGTAATATGTTTTTTTTCAATAAATTGGTTTGCAAAAATGAAATTTTTCCTTGATATGTAATCAATAACTGTTATTTGATAAAATTTCCATTCCAACTTACGGTCTATACTGGAATTCAGAAACTACCATGAATATGATAGTTGCTATGGCTGTGTATATACAGAAAAGTGAACGATGAACTTTCATTATATGACAACATTTCTGAATTTCAACATATCCCTTTAAATGAAGTATCAAATCTAAAAAATTTTAAGTCATGAATCATCGGGTTCGAGATTGTGACTGATTCAGATTTTTCGAGTCACTTTCACCAGAATTTAGTAAATTGAAGATTTTCTCCTCAAACCCGACACGAAATATAAATAAACCTGAATAAAATAAGAGGTTAGTACAAATACTCTAATCACAGAATCGAATATTTCTGTGCTCCAGAATGTAAAATGCGAATATTTTGCAGTGTTGTCAAACTGAACATGGACTTAACTAAGCCGATGAGCAGATAGTCCTGATGCGAACGAAAAGAAGTTAAGATTACCCTTAACAATAAGTGAACCTTAGATAAGACCTATTTTAAGGAGAGTCGGTGCGAATAGCCCTTAGTGACTTGTTCATAAGATTTCAATTGATGTAATTGTGGATGCGGAGCGGAAGAATTAAGACACGCTTTGAAAATGTCTTTTCAACAAACTAATGACGATCATTTCGACTTATTTCTTCAAACAATTACATCGGTACCTTTATGAAGTTATGAATTTTGAAAGATGATTTAGTGAGTTTTTTCGTTGAATCAAAACTAGAAATTTGTCAAGTGTTGGCTTATGTATACAACAAACAATGTCTTCAATAATTCTTCCTAAAATTCTAAGTAAGATTACTTGTAGTACTCTTACGGCACTAACTCATAGGAGAACAATGATTTGAATAATAAAAAACCTTAACACAGCACAATCTGAATGATGAGACCCAAGGATGGACCTCACATAACTTAGGGAACTAGTAGTTCATTGAAATAACTTTCCAATTAACACGATGAAAACCTCTCAACACACAATTATTATGGAAATTTTGAGATTTCAATAAGTAAATCGATTGATTAATGAATGTCGCGTTCCTAGTAAATAAATCAGGAAGTTCCAAGTAGTTCCATCAGTTTTTAGAATTGTTGGTAGTTAATCATCTGCTTTTGAATTAATAATCTCTTCCCGATCGTCAGATAGTGCACTACTGGTAATTGAAGATAATGAAAATTATGTTATCGCTTCAATTCCGATGTTTTCATGCACATATATTGGGAGAGCTTTTCCGATATTTTTTTTTATCTCTGAGTGGAATTGACTAGACTAATGATGGAAACAATCCTCATCAAAACGTCCACGAAAATATTATTCATTTACTGTATCAAACCTCGTGATAAGCAATATATGATGATTACGCCAGTCTATATTTTCTGTTCCTTGAGAGGCCCACAAATATAATCAGGTGTGTTTAAACAACTGAAGCAAACATAATAAAAATAGCAATTTCATGTGGCATCACCAATAAAGGTAATTACTGGCCGTCGGGATTGTGCGAAGATGAAACAAAACAGAGACATAAAAAGCCATATATGGCTGACCATCAGATACTAAAGAAGAACTCAAGGACGTCCAAACGATCGGCTGTAAGAAGGTGCAGAGTGCAGACATACCTACATAATGGAAGTTCTCACTCCTAGCAACAGTGGTTTGCGATTTCTGCATGTCTTTTATTTCTTTTTTTTTCAGACTCAATCTCTTATCGAGAGCTCCTCTCAGGAACTTATTGTTACATTGAAGCGTAAGAAACGCCGATTCCTACTGAAGCAAAAACCATTGTGGGAGTTCAATTTTAATCAGTGACAAGGTGAAAGGTTCTCGCTGAGAAGTAATCGAAAGAAAACATGAATTGCAAGCTTATCCTTGAATTCTCTTGGACGAAATAACGTTTGATTTCATTTCAAATTTTTGATAATAAAGAAGTAACTTTGCTAACGAAAATGTTATCGATGATTGACTGTGTGAACAATACAGAGGACATGAACTTTCCATTAACTTATGCATTTCTATCAGTTCCTACCTCATTCCTGATGACGAGAGACCAGTATATTCTAAAACAAGTGCTGAATGATCCCCTATTCCAACGGATGCGAAATACGAAAGCGAGTTTTTGAAAACAATGCTGTTATGAGTTTCATTACATCACTACTTTTAGTACTGTAATGAACTCATTAGGATACTGGAATAGAGGAAAGTATCATTCATCTATTGAAGATTTCAACACGAGAATAAAAGAGAGAGTGGACTGAATTGTGAATTTTTTCGGAAAACGAAATGTTACAACGGATACAACGTAATCTAAAATTATATCTCATTGATTCAAAAATGGAATTGCCACTATTTTGATGATACATAACGTTCATAAACATTAAGGTATGTAATCCGGATTCACTTCTGGAATGGATACAATTGTTTTGCAGATTTTTATTTACCTGATAACATTTTTTTGTCTCCTAATAATTCATACATCATATTGAAGCGAAGCATTCATTAGCTGGTATGTTTTTCATGAACAGTTATAATAAATAATTTCCGTTGGGGGGTGGAATTGTCGATAAATCAGGTTAGCGACAGGATTGATACAGCGATAACAGAACCAAAATCTATCTTTTATGTTTGATGAAATGTAGACAAGTGAGCTATGAATATTCCTCAACAAGGGAATTTTTCGGAATTATTTGGAAATATTGATTCGTATGTTCATTTTATGTGGCAACCTAGAGTTTTATCGCTCGGTCAGAAGCTGTGATCTGAATGACATGGATAAATCAATGGGATGTGAATTCAAAACATGAAAGAATCTCCCGAAGAATATATTTCAGTTGTTGAAGTTGTGGAAAAATAACTTTGTTTTTTCTCTGAAATCACTTTCTTGATTGAACTTCACGAAAAGTTCACTGCGAATGTTTTTGTAAGATGAATGGAGTGAAATAATTTCGATGAGAATACTTGGACGAGTAAGAAAATTATGAGTTTCTCTTATTTATATACAGGGTGTCCCACGAGAAACTTTACACACTCCTCCATATATAGGGTCTACCATCAGCATCACGGTATGACCACTCAAAACGTCTCCTATCTTCCCTTGCCAACATACAGGATGTTTTATTCATTCTGACCAGTAGTGTACTCAGAAAAAATTCATTTGAAGCATTGAATATAATTAATTTTAGAAAAGTTGTCGAGTTTTAACTTCACTTAAGTGCTTTTATTGTGTTAATGGGATACTATATTGATGATTAAGAAAATGTCTGAATCCCAGCTATTTCCAAGGAGTTTTTGAAATGGAGCTTATTGCAGTTGTGGTGATCATATTTGAGACATAACTGGTGATTATTTCTTGATTGATTACATTTCTTGTAATCTCTGATAGCATAAATAATAATTTTGCACACTACTTCAACATTTGAGCAGAATTACTTGTGTTTCTACACATGTAAGAGTGGTAGAAACTTCTCATAACCAGGTTCGAATTGAAATATGTCGAAGCGACGTTACATTTGATACAATTCAATATAAAAAATTTCCATTATGAACAAAATTCTTACATGAATCTTTCCCTAGTTGATGATTGTAATAATAATAATAATAATAATAATAATAATAAATGTTTATTGATCTCAAACAATTACACCAGTAGGCATAAATGATGAAATAAGTCAATATTTAAGTTCTTCGATAAAACAACCTCAATAATGTTTCTAGAACAATGATCACACTGTGATTTCGAAATCGTCTAAATCCTGGGGGATCTGAAAGGCACTTCAACGACCGTTTCTTATCCATTCTCCAAGAATTAATTAACTTCTAGAATTATTCGATAAACCATTTTCAGCAAATTTTCTACATCTAATGAGTTGTCAAAGTTTTTCACCTGCTAATTGGTAGTTCGGAATTTTATCTCTGAGAGGGTTCTTCAATAACAAGTTGACATCCCATATTCTCTACTTGAAATTGATTGAATTAAACCAGATAAGATTTAGCAGAAAACGAATTTCGACCTTCACTAAGCTGATTCTAGAATTAAACCTATTTAACAATAACTTTCGTATATCACGAAAAATATTTGAAATAGACTATCTGAAAAAATCTTGTACAGAATATTTTCAATTATTTTTTGAATCACGATTTTTTCATGAAATATTGAAAAATCGAGATAATCAGAAAATTTTATATCTGAAACATAAGGGGGTTGTTATTTCTATTTTTTTTGGTGTGAAATAAATTTCATTTATATTGTATGTTCAATATTAAAATTCTCAGAATGAAAAACAGACACTTGCGTTCTTGAGCCTATCAATTGAAAGGTTTTCCACCGTCATACAGGCTGGATCATTGAAGATCTTTATATTCATTACATATACCTATGCATCTTCAAATTTTTGTTTGCTTTCACAAACTAAAATAAATTATTCAATATTTTCGTATGCTTTATTTTTATTTTGGAAGTAAAAAAAGATAGGACTTCGCAGTCGTTTGGTTCCTTCAGTAGGGATATGCCCCGGGTTAAAATTAGTCGCCTAAAACTATCACTGGCTCTCTCACTAATGAAAGGTCAACGCACGGAAAATTTTACACAACCCACAATATTTTTAACATATATTTCCTTATATATTTTCAAAGGAATCTTGCATGGTCATTGAAATTGAATCGACGCAGAAAAAATACATTATCAACCTCTATCTCTAACTAAACTATAACTTGACTAAATTTGTGACATGTTCTTTCGAGCATTTAGGCCGTCGTCGTAGATTAGTTCTCAACGTTTCGCCAGTTCGAGTGTCTGGCATCTTCAGGAGTTATATTTCAGGAGATGTTCTCACTGGACTGAACTGCCTGAACTCAGGCAGTTGAGAACTAATCTACGACGACGGCCTAAATGCTCGAAAGAACATGTCACAGTGAACGATGGCCGCGAAAGCCTCAACCAATTCATTGACTAAATTTGATTATAAATAATCTTTTATAATTAAAGTCGTTGATATTAGAAAAGAAAACGAATTCGATACTTGAACAAAGAGAATATACAGGGTTGGGATAAAGTATGGAACCAAGTAAATATCTTTTAAACGAAAAGAACGATATTTATGAAAATTTGCAGGTAAGTGCAATGGAACAAAACGCATCTAATGTACATTTTTTTGATAATAATATACTTCCGGTTTAACCAAGAATGCCATCAACTTCTTTAATTTAAATGGGACACCCTATATATTTTTACAGATTTTGAAAGAGCTTGTTATTTTGAATTCATACATACTGAGTTTAGTGTAAAAAAAATTGTAAAAAAGAGGAATAACTCACTGTTGATAGTACAATAGATGTACATTTCATTATTTTAGAATAATGAGAAACAAAATTACTTCACTTGAGGTGATTCTTCTAAATCGATTGCAATATTTTGTTTAACAGTTTCGTTCGTTGCAGTCCGCGGTCTTCCAGGTTTTAGCAAATTTTTTACCATCCCAGTAGTATTAAAACGTTGTAATGTTTTAGTTACTGTTGAGCGTGATATAGGATTTCTCTCCAGATGCAAATTATTAAAAATATGACACACTTCTTCATGAGTTCTAACACAATCACCATAACCGATCATCATTAAAATTTCAATACGCTCTTTTTCACTTAATTGAACCATTCTAAATTGTTCAATTTATTTCCGTCAATTAGAATTAGACACTTGAAGAACAAAAGACGTACTAAACAGTACTCGTTTATTTATTACTATGCATACAAACAACATCAATTAGTTTATCTAAATAATTTTTTGCTCTAATGCAAAAAACTCAAAGGAGGTTGGTTAAAGTGCTATATTCCTCGTTTTTACAAATTTTTTTACACTAAACTCAGTATGTATGAATTCAAAATAACAAGCTCTTTCAAAATCTGTAAAAATATATAGGGTGTCCCATTTAAATTAAAGAAGTTGATGGCATTTCCGGTTAAACCGGAAGTATATTATTATCAAAAAAATGTACATCAGATGCGTTTTGTTCTATTACACTTACCTGCAAATTTTCATAAATATCGTTCTTTTCGTTTAAAAGATATTTACTTGGTTCCATACTTTATCCCAACCCTGTATACCTACTCACCTCTTTCTTATTTTTAACTACCTGTCCCGGCATATTGCGTACTGCCGCAATCGATGAATAAAAAAGCAGATTATTTTCATGAGCGCCCGCAGGAGGGGGGGGCCCTGAGATTTTGATCCCCTATCGAATTGATAATTCCATGAGGTGTGTTGAGCACTATTTGGGTGAAAAAAATCATAGAAAGTTTTGGAAGACGATGAATTTCATGTTTTTGTTTACCTAAAACGAAGTAATAAATTCATAAACTACCCCATGCTTATCGTCATTCTCTTCAAGCGCTACCAGATGTTCGTTTTATGACCGGTTTTTTTAGGCGGCTTCTTTGAGGGGGGGATTCTTCATGCGACAAGTGGGACTACTCTCATATTTCAATAATTATTGTCCATTCTCCAATCAGAATATTTTTTTCCGAGAAGGCGGAAATATAGAATGTTTTCATTAGTATTTTCATTCTAGAGAAAGATGTATTCGAATTCGAAACAATCGAAACCACGTTGAGAGTGTATTCAGAGAGTATTCTTAGTTTTTAGTATCTTTGACTCCAAATTTGGTTATCGAGGGTAACTTCTTTAATTGTTTACGTAGCTGATTTTTTCGTTCAGCGCCTCTCAATGTGAAGTTTCAACTATTACAATTGTAGATTATTGATAAGAAGTGTAAAAAATCCGAAATGTGGCAGTCTTTGGGATCTGCGGATAGAAGTGAGAACAAAGTAACACGTGAATATCGTAGAGCGTAGACCTATTAGATTATTATTTCCGAATAATTTTTTATTTGTAAGGAAGTATTGATGACCAATTTGAACTTCCTTGATCCCTGGTCATAAACACTCCTTTGTAAACCAAAATTAATTCAAAAATGATAACCGAACAGTTCGACGATATAGTTTACAAGTTTCCAGATTTCACTTTTATCGGCAGACCTGGTAGACTGTTTTTTTCTTGTTTGTTGAGAGTCAATTATACTTATGTTTCTATATATATTTCATATATTTTTATAATATGATGAATTTACCTTTGGAAAATATGGATATTCTAAAATTTTTCCAAAGGAGATTGAATGCCGATGACGATCGCAATAAGACACCCAAAAATTAAACCTTTCTACATCGATGCAGACTCATTCCTTATGTACTGGTAAAGAAAAAAATTCAAGAAAATTACAGGAATTAACTTCCTATTGAATTTCTTGAGACTTACAGAAGGCTGGTTTTTAGTTCAGAATAAAATAAGCCTACTCGGGGTATTAGGATTCCGGTATTTCATTTTCAGAATTATTATTATTATTTTTGTGTGTGTTATGTCTTTTTTCATAATTTATTAATTTTGATAATATATTAATATTGTGTTATTTCGAATAATCTCTGAGTTTCTAGTTTTGAATTTATGATTCGTTTCACTTAATCTATATTTCATTATTATTCATATATGATTTTTATGAATATCATTTTATCGAGCGTATACAGGGTGATTCATAACTATTGGGACATCGGCTGAGGGCAGATTGTTTGAACCAAAATATGGCTAAAGGACCAAATATACCTCAATAAAATATTGCTGAGGAAAAAGATAGAGGGCGTTGAAGTTGAATTTTGTTTTCGTTTTTTGCTAATAATTTCAGTGCTAATAATTTTTACGGGTAACTGTATAAGAGGACAGAATAATATTTTCTTCGAAGTTCAAAAGGCATAGAAGTCGGAGGAGGCCGCGTAGAACATTTAACTTAAGTTAATTCTTTTTATGTTGCATTGTTTTAAATTATGCTTTATCGTCGAAATAAATAAATAAAATAAACAAATCGAGTCCCCTTCCCATGCTTTGCACTGTTCAATTTTGTTTTTCTCAAAAACGAATGAAAAAATATACAGTGAAATTATTAGCAAAAAACGAAAAAAAATCATTTCTAACGCCCTCTATCTTTTTTCACAGGTATTGAGGTTATTGAGGTATATTTGGTCCTATCGCCATATTTTGGTCAAAAAAATTTTTCCTTAGCCTATGTCCCAATAGTTATGAATCACCCTGTATATATATTTGCTTTTATTTCGTTATTACTGGTTGATGTGTCTTTATAGTTATTAGCAATCATAAAATTTATTTCATTCCTTTATCCATATTATTTATATTTCATTTTCCTGTTAGTACTCTTTCATGGATTGTGATTTGTTTTAGAAAATAGTTACTGTATTATCTTATACATATCACCTTATATTGTTGATGTTGAAAAATTGTTGAGGTGGAAAACTTAATCATTTTTAACAAATTCTGTGGGCGCTCATGCATAAATACAAAAAACGAAATAGAAAGATGTCGCATGCGCCTTATCGTTTTTTGTCAAATTTTTTTGCCCCCCCCCCTGAGAAAAAAATCTGCGGGCGTCCATGATTATTTCTATTCACAAATTGAATATCTGAACGCAAACATAATATTTGAAATTTGACAACCACCACCTCGTAAGACAAAGGGTATCCGAGCACATGCGATTTTCTGTCGTGCGATCGTTAAGTCGCAAAAATGAAACACATACATTTAAATGGGAATGCTCGCACATTCGACTGAAAAATCGCCGCGACTGAAACGTGGCATTTTAGGAGCCACGCGATTGTCTCAAATCAGAATGAATCAAACTTGCGACAATTCATTCGCAATTCAGTTGCTGCCGAAGTCCGAACTTCTTTGGGTGAGTATGAATTCTTTTTTTTTTAGGGGGGACTTTATAAGGTTCTATTGTTGATATTATTGGGCTCGTAATAGTAAAGTTATCCTGCAGTGTCCTGCACAATATGTGTTGCGTCAAACTATGTCATCTGAAAGCAGCTGTTGCTGTTATATTTTCGAATGTTGGCCAAGAAGTGTTTGGAATCATTTTCTATCACAGAAACCAATGAACGTAAGGGATCTGGTGATGGGATCAATTGAGGCAATTTTACTTTGCCTTCAGCACAACATATAATAATCCAGTAGATTCCCCATTGTAATTCAACGCCTCACAATATTCACACATAAGTATCCGAATAAGTATAGTCCGTTTCAAAATGATTGGCATCTCGGGTGGCTGTGGAATCTCGAAAATATTTTGGTAATTTCCCATGAGTACCTTTCGAGATCTAGAATTTAGGTTGGTGTTGATTGAAAACACTAAGTTTTGACAAGAGTTTGAATTAACCTCCTGAATATATTTCGAAGTTATTTCTGTATGCTTATGTTCTTGATTAAATCGACAAATTAGTTTTGGATTTGAATATTTCTCAAGTATTAAATAATTGAAAATGGCTGGAATTCATTCAGATACCTCTCCCCTCGCATAACTACAAGGAAACGTGAAGCAGTTTATCGTAGGTACTGCGAGTTTCTCAACAATTCAGCAGGTATTTCTGCCAGTATTAATCGCGTTTTACTAGTTATTCAGGTAACAATCATTCACTTTTTCGTGGTGTTTTCTGATAAATAAATGAGTCTCAAAATTTCAGTTTTCACCTAGAACTGTCAGATGAAGTTTGGAGGAAAAGGCAAGACAAGTCATTACAGTCAGGAGTTAGGAGTGGATGGAAACCTATTCCACATGATTATACCTTCATAAAGACCTTACACGACGTTATTTTTTTCTAAAATGAAAAACAATGAATAAATCAATTTGTACATCTGTTTTGAACTGCCTGAAATGTAACTGAATTTCAATCAAAATCAACATTGGGTATATCATTCAGTGAATCATGAAATGGACAGTATTTATAAATAAAAATAATACGTGATTTATTTTATAGCATCTTATACTTTAAATGATTCACAATTTGTCAACAAATATTTACTATTTGTTCAATAACTTGGATATGAAATTGTAATGTTATGTCAGCTTTATACTTTTTGTACCTCAATGCTCAGAAAAAAATAACACATCATCTCAGCTTGCTTCTCTTTTGTAATTGAAGCTAAATTTGAAAATTTGTCAATACAACAATGATGAAAATAATATAATTTCACAAAAAATTCTTCAAATTTATTTGCCTTGAAAAATATAATCAATCATTTTATAGGTTATATTGATATATTTCAATCTATGATGAACACACAGAAATTTTTAGTAACTTTTTGTAGCTAGAAATAAAGCCCCGGCTGGTATTCCATGGCTTGCTCTGATGACGATCATTTTGAAACGGGCTATAGCCGTTTATATATATAGAAGATATATCTATCGCGAAATATCATCTGCAAAAAGAGGACGTAACTTGAAATGTCATTTTCACAAATGATCACCGAAGCTGATAATGACATAGATAACCGAAAATTATGGTTATCGAATTATTAGTTAATTATTTATTATTAATTGATAACATTGGTGTTTTGTTCAAACTTTGCGTCGTTTTCACTTGAAGAAATTATTGAAAACAAGAAATAAATGTAAGGATGTTATAAATAGTTGAAATCAATTTTAAAACATCGATGTTCAATTATTATTGTCAAAATTCGATGATCATCGAAAATCAATCATAATCGATCACCTCTATTTCTAAGGAAAAATCATATAAAATACCTTGCATTCTTATATTTTCCCACCTTTTAAACCTTCCCTGGAATTCCACGAATCAGTCAAGACCAAAATTAGCCAAATTGGTCCAGCCGTTTTCAAGTTTTAGCGTACCTAACGCACAGCAATTCATTTTTATATATACAATTGTAGTTTCCTTCAGCTTTTCAAAATACTGAATAACATTTGTGCTGTACAACATGAAGGAAAGGAAATGAATAGCTGGTTGGTACGTGTATCTAAGCATTGGTTAGACAGAATATATTCTTGTGAGCTTCCAGTTGGAAAATTCGGATGAAATATGGGAATCGTTGAGATCCGCACTTTGTAGGCATGGTTATGGCGGAACAAATATAGTGTGCAAACTCGAATAAAACGATACTTGAAGGAAATGGCGTGTGTACTCACCTCCTATAGGTTAGATTGCATTGTAAATCAAGCCGACTAACATGGTTTGAGGGAATGAGTCAGGCTCAGACCTTACGTTCAACGAAATAAACCAGTGGCGCAGTATAAGCAATGTGAGGTCCCAGTTAACCCAAAGGACTGAATTATCTGTTCCACATGTATCGATTTCTGTAATTATTTATCAATTCAATGTCTACCAACTACATCATTAATTTATTTGGAGTCAATAGTGGAAGAGTTCTCTTCCAACATTAACTTCCCAAGAATTCGTTAAGAATGCCGCAGTCCGTACTGAATGATTACTACTACTACTCACATCGGATTATGGCAGGTGGCCACTCGATAGCACATAGGAGCTTCATTCTCCCCGAATTAGTCGAAATGGTTGATCATGAGGTAGTATACAATGATAAGCAGTTACAGTTGGAAAATAATTCTTCGGATTTCAATAAGTATCCCAGTAAAATGGGGTAACTTTGAACTGCGGGAAAACTTTGAACAAAAAATTAATTTTGTTATATCGACTTATGGTCGGTTAAGCGACATCTGGTTTTCACTACTCAATTCGTAACACATTCGAGAATGGCACGACAGCATTTACATGAAAATAAATTCAGAGAGTTAGCAATCCTGACATGTTACTTCGAAACTAAAATATCCACGTTCGATATGTTCTGCAAACTTTCGTTCTTGTAACCGTAAGTATTTGCTCTACATGCTCGCAAAATATTTCTGCTACAACAATACATTATCCTAGCAACAGTATAGCAAAGGAATTTCAAATATTTCAACACATTTTGTTCTATTTATACTTTTAGAGAACAATGTGCTTAGTCATCGTTTTCGGGGTAACTTTGACGTGTTCAATGAAGCTTAAGGTTTGAAACTAACTCGTTTTTTTTGTAGAAAATGTTCCGCTCTTACAAAAGAAAACATGGTGCAGGAAAATATGCCAGGTTCTCAAATCTCGGGGAAAGCTCCCGGTGAAATATTGAGAAAAAAATTCCTTTGCGTTAGTTTTCCTTACAATAAGTACCCAACCAGGGCATTATACCGACCCCCGAATTATTCACAGCTCGGCAAGACCCCAAGGTAGGCAGAAAAGGAAAGAGCCCTCTTGTTTAGTGCAAATAATCTTCGCCCATATCTGAGAAGTTCGGACCAGATAGTTCAGTCCTATTTATTGTTTTCTGATACTTATTTTTTCTATTATTACAAAATATTAGTTAGATTCATTTTATACCAACTGTATTTTTCAGGAAAACTTCGGTTTTTTTATTCATTTTTTGTGATAATGAATGCCTGATTCGAACAAAAAAATATTTTTTAGTATATTATGTACATATTTCTATCGAACATAATTTTTTTTCAAGTATTTTTAGTATTAAGGTCTTCAAAGAAACTCTCTCAGGGAGGTTGAATCGAAATCGCGTGGTTTCTACATTGTCGTTCAAAGTATCCCCGATCGTAGGGTAACTTTGAACATCCATAATTCGATTAAAAAAAAAAGGTTATTGATAATTTTGAAATCAAATTTTTTGTCAGCAGCAAGCTCCAACTGATGCCCGGGATATATATTTTTTTGGGATTTTTCATTCGCTTCCTTACCGGAGAAATGAAAAAATCGTTCAAAGTAACCCCGTTTTACGGTACTTTAGAAACCGTTCAATTACCGGAAAAATGGAGATAAAATTTAGAATTACGGTCTGTTGCTCACCCCTCTCATGAAGATTTTGATTTAATTCAAGAGTAAACGACCTGAAAGATTTTACCTGATAATTTTATTGATGGAGTCAAACAATTTCCGCTGGAAGAAATCAATAGAGCCAACACTCCGAGGAATCCATGATGTGGAATGCGTCTCCTGAATAGGAGGTAGGAGGAATGATGATAGAAATAATATAAGTGGGTTGAGAGAATTTACATTCAAGCACTCATGCAGCCTGGTGATATCTGATGTTCTTCGAAACTTTAATTGACCATTTAGGTTATATGGCACCGTATTCCTAAGGCTTTTGTAACTTTTTTAACGATATTCCAACAAATATTTTCATAATTTCGATGAGAAACGAATCATTTACAAGGTGTACCAAGTTCGATGGCCTATCAAACGTTTCTAGAGAACTTGACCTATTTGAAATCTGAAAATTTTGATAGAGTATTAAGTTCTGAATATATTCTCATCAAAATCGTTGCATTTGTCGAAATACATTTCAAAATATCTGGAAAAAACTGAAGGAAAAAGGGAGATGGATAAGAGCATTTGGTTATGTTTGTTATTCCTATTCTAAATAACTTACGCACGAACCGTTTTCAAATATTTGAAGTCTAAGACTGTAGAAATATTGTCGATCTCTAAATTTTTGAAAAAAACTCGTCACGTTGTGTTCCACATGTTGGGTAAAAAATTGGGATCAAAATTGGCTCATAATTTTCGTTTTTCGAATTAGAACTCTTTTTTTTTTAAGATTGCGTTGGATTCTGCGAAGAAAAATAATGATAGTGATCTCAGAGTTAATTTGTGAATTCTTTTCATGGATTTATTTCGTTTGTATTCATTGTACTTTGAATAAATAAACAAAGCTTTCAACCGAGCTCAATGAGTGAAGAATACTTGATCCAAGAATTTCACAGAATGCTAGCGGTGAATGAAATTTTTGTGAACTTCTATTCGAATCGTGAAACTTTGGTTTATTTCGATAACAATCGACAGGTCCACCTGATCCAGTCAGTAGTTCGTCAGAATACCAAAAACATTTAACTCCGGATTTTCCTAATGAAAATTGTGAAAATCTTTTCAAACAAAGTTCAAACGTCTTGTACTGCCTCTCAAGATTCTTAAGATATTTTGATTGATCAATTTCTGTTTCAGAAATCCCAATAAATACGAAGAGTCTGAAAATTTCGTTCTCATAATTATCATATTTAAATATCCGGAAGAATTTTGCTCCATACCGTTCTCATGGATTTTAGCTCAGATGATTAATTACAATAACTTGAGGCAAACTTCATCCATTAGGAAGGGAGATGTCGTACTTGAACTTGTAGGAATTTGGACTCGAAGTCTGAGTTCTCGAAGCCCCTTAGGGCATTAAAATTCAATATTCAATTTCGTTTAAAACTTCCTGTCTATGTTTTTGCCAAATATTCAGCTAACCTCATTAATAAAACACGCTCATGAAAGTAGTAATCCACTTGAAATAAGACATTTATACCTAATTCACCAGTAGGAATGAATTAATGATTTCAGGAATTATTAAAAAATTGGAAATCTAATCCTTCGAATCATAAATTATTGATGAATTGGACTTTTATTCGTTGAAAATGAGTATGTAATAATCATCTACTCATGCCAAACGTATTGTTCTAATTGAAACTTTGAATATTTTTAAAGATCGAATGAATATACTAATAAATATATTATCTCGTCAACGGCTTCCACCCTCTCTCTCACCAGTAGATCACGTTTTTTTCTGGAATAAAAGAATCGGTTGTTCTCATTAGATGTTCCCATTGCATAATGTTCATTGTTTTTTTACAACTGCCATTGAAAGTGACACTTTTAATCAGGAACGGGCCGAAGCCAAATTTTTGGGGGGGGAAATTCATTGAAAATTTCCAAACTAGCCATTGAATTAACAGGAAACCGTTATACATATTATGGTATAATATTTGTTTCGGTAAAAAAAATTCAAAATGATGAATTTCAACAGAGTGAAAAGTAATTAACTTTTTTTCCATCTACCGAACATACAATTAAGGAGATTTCATGGAGTTTGTTTTTTTCATGAAGAGTATCTTGATGTTGCTTAAAACTTTGAGAAACACTACTTATTTTTTTCTTCAGTTTTGTAGCTTTTCTTCATTTCATGGAATCTGGAAGCGAGGGCATGGCTCATTTTCATCAGAGAAAATATTTTTTCTGAAAAATTTATTCTTTTTATTCCGTGAAAGAAGAAAACATTGGGAATCAAAGTTATGAGACATTAACGTTAATTTTCCAATTACCCAATATTCAATAATGTGGGTTTTCCTTATTTTATGAAATCGTTTTTTTTTGTGAGGAAAACCTTGAAGTATGTTTGAAACTTTGAGACATACTTTTTGTTTCATTCTTTAATTTAGTTCAGTTTCATTCTTTGATGTATCTCAAAATTTCAAGCATCATGAAACAAGATATTCTTCACGAAAAAGGCAAATTCCATAAAATGAAGAAATATACATGATTGAATGTTGGGTAGATCAAAAATCAAAGTTAATTACTGGCCACTTTGATGAGATTAATAATATTGAAACGGCTCATGCCTAACACGAGTCCATTTGACAAAATAAAAGGAACAAAATTTTCAGAAAATATATTTCGTTTGATGAAAAATGAGCCTTTCTTTTGCTCACAGATTCCATGATATGAAGAAAAGCAACATAACTAAGGAATAAAACAGAAAATGTATGTCAAAGTGCGTGTTATAAATAAAGCTACTTCTTAAAAAAAAAATTCCCAATTTAGTAGGGAAACGGTTTTGTCCTAAATCAGTCATATTGAAGACACAACTTTGAACAAAATTTTCTAATTTGAGTTGGCGATTTCGATACCTTTGCAGCATTTATTGCAATTAGTGTTTGGAATTTAGGATGTATTTAGTGTTTTGAATGATTTTTGTTGTGACTTCCGATATTCTGCTATATAAGGAGTGAAAAAAAAATTTCAAAAATTTTTTTTCTGTTTTCGAATTGGATAGAGTATGCAATCCTGAATACATTCGTACTCGTTTAGTTGCATTTCTCAAAATACTTTTCAAAATATCAAGATAAAACTGAAGAAAATAAAAAGATAGGAGTATTCGGTATCATCTTTGTTATTCCTATTCTAAATATCTGGAGCACAAACCGTTTTCACATTTTTGAAGTCGGAGATTGTAGAAATATTGTAAATTTGCTGAATTTTGAAAAATTCGTCACAGGAGGTTCCAAATGTTGGGTCAAAAATTGGGATCAAGATTGACCCATAACTTTTTTTTTCAAACTGGAACCGTATTTTTTTATGATTGCGTTTGGAGTGTGCGAAGAAAAATTATTATAATGTTCTATCATGTTGATGCTCCTAAATTAAATAATTCTTGAGTTATTTAGGAATTCTGATTTTATGTCGTACGTAGCGTCAAATTCATTAAATCTGTTCCATATCAACAATGGTAAATTAATTCAGAAAAAAGGTGTCTCACTATTTAGTGAGTTACTGGAATAATTTATCTTCTATGACCAAGATCATTGTTGATATGAAACAGATTCTTTGACGCTACGTACGACATAAAATCAGGAAATCCTTAATACCTCAAGAATTATTAATTTTAGGAGCATTAACATGTTGGAACAATATCTTAATTTTTTTTGGCGCAATCCAACGCAATAATAAAAAAAAAATTGGGTTCTAATTCGAAAAACGAGAGTTATGGGCCAATCTTAATCCCAATTTTTGACCCAACATTTGGAACAACCTGTGACGAATTTTTCAAAATTTCAAAAATGCACAATATTTCCACAGTCTCGACTTCAAAAATGTGAAAACGGTTTTTGCTTAAGATATCTAGATTAGAAAAATCAAACATAATACCGAATACTCTGATATCCCTTTTGTCTTCAGTTTTTCCCAGATATTTTGGAAATTATTATGACAAATGCAACGATTTGAATACGAATGTATTCACAATTGAATACTCTATTGAAATGGAAAACAAAAAAAAAAGAAAACAATTTTTTTTTTCATCTCCTGTATACCTGAAAGTTGTGAGGCTGCAAGAATATTCTAGCTCGGTAGATAATGTGGAACAATATCATAATCCCCATTTTCAGATTCAGATTATCAGTTCACCAATAACGCCTAATAGGCCGTCGCACTTGGTACATCTGAAAATAACAGCTTAAATTTATGATACCAGATGGTTTTGTTATGACACAGTCCATGCGAAGTAACTGAAAAATTTTCAACTAGGTACCTACTTCTTGCGGCCGCATCTCTCCCAAAACATGATGATAAACATATTGGGTTAAATACCATTCATTGCCAAGTACTGATTGCAAACTTGTTTTTTCTAATTCAGGTTCCTTCGTATTTCATAACTCTCTCGGAATTATGTATTTCAACTGCTTTGAAATTTTACGAACTGCTTTGAACTTTTTCCAACTGCTTTGACATTTTTTCCAACTTCTTTGAAATTTTGCCAACTGCTTTGAAATTTTTTCCAACTGCTTCGAAATTTTTCCAACCGCTTTGAAATTTTTCGAACTGCTTTGAAAATTTGCCAACTTCATTCAACATTGGGGGGGATCATCCCCCCCATCACCCCCCTTGGGCCCGTCTCTGCTTTTAATGACAGCAAACAATGTTAAAATTGATTGTTTACGTGGAAGCGTGTTAAAAATATTTTTAACATTAGTGTACTTAATCGATGTATTGGTATTGAAAATACCTCTACAAGATTCTCTTGGATGAATACCATACGTAATTCTTATTGCTTGCTTCTGTACTACAAATAATTTATTTACATCATAAACTCTTGCACCACCCCAAAATAAAATTTCAGATTTTAATTTACCAACGAAACATGAAAAATAGATGGTCTTAATCGACGCATAGGACATGTATTTCTTTAATAATCTTATACTGTAATTCACACAATTCAATTTTTTCCTCAATTCATCAATATGTGCTTCCTAATTCAATGATTTATCTATTTTTACGCCTAAAATTTTTGTATTGTTTTCCATTTCTATTTCTTGATTATTGATAGTTATTCGTTCATTCTCTTCCGTCGACCTATTAATTCTAAACAAAACATATTTCGTCTTCTCCTTGTTATAATTAACTGATTTTGTAACATCCAGTCAAGTACTACACTAAGTGAATTAGAGGATTCTATCTCCAATTCATTCATATTATTTGCTGTTATTAATAAGTTTGTATCATCAACATAATTCAGATTTTTTTGTCTACCATTATTCAATATACCGCAAAGGTCGTTGACGAAGATGATGATCAACAAAGGACCTAAACCTAATATACTAACCTGCGGAATGCCCAACCGAATTTGGGCTAAATCTGATCTTGTAACACCTTCCTTGTTCCTAATAACTACTTGTTGCTTGCGTTTCTCAAGATGAGATGCAATCCAATTATTTTCAATATTTCTAATTCCATAATGATATAACTTTTTCAACAAATATTCGTGTTTTATAGTATCGTAAGCTTTTTAGAGAGATCTAAAAATACGCCAAGGGACAATTTACGTTTTTCATGGGAATTTAGGATGTCATTTATAAACTCGAAAATTGCAGTCTCCACGGTTCTCCCACTAATAAACCCGTGTTGATTCTCATTGAACAAGTTATTCTCTAAAAAATATTTCATAATTCTATTATATACTACTTTCTCGAATATTTTTGAGAAAGCGGAAAGCATACTAATTGGTCTATAATTTTCATTCAAAGTTCTGTCACCTTGTTTATATACAGGTGTTACTATTGCCAATTTCAATGGGTCAGGAAAAATGCCATATTTGAGAGAATTATTAATTATGAACATCAGAGGTTTCACAATATACTTGACTATTTTTTTTTAATATGAAAGATGACATTTCATCATAACCTGAACTCTTTTTATTTTTGAGTAATCTGACTATTTTTTCAATTTCGTTTTCAGTTGTTAAATCAAATTTGCATACAGTATTATATATAGGAAAACGCGCGAAATCGTCAGGAGTTTTTGTTTGCTTTTGTATTATATTTGAAGCTGCATCAACAAAATATTCATTTAAAGCATTAGCTTTTTGTTGTATAGTATCATCAATTTCAAATTCCTGCCTTTTCGGCTTCTTCAATCGATCAGTTACTTGTCCTATAATTTTCCAAGTTGTTTAAGAAATATCATCTGATTCTAGTAGATCATACTTCTGCTTCCTTGCGTTAATAAGTAATTTCTCTAATTTTAGTTTCTCGTTTTTATATTGCTCGCGATAATATTTGTGACATTGTGAAAACATTGCGAGAGTACTCAATTTTTTTTTACAAATTTCTACCTCAGGAGTCGTTACATTTTTGTTTTCATTGACACTAATTTTGATCCTCGTGACTGGAAATGCCTGATCAAAAAAAAAAAAATATTTGACGAAAACAACTTCTATTGTTCATTGACCTCATTATTGGGAATATTGAGTAGTTCTTGCCAATTTTCTTTCATCAGAAAATTCCCAAATTGTTGAATACTCTCATCATTTCTACATCGTATATTTTCAAAATTATTATTTTCGGGTACTAGAAAATTTATTAGTAATTCAGTTGTTTTGTGATCTGATATATGAGTATCGAATGCTCTTGCTGAATATTGTCTGAAAGAAGTGAAAAAATTATCTAGACATGTTTTTTTTCCATTGTAATGAACTCTCGTATATTCCTTTATTGCTAGTTCAGTATCAAACGACTCAAGCAATGATATTAATGATTTTACCCCAACATCATTTTGATTGAGAAAATCGATGTTAAAATCTCCCCCAATAACAAAATTCATATTTACTTAATGAAGAATATTGAACAATTCATGCATTTTGCATAAGAATACGTCAACCTTATAGTCCGGATTTCTGTACACATTTGCAACAATTATTTTTAATGTTCCAATTTTAAATTCTGCTCCGACGCACTCAAACACCTTCGATTCACTTAATTTGTTTAAATCATTTCTGATTTTCACTATTAAATTCTTTTCACAGTATAAAGCAACTCCTCCATGCTGATTCACATTTCTGCAGAAACTGGTAATTAATTGATAACACATCACAAATCACACCTAACGGAAGAGCCATCTCACCATACATCCCCAAGGTCACAGATAGAATTGGAAAAATACTGAAAAGGCACAACATCGAGACCATTTATAAGCCGACACAAAAACTTGGGCAAATGATCAAAACAACCAAAGACAAAGTTGACCCACTTTCACAAGCTGGTATTTACAGAATACCTTGTGACTGCGGCAAAGTCTATATTGGCACAACAAAGCGAAGTATTAACACTAGAATTAAGGAACACGAACGGAGCTGTCGACTGAATCAGACAGAAAAATCCGCACTAGCAGAACATGCGCTAACAGATGGACACAACATAGATTTCTCAAAAGCGGAGATTATGTCCAATATTAGAAGTTACTATCCCAGGCTGAACATGGAATCCATTTAAATTTATAAACACAAAAATAACATAAATAGAAAAGAGGAGACCCCTTTTTTGCATAGCGCCTGGTTACCGACCTTAGAAAAAACAAAGATCAAGCCGACACGAAGCGGGAGCGATGGGCCAATCAGCATCGCGCACGTAGACGCGCCACTTTTTCCCGCCATACACCGGCGCGCAGATGACGTTTCCGGTTCGAACGCGCCAGTGTCAGAAATTCAGCGTTCGAGGTACAACCTTAGACCGAGAATCCTCTGAAGATGCCTACCGAAGTTGTAGGCGAAACGTTAGGTGAAATTATCCCTAATAGACCACGGCCAATAAGCCCGGAAGACTCTTTTCATACCAACTGGTTATTAGTTTGTAATTTTGGAATTTGTGGTTTTTCAACTGTTCCTTAGTCCTCCAGTGTTCGGTCAGGATCAAAATATCACAATATTTTTCGTTCAATAGGTGTTCGATTCTTTTTTTGGAGTTTCCGATTGAGTGAGCATTTTGGTTGATTATGACGAAGGATCTTTCTTTTTCACTTATGTATCTCGCTTTCCCTGACCTAGATTCCTTGACAAAGGATTAATAGATACATATTCTGGCCAGATATTTGGGAGAAATCTTTCTCATATTTCCATGCGACAGAAACTTTATACGAAGAGTATTCATCGGGATATTTTGAATTCATTTTTTCGCATTTAATGTCGTTTATATTTTTTGACTTGAGATGATCCACTAAGTCATTTACTTGAAATTTGGGGGTAATCTATAAACATGATAGTCTTTATATTTCACGACACCTTTGAACTCAATATCTGTGGCTTTACCATATTCTCGTTTTTCTCTCCTATTCGTGCGCCTCCTGTATCTGAGAATCTCCCATTTATCGTCGTCTTGTTTGTTGTCACTTTTTTTTGTTCTCACCGATATTATTCGTTGGAATATATCTTTCTTCTCCATATGCCTTTTATCTGGAACTGATAATTTTTTCTCTCCTTGGTTATTTCCTTCATATTCCCTTATCGTTAGTGAATAATTTTCTTTCTCTGTTTGCTTATTATTTTTATCATGAATTTCATTACTGAATTGATCTGTTTTCAATGATGATATAATTAATTTCTGGTCATTCACTCTTTCTTCTAGTTGATGTAAAAGTTTAGCACTCACATTTAGTTCTCCTTGCAGAGAATCGGAAATTTCCTTGTAATTTTGTGATTCTTTCTTGTTCTTGAACGAAATTGTGTCACTTTCTTCTCCTTTCTTCCATCTTTATGTGCTAATCGAATAATATACTATTCTCGTCGACCTCAAAATAAAAGCTACCATAAAACGGTGTAACTTCGAACGATTTTTTTTTCAAAGCTATATATCTCCGGTAAGGAAGCGAATGAAAAATTCCAAAAAAATATATATCTCGGGCATCAGTTAGAGCTTGCTGCTGACAAAAAATAATATTTCAAAATGATCGATACTCTTTTTTTTAAATAAAATTATGGGTGTTCAAAGTTACCGTACGATCAGGGATACTTTGTTCTATGAAGAAACCACACGATTTCGAATTCCCTCCCTGAGAGAGTTGTCTTTGAACACCTCCTCAATAAAAAATCAGGGGGCCTAAACTTATTTTCTAGAAAATAAATAATACCTTCCTTAATATACATAAACGATACCCTGAGAATTTCCTATTCCATTTGATCCAATTTCAAAGTAAGGATTTTATAGAGTTCGTGAGGCGAACAGAATGTTAAACTAACAAATTGGTTTGTCCTAATTCTTCTGTAGGTCATGGGATAAAAAATTTCACTTTTCTAGGTGGGCTTCACAAAACTGTCGAATCGAATCACTTGATTTGAAATTTCAACGAATCACAGCGGCTCCAATCAATTTGACGTTGCTTGATCTAGCAATCAGGTTTTGAGTAAGCTCATCTTGAATCGTCGAAAAGTTGAAACTAGGTTGCAAAATGGCGAATGCGTTGTATTATGGGAGCCATCAACATCATGAAAATTAGAATTCAAGGTAGGCAAATTTTTAGATATATCTTCTCTTACTATGATGATCTGATGGCTGAGAGCCATGATACCTAATCATTATATGAAATAATGATTCATTATTTTCTACTTTATTTTATCAGAGTGAAGGTATGAAACGGAATCGATTTCAAGTGAGCTTTGAATTTTCAGTGGACACAGATAATTGTGTCAAAGATTTTAATGATTATTTTCATTGTTGAAAATGCAGATTAATTCGAGTTTTTATGAATGAAGTGGTGGACGAAGTATAGTATTCTATTTGCACATAATTACTATTAGTCACTCGGATGAATTGCGTCACCCGCCGTCAGTAATCTTTATGTGCTAATCGAATAATATACTATTTTCGTCGACCTCAAAATAAAAGCTACCGTAAAACGGTGTAACTTTGAACGATTTTTTTTTCAAAGCTATATATCTCCGGTAAGGAAGCGAATGAAAAATTCCAAAAAAATATATATCTCGGGCATCAGTTAGAGCTTGCTGCTGACAAAAAATAATATTTCAAAATGATCGATACTCTTTTTTTTAAATGAAATTATGGGTGTTCAAAGTTACCGTACGATCAGGGATACTTTGAACAACTATGAAAAAACCACACGATTTCGATTCAACCTCCCTGAGAGAGTTTCTTTGAACACCTCAATACTGAAAATACTTGAAAATACTTGAAAAAATTTTGTGTAATAGAAATATGTACATAATAAACTAAAATACAGTTGGTATAAACTGAATTAAACTAATATTTTGTAAAAATAGAAAAAATAGGTATCAGAAAACAATAAATAGGACTGAACTATCTAGTGCCAACTTCTCAGATATGGGCGAAGATGATTTGCACTAAACAAGAGGGCTCCTTGCTTTTCTGCCTACCTTGGAGTGTTGCCGAGTTGTGAATAATTCGGTGATCGGTATAATTCCCTCGTCGGGTACTTTTTGCCAGGAAAACTCACGCAAAGAAATTTTTTTTTTCTCAATTTATTTCACCGGGAGCTTTCTCTGAGATTTCTGAACCTGAACTATAAGTGGCATATTTTCCTGCACCATGTTTTCTTTTGTAAGAGCGGAACATTTTCTACAGAAAAAAACGAGTCAGTTTCAAACCTTGAGCTTCATTGGGCAAGTTCAAAATTACCCCGAAAACGATGACGACGAATTGTTCTCTAAAAGTATGAATAGAACAAAATGTGTTGAAGTTTTTGAAATTCCTCTGCTATACTGTTGCTAGGATAAAGTATTGTTGTAGCAGATATATTTTGAGAGAACGTGGATATTTTAGGTTTGAAGTAACATGTCAGGATTGCTAACTCTCTGAACTTATTTTCATGTAAATGCTGTTCTCCTATCTTGAATATGTCACGAATCGAGTAGTGAAAACCAGATGTCGCTAAATCTAATGGTTTTTTCACCATGAGTCGATATAACAAAATTAATTTTTTGTTCAAAGTTTCTCCGCGGTTCAAAGTTACTTTAAACGTACAGGAATTGATCAATAATGACCCATTTTGATATATGATTTCTCCTGTTTCAATGTATGATTGTCGTGGCAACCGAACACTTAGTAAACGGAAGCAATACTAGTGAAACTTCTGTTTCAAACATGAGGCCTGTGTATTCGTAGATGTATTCTATATGATTATATGTCTATAAGTTTTTGCACTGATAAGAAAATTACATCATTTTTCAAAATCGTCGATTCGCGTAAATAAAGTATTTGATACTGATTGTCATGTAAGATTACTGGAGAAATTACAGGCCCAATACATAAGCTACTAAAGAATTTTCTATCAAATACAAGATGAGTGGTGGGTAGTTCTAAGAGTTCTGAGGAGAGAGTAAGGTTTGGTACCGCAAGGTACTATTTAAGAAGCTATACTGTTTACTATATACGTCAACATTCTGCTGTAGGTAAGCTCTCAGGAAGAGTTGAAGGAAGAAACACAAAGAAAATTTTGAGAAATATATTGACATCTATAGTTGAAGCTGAAAATATTTAGGAGTAACTATTGACCAGCAATTAAAATGGGGTGAACATATACTCGTAAAAGCTCTTACAAATGAAATGAGTCATCTGCTATTCAAATTCAAATACTTCTGTGTTAATCTGAATAATAGAATATATTAAAAAAACTTTTATAAAACCTTAGTATTATCTCAAATCAATTATGGTATTATTGGCGGTACTTACCTAAACCACACTAGACCATTAGAGGTAGTTCAAAAGTGGGTCCTGAAACTGATTCATCAATAATATACCTTTACGAGCCATGAGTTATTTGAGCTAGCTGAAGTTCATGATGTACCTTAGTTATACGCTATTAAGTTCATATTCAACATTCGTCCAAAACACTAATGGTGAACGCATTGCAGAATGGTTACACTACCAGGAACAGAGATCATTATTAAGACAATTGGCCAGCGATGCTATAACTATCTTGTACCCAGAATTTCCAGTGGTTTAAAAAATATCAAATCGTTCAAAAGACAACTGAAAGCATGGTTGAGTATTATTACAAGACTTCGAATACAAAATTTAATAGGTGATAACTAATAAGAAACATAATGTAATGAACTCATTACAGCAAATCAATTCAAATTCCGCAATCTGTCAAATTTCGTAAGTCACACTAACTGCAAAAATACAATACAAAAGTCACTAGGATACAGAACACAAAACTTCGACTGAAATAGAGAAAATATCGTCCAACACTCGTAGCAGAAGGCAATTCAAACACCCATGCGTTCGAATTTTTGCATTCATGTTGGAATAGGAGCCCGTTTGGCAACATATTTCAGAATATACTATTTCAACTCAATTAATAGAATAGTTATTTAATCAACTAGTTTATTAATAACAAGGATTAACGATCATTAACGACTATTATCTCAACCATTAATCGGTGTCATTGATAAACTAGTTGAAATAATATCATTACACCTTACGGCAAACTGTGGAGTTAAGACTTCCCTTGAACTTCTGAGTCTGGTTGTTCAGTTTGCCCTTCTATCTTCAAGTGTTGTTTCAGGCACAAAGAAACAACATACCAGTACCGGAGTCAGTTTGAATAATCTATTGCATACTGGATCCAAACTTCAGAAAGACCTGATGGATATACTATTGAGATGGAGAAAATACGAAATCGCCTTAACTGCAGATGTGGAAAAAATGTATAGGCAGGTCAAACTGCATAACGATGACCAAAGATTTCACACTATTTTATGGAGGTTCAACAAAAAAGATCCAATAAAAGAATATCAACTAACGACGGTTACTTATGGAACTGCTCCAGCAGCCTACCTTGCCATAAGGACCTTACACCAATTAACTATGGATGAATCTGAAGAACGGAAAAATCCGAGTAAGCAAAACGTTTTCGTTATCAACAGAGTCAACGAAATTCGTCGATTACTAGGTCAAGTTCAATGGGACTACGTGAAATCGAAGGAGAATCCAGCTGATCTACTATCCAGAGGCGCACTTTCAAGTAAACTTCAGAAAAATTCATTATGGTGGAATGGACCTTCATGGCTTAAAACGTTCAGTGAATTCAAAACGATTGAATGGAATCCAAGAAAAATCATAATGAATAACGAGGAATTAGAAGAACTAACGGTGCTCACCACCAACATAAATGAACCCCTAGAATTGCTAACAAAATATTCATCTTGGAAAAAAACAAAAAGGGTGATGACCTATTGCAAAAGGTTCATTGATATTTTCAGACCTAGGATCAAAACGGACTCGGCACCAAAACGGGACAATATCAGTGCCAAGGGCCAAGCCCTTGGGAAGAGTGACACAAAGTCACCCAGGAAACGACGGATTAGTTAGAGTAGCCACGCCCGAATGTGAAAATGGAAAAGACATCACAAGACCCATAACCAAAATCTGCAAACTTCCAGTGGAGCAAGATATCGAGACAAACGATGAGATAGTCAAAATCAAACATTCCTATAAAAATGGCCTTATTCAAACATTGGTGATGGCAATGTTACTATGCTTAACCAATGCCAAAACCCCATTCTTTCGATTCAGAGAGCTAAAATAATACAATACATATTGAAACAAAAAGGTACCTAGCGGAGGAAAACCGTACAGGTCTGCAATATGATTAAAAGAGGAAAGGAAAAAAACCTCAGCTGAAAAAAACCCTCAGCTGAAAAAAAACCCTCACCTCGCCCGTGGAAAAAAATTACTAAAAATATTAATTATCAGGAAAATCTTGAAAGACATCAGTGTGATCATCTTCATGTTATCCGTTGATGGGCTCAGATAAACTGATTCTTCACCTAGCGATTCGCAATTCTTAATCTGAAATGAAAAAAGACAAAAGCAGAAAAGAAACCAGTTATTTAGAATAAATCAAATTATTTCGAAATTAACCACCCATTTTAGAAATGAATTTGTTACTTTATGTATATCCTCGAAACCATCTTGAAATTCATAAATGGGACAACTATTTATAAGATGTTCTAGTCTCCTTATTTTCCCGACACTCACAACTAGGGCTCTCAACCGAATTCCAACGGAAGAGCATGCTATTGCATCGTCCATGGCCTGTTCTACTGCGATTTATAACAGACCATATTCTTCTGGGAAGGTCAAAACCAGGAACTCTGATGGAAGGATCGGAAATAAGATCTTTATTGAAAAAATTGGATACATTCCATTCAGATTGCCGAATTTCTTTGTCGCTTCTATTCATATCAATCAGAAAATTTGACCAAAAAGGTTTACGCGACTTCAATCAGGGAACCCTAATATCTGGAATATAGGTGAGTATGGGAAATGAATTTGGAAAGGAATTGAATTTGTTCCAAAAATTCAAAGCTGTTGTCTCTCTGCGAATATGAGGAGGAACAACATTTGAGAGGACTGGTAACCAAGGAGTAGGTGTAGACTTGATAGTACCAGTAATAATCCTTATAGAAAAATTTAGTTGGGCATCAATTTTTTTTACATGAACACTGTTCAACCGAACAGGGCAACAACATGCAGCAGCAGAAAAACCCAAAGCTAGCGCTGCTGTACGAAGTATTGTTGCATCAGCGCCCCATGAGGAACCAGCTTGTTGAATGATAAAATAACAATTCTTGATAAGTTTTTAGATCGAGTTTTGTAATAAAATTACAAGAATGTGAGGCAACGATATTTTATTCTCCAATGTTCGCAATGAAACACTTTTTATCGAGGTAATTATTTTATTCAAGTGTTTTATTGTTTTTATTTCGACCTGGAGAATTTATAGATACTATACCTATTGACAATTCTCAAAGAGACATCCTGTGACGTATTTGTGATTTTTCAATTAATACTTTCGTTTTAATTAACAATAGAAGGAGAAGATAATCCCCACAGAAATTTTTTAATTTATAATGAATGAATTCCTGAAATTCTGTATTGCGCTTTAGTGATTTTCAATGCTGAATGAAAAATTCATTATCTCTGACTCATGAAACTAATGTAAACTTTTTAGATCGCGGAGCCGGTCGATCAGATCGAAATATCCGATCAGTATGTACACTAATAAAATGGTCTCTAAGGTACCCATCATTAATTAAAATATTGACATGTAATCATTCATTTGCCTTCCAGAACAGAGAGGAAAGTTATGAGAAAAAGTTATTTGCTTGATTTATTAACCCAGCCCTTATCAATGTCTCACCCCATGCTTGCTAGATTAATTTTCAATGATCCAATGAAAACCTTGGGCATGGAGAGAGCCGGATTATGAAGAAATATTATGCAATGAAGCAACTCTTACCGCTTGAGGTGTTAGTTTTCAAGTTTAATTGGGTAGTTCATATTCCAAAATTATGCCGTTTCTGCTTCATGGGGTTGTTAAATTAGAATGATCTACACTGTTACGCATGGATTTCTCAGAGCAGGGTCTCACTCGGACTTTGTGGCGAATCGAACGAAGCGAAGTGTTCATTCGCAGCTGCTTCCCATAGTTCCTAACTTCAATAGAGAAGGAAATTTCGACCAAAATTGCCGGACCTTTGTATAAAACGATATTGTTTCCTACATGACGCGAAGTTCCAATTAGAGCTGTTGGAGATAGTACCACGTTCGATACTGAATTCTTGCGATTCATTCAACAATAACAATGGGGGATTTCATGTTGCCACGGGTCTGACAGGCCCGGATCTAGGGGGGGAGGGCAAGCGCCCCGCTTGCCCCGGGCGCCAGCTTAAGGGGGCGCCAAAATCAACCAGCAATTGAATTTTTATATTGTTGATTTTCTCGGAAGAAATTAATTTCTTAGTGCTGAAATCAAAACAGTAGAATGCAAACTTATAAACCATCACTATGCCAAAAATCTTCAAAATTAATTAATGGCCCCCTCTGATATTTTAGTCTCCTTATCGTTGTTCAGCACAACACCCTAAATGTAACTTTTGTAATCCATAAGGCAACGAAAAAGGGAGAAGAGTTGGATTCACAACAATTTTCTGGTTTCCAATCGACGCAGCTATTGTGTAATCGACAGAGGTTTTTTATAAATTGATAACTTCCTGTGGCACGTTGAGCACTTTCTGGTTGAACAAAAATCATGAGAATTTTTCTGTGACGATGATGTCATGAATTTTGTTTACCCAAAAATTGCTCAACGCGCCCCTAAAGAAGTCATAAGTTCATAAAATACCCAATGCGTGTCGGCATTCTCTTTAATCGTCAGAAGATGATTTTATTGGCGGTTTCTTTAGGCGGCTTCTTTGATTTGGGTTTCTCCATGTGGCAAGTGCGGGTACTCTCATATTTCAATAATTATTATCCATCTTCCAACAAGGATATTTTTTTCTAGGAGGGGATAGATTTCAACGTCTATTACTATTCATATTTTTTTTTATGAATTTCAGTTATCAAGCGTATGTCTTTATTTGTTTTCATTTCGTTATTACTCGTTTATTTGTTTTCATTTATGAGCAATTATAATGATGTTGATATTGTTTCATGAAATGTGGTTGCCGTGGAAAACTTCATCATTTTTACTTTGCCCTCTCCCACCTGAGAACAGAATGATAAACTGATGTCGCCTGCGCCTCATAGGTTTTAGAAAATTTTTATTTTGCCCCTCTGAGAAAAAATTGTGCTGGTGCTCATGCAACGCAAGCATAGACCCAGTATTTCCTTTGCTTAGGGAATCACTGACTCATCCCCATCACATCTGGAACTAAGGACTCTGCCAATAATTGCGGTTTCAGTAGAATTACGATAACTCTTTGTATGTCTTTCTACTTGTGTGAACGTGTTATCAGTTACAAAATTCATTGTTGGTGATACCTCAAAATTTTTCGATTTTTTTCCAGAATTTGATTGGAGATATTGCTTTCATTTTCAAAAAAGTAAAAAATTTTACAAGTTTAAGAAAATAATAACCATCAGCATTAGCTCTATCCACGTGGAGGTTGAGCGGTCGGATTTTCGTTTCTTTGTTTGTGTGTGTGTTTTTCTTGAAAGCAAGAAGATTTTGAAAAAAAAATCTATTTAATTAAACGATTTCCTATGTATTCACGATGAGTATACAAAAGCAATCGCCTCGGAAAAATTTTCTTTCTCAAGTTTACAAGGTAATGAGCTTTTCAGAGCATCAAACGTGATCCTTGAATTATTTCAAAAACTTGATCGAGTCAAACAAAAAAACTGCTGGCTGGATTAATTTATCTTTTGGTGGGGTTTATTTGAACATATTGAACTATAAAAGATACACTTAACATCCTTAGTTTTCGTTTGATCCAGCGCTTGATTTTCCAAAACCAGAAACCCTTATTTCGTTGCAAAAAACAGAAGGATCCTTTTTTATTTGAGGGTCGATCCCTCCATGATAAGTAGACTTATCAAGATCTAAAAAAAAAATTAAAGCTCAATTAACTAAGTATCCAAACATTATAGCGTTTAAGCAAAAAAAAACAATAGACTAAAAAGTTAAATTGAGAATTTTGTTGTTGTTGGTTTTTCTAATATAACCAAAAAAATTATGAAGTTACAAGATTTCAAAGTAATAATACAAAAATAAGATACCTGGGGCTGCAATTTTTGTTTTGTTTTTTACTTTACGACCATTCCCCTCGAAGTTATGGCCTGATGAAAATTGCTCAAAAAATTTCGATCTCATTTTGATCCTTCAATTCATTCCAGAAGTGTAGATATGAATTTTTGAAACTTTCAATCATCTTATCAAACTTTAGAAGGGGGGGGGGGGCGTCATCTTGAATGTTTGCCCCGGTCAGAAAAAATTGTAGATCCGGGCCTGGGGTCTGACGGTGCATTTCGGAATAGTTGGTACCTGTAAATTTGGCTATTCAAATTCGATGCGTCGAAAGCTGGATGATTTGAATTTCCGTTAGGTATATTTGATCAGTATGTGAAGTAGATTTCAAACTAGTTCATGTATTTATATTATATGGAAGAAATATTCTCGTGGAGGGTTGGTTAAATGAAGCGTTGTTGATATTCAAAATATAGGGAATACGGATATTTGTATTTAGTTATGTGTTTTATCTGTCAGTTGTGAGCATGGCTTGATTGCCAAGAGTTTGTTTTCAAACATTTGGTTACCTACACAGATAGAGCTCAAGTGGAAAAATGTAGCCCCATTCGCGAACAAAAGGTCTTCGAGATATCAGTTCATTGCGTACTTATAGAAATACTGAAAAAATTTTGAGTTTGGAAGTGATAATTTTTCTTGTCGTCTTTCAATAGTTTTTGGCTGAAGCGAGCACAAAAACCTCTCCGAGATGCTAGAAGTAAAAGGTTTCGAATCATTGCGATCCACTGTGATGTTCTGTTTACACATGAATTGAACTTTTATAGAACATCCAATGTCCGACGCAGACGGCTATTATCAGGATAACCCTGAGATGTCCCAAAAAAACTTCCCTGGAATATCACATGGAGGACTTCTTCGGAGTTTTTTGGTAGCCTTTTCATACACACTACAAAAAAATAGTTATTTTCCTAACAAGTGTGGAAAGAGATATTTTCCCGCACCCCAGAGATTATCTATCTATATACTTCTTTGCCGCGTTGTTCACCAGTAACAATTTTTGCCTTTATAACGTGATTGCACAGACTTGATACAATGAGTTTTACACCATTAGATACATAGTTCTACTGATACGTCTCAACTGCTAAACGAAATTATTTACGCATCTTTCTTCAATTTTAGTTCATGTGGTGGCAAGTCTGAAATGTTGACACCATTGAGAAATTCTGTTGTGAATTTGACTGCTCATTCAGGTTGATCTTTCATTGAGCCATGGCAATAGTAAATTTTGTACTCACATGCAAGTTTAGAAAATATATCATTGATTTTTCCAACATCTCTATTGAGCGGCGCGTTTATTGCTCTATCTTTCATACCTTCATAATTTCCATTGGCAGAGCTATTACCATATACTTCATCAATATGATTGTTGTTTGAAATGATATTCTGCGGCCTTTCAATTTCTTTCATATTATTTTGAGTCACTTCGCCGTGGACTGATTTTAGTAGATAATTTCCGAACTAATGTTGCTCTATGTCAAAGCGCATATTTTCTTCTAGTTCTGAAGTCTTAAGAACGGTCCATTTTCAAGTGAACATGTTAGTTAAAATAACACAATTGATTGATTTTCTCCACAAATGCTATAGAATCATAGAATTAAGAATATAAAGGAAGGAGCATATCGTCGATTCAGCAGGGAAACCAAATATATTTTTTTTTTTTTTGGGTTTCTGGTGCTCTTATGCCTCTGGTTTGCATTTAAGGACCTAAATTGATAGGAACATTTATATTACAACATCTTAAATCAGTTTCTGAACTGGATGCGAGTTAAACCGGACACCCTGTATAATCAATTTCATGTGATAACTGAAATGAGATATTCGATAGCAAACACAATTGAATATTGGTACTAATTCACTTTGATTTTTGTATAGGTGAACGATACGAAATGTAATTATTGTATTGGCTGTAAGTATCGGCATCCAATGGTGTGATGTAGCTGATGGAAAAAACACTTGCATTCTCACTAAGATTTATTTAACATAACTAAATTACACTTTTTTTGGATCATTTCCGAGAAACGCCCAGACTGAATGATATTTATGTATTGTGGATATGTTACTCAATTATTTTAATGATTTCTTTACTAATAGTGTTAAATATTGTTTTCACCATTTTAATTTGAAGCGACTTCAACTTGGACCTTCATAGAGCTACAAAATACAAAGGAAACGTCAGGAAAACTTTAGAATTTACTTTTGCATCTAGGTCCTCAATCCCGATACCAACTTTACAATATTAATCAGTGGGACCTGAAAAAAGTGTAAATATGGTACTGTAGAATGACAAGAAAATACGAAAATATAAATTTATAAAGAGTTCTACAAAAGTTGCTAGAGTCTGTTACATTCAATATTTCTATTTCAAGTTCATATATTAATAATTATGATGATCTTCAGGGAAATACAGGGACTCTCCCTGAAAGCAAAAAAAACTGATGTAATGTTTATATTCAAAAATGAATAAATAAACAGGGTGCGTCTTTGACTCGTTCATATGTTTCAACCGTAGATTTCTGAGGCCAAGAGAAACACTTTTTGCATTCACCATTTTTTTCAATTCGTCTTGGTTGAAAAGACACAGAATGTTGAAAATCCATGAAAAAATTTAATTTTCAGTTATATCTCGCAAACGATTTCATCGAATTAAATGATTTGCGAAATATAGCTTTTCATAAATGTGATAAATCCATCCTGAGCACAAAATTCCACCAACATTCGCTAGTTTCTTAATTATGACCATCACAATCCATAACTACACCATCTAATTGTAAACAGTAAATTTAATGTGATAATTTTCATGAATAAATCCAAGAATTTAGGTTCTGGGATGATAAGGAAATGAATGGAAAGGGAACTAGCGGACTTTGTTTGAAATTGGAGTTATATGAATGAGGCCAACTCTACTTTCTCAATTCACATCCTAATTTATTCAAGCAAATTTCCACACTTCTTTCGAAATACATATTGCTTTAGACGCGTTTCATATTTTTGAGCTGGTTGTTCGCCAGGAGCCTCACCTTCCCACTTAAGTCAAAGTAAAATCTCAAAATGTCCACAATTCGAATCTAAACATGCGCGAGCTCCTCTGAGAAGGGAATGTGTCACATTCTTATGGAGATCAGCTTGATTCTATATATGACGAGCCGCACTTGCCACAAGCGATCGCAATTTGCCCACATCATTCACGACACTGCTGTTAACAAGTTGTTTCATGAAACCACACAGGGAAAAAAATCATACGGATTCAATTCTGGTGATCTTGAAAACCGCGGCACTGCCCTTTCTATCTTCTATTGAAATTTCCATTGAGTCATTTTGTACCAACTCTGGAACTATGAGAAGAAGCTTCATCTTGCTGTAGCCACATATTTTGCATAATAATAAGTGGCATGTCCTCCAATACGAAGTCCAAATCATCTTGCGGAATGTTCATCTGTAGTCACCCTACTTACTAGGCAATTTATGTGGTCCTATCTGTTGATGGTTTACCATGCCTGCCCACATTTTCACTGCGAATCAGTGATATGTGATATTTTCCTTGGTAGTATACGAGTTTTTGACAGCCCAAAGCTGTTTTTCCATTAGTGAAATAGCATTTTATCATATCTACAATTTCCAGTTCAGAATACATTCTGCAGATTCACACTAATACAGTTCAATAAACGATTTAATTGAAAATCACGATACCATGAATTTCCAATTTCAATTATTTTTTGATCATATTATGCACAACACCGACCAACATAGAACAGTAGCGAATAATCTTCCCATTTTTATTTCAATACGAAGTATATTAAACAAAATAATGAGTATCTTCCGAAATCAAGTTTCAGATAACAAATTATTCACAAACTACAGCGTGATAATTGAGAAAAGACCATCGACACACAATGACATTTAATTATAAACGTACTACCATAGACAATTAATTATAAATCAATACGTATATTCGTACTAGCCAGGCCCAGTGTTTAGTACGTCTATGCATTTTTTATGGTTTCGGTTTGAATGTTACGGAGTTCTGTTGATGAAAGAAATCCCGGTATGAGGAACAAAATGGAAAGAGTTCTAGAGCGACGTTTTGGTGCTTTATTTCACCTTCTTCAGGATACAATGGAAAACAAACAAGTATACAATGACCGGTTTGGTATGATGTTAAAAACACTTGAAATATCTGTATATGAAACAGTCACAATTAAAAACAAAATATAAACAATTCACCGATGGGAGACTGACTAGATTATTTTTCAAATATTGTTCATAATTTCCTACCTGAGAATTCCTATATTTTTCAAGGGAAGAATTGTCGACAATCACTCATACGAATGAAATAACAAATAAATACATGCTCAGATGGTTCACTTTGTATGTACTTGATAGATTTTCCTGGTTTCGACAAGCGATTTATAATATAATGAATCGAAATGATGGAAAGTGAGCGAATTTCTGATAACATTCCGACATATGAATGGTCGACGGGAACAAAAACCGAAAATACAACAAATTAGGGAATTTTTTCAACTACTTGTTTACTAGATTCATAAACATATATATTATTGAGGGTGGAAGTGTCGGATTGAACATTGACATTGTTACGGAGTTCTGTTTGGCAACGTTTACCGGTATGCGTTCACAGATAAATGGCATTTTTTATATATGGAAATGAAAAGTTATGTTTATATCTGATAATTCTTCAGGAAATGTTATAAACAACGATGATAAATGATTACATGAAAGATGAATCTCAAAGCTGATATGGGCGGTAGCAAGCTGAATATTTCATTCTCGAAAATTATATAGAAAACAAGAGAAGAATATTCAACATTTGTAGCCGAAGAAATTTGTATCGACATATTCATTAAGAGCACATATTATAAATTCGGTAATTATTCAGAACTAAAAGAATCGTGCTTCATTTGTCGTCGAATGAGATTGAAAAAGTGAGTTCAAGCTTGTTTTTATAATACAGTTGCTTATTATTCCAATGTTCGAATGGTACGTATATCTATGATTTCCAGGGGTGAAATAGTTCATCATGAAAGTTAAAAAAGGCTATGGGTCGGTTTCACAAAACTTTGTTTGTACCTTCAGGAACTTTTTACAGGAATGTGGACAAATAAGCAGATCTTTTTCTTCTAACAATTTCGCCAACGTTTCGAAGACTACTTTCCCCTTTATCAAGGCTATAAAATAGTATAATGTTAATGTTTTTCACTGTCTCTGGAGTAGTGATAATCTACTAACCTCGTTGTTTTAGAAATTTAGATTTATGTTACTTGGAGAACACATAGTTAATTTCAGTGTGCTGTAAATTATTTTCTTCAATAGTCAAAATGTAATTATTTGTTTCTTGAGCAGGTATTGGAATGAAATGTGACTCCTATTGTTGAGGTTATTTAGTATGTGGTTTAAAATTGCATTTAATTTCTTCTTCTTCTTTCTTGTAGGTATGTTGATGTCGCGACTCCAGCTTTAAAGACATTGAAAATTCTACAAATATCGTCAAGACAGTACTACTAACTAGACGCAAAGACATGTTGAAAATTTTTTTGTGGTCAAATATTAAAACATTGAAATAGATAAAATAAATAAATTAAAGTATAAAATCTAACCTAGATCATGAATCATCCCTATGACTGTTCCCTCATTTTCTTCATGTCTGCTTCATTAGGCTATTGTATATTATGCTTAAATTTTGAGTGTCCTCTCTGAAGTTGACTGTGTTTTCGGTCTTTATGTGTACCATTTCACTTATTATCCTCCTGCTGTAATGTGGTTCCATGTCTAGTATTGTAACATTTTCAAATTCGAATGTATGTTTTTCTGTTAAAGTGTGGACAGTGGGGGCTGTGTTTTGTGAACGCTTTTGTTTGTACAAACTTTTTGTTTGTACCGGTAAATTAATTGGAGACACCGCGATTCGTTGAAATTTCAAAACGAGCGATTGCATTGGTTCGAATTCAAGTAAGGTTTTTTAATCGCACAATTAAAGTTTTGTGAAACCGATCCTAAATCTAGGCCTAATCGGAAAAAATGGTAAATAAGTGTTTTTTACCTCAGGAATCTACAAGTTAAAGACTCACCGTGTATATAATGCTCTTATGTTTTTGAGAGAATTGGCTCTCATATTACCTTATAACAAATTTTTGTCCTAGTAACTATAATTTTCATAATATTTTGAATAGAAGGGACTCGAGGGAACTATGATCATATTATCTGACCTTGACCACTTTTCGGGGTTTATCAAGCTTGAAAACTAAATTGATTGATATGGATTCTGATTTTACCTCCTTCATTGCGTAGATGTCCTAAATGAAAATTTCCATTCATATAATGCGATATAATTTGTTCGTGGCCATGAAATACGATGCTACGAACAGCTACCGTATCCTCGGTGACTATTTTCAGCACTCACATGCCCAAATGAAGTAATTTATAACATGAAAACCGTGTGCTTACTTTTTGTCGAGGCCAATCTACAAGCTGCCTCGCCTTCTACTGGGAGTCGTATTTTTCTGAACTTTCATCCATATATAACGGATGTAAACGCGATCGGAATTCTCTCGGCCACTAAAAGGGTAATGATTATCGATTGAATCCACACAATGAATTGTAGAACTATAAATACTCTGTGGATGATGATGGGGTCATATGGAATCGGTTATTAAAAGACGCCCACCTATCGAGCACTTTTAGGTAGGTGGTCTAAAATCGTTCCATAAAAAATTTACAGGGTGTGACTTGAATATGAATCGTTATCCACTCTTGTTCAGGGAAGAGATGAATATTCATATAAATTTCTGCAGATCGCGCTTATTGAAAATTTGGGAAAAGTATTTGAAATAGTGGGGTAATCAAGGTTAGAATTTATTATACATGGTACTTCATTAATGCGTTAGGCTTCCACAGCTGCCGAACCAGACATTCAATGACTTTCTTTGGAGAGCAGTCCCCTAGTCTATATACAGGAAGCTCCACATTTAAATTATTCAAAAAGTGAATTTATGTTTTTTCAAATATTTTCAATGGTATTCAGTACCTCTATCATAAAGTATGAGACATTTTGTACAGGTTCAGATCTTACAGTAGTTCAGTAAAAGTCCTCCACCTATTTCCTGAAGCGATAGTAACTTGAATTTGATTATAATTTTTTTTAATGAAGAACTCCTCATGTAAGGGTTTAAACTGTTTATCTCATCGTGAAAAAGAATATTGTGTGTTACATTTAAAAAAAAAGAAACGATAATTTGAAGTTCTTCATATTTGGACCTTAATAATGGAGGTTCTGAATATGATAGGTTGATCATTTGGGAATGATGACTAGGTAAATTCTTGAGTTCAAAAAATTCTGATCAAATTCATGTAACTATCGCTTTTGGAAAGCACCAGAGGACTGCACCGTTGAAAAAATATCTATAATATAATGCGTCATGATAGTATTGAAGGCAATTGAAAATATGCGAATATTGCTTTTTCAAACAACAGAAAACTTTATGTGATCCAAGTATAACTATTACAAATAAGGGGACAGCTTTGTGTGGGATTATTGTGACGAAGAAGGTATTCAGCACGTGACCAGCACAAGTGACGTCCGCAGAAGTACTTAATGGTGAACAAATTCAATTCCCATACTCACCTATATCCCAGATGATAAGGTCCAGAGATTGAAGTCGCTTAATTTACGCTTCTTTTGTGCTCAAGCACGTGTGTTTATGATTCTTCAGAAATGAGACCCTGTGGTTCGTTAGCTTCACAATATTCGACGACCCGAAACTTATTGCTTAAAGAGTGTGTTTATCAGTGTGTGAGTACTTTTTAGAAGAAATGAAAGTCTGTGGTTCGTCAGCTCCACAGTATTTCATGCCAACGGAAAAATTCCATCGCTCAGTTTTTTTCGCCAAAAAGTTTTTCAAAAATTTCTAAAATTTGTAAAGGCCTTTTTCTATTTTTGTCTCGATATTGTCAGAACATAATTCACCAGTTTTTTTTCAATTTTTTATAATCTCCGAAACATTCAAAATTGAGTAAAAAGTGAAAAAAAATCAATAATTGATTCTTGAAAAGAAGAGGTCAACTTTAAGGAACGAAAACCTTGTTCCCTTAGTTTTCTCAGAATTTCAATCAGTCGGTTCAGGAAAACCGCTGAATCGATCGATCTACCGATTTGTAAGGGTCTTTGGGGTACATCTCCCCAATATTGACGAAGATACAGTCCGTTAACCAACAAATGGCAAAATGGCATTTTCTTGCCCCTTTTTCACATTACCGTTACAGGTGGAAATTTTTTTTTTATCAAGCTTGAAAGATTTTTGTGGAAAATTTTCTGCAGAAGAAGAAACCGGCTCTCGGTTTGGTAGTTCCGAAGATATCGGCAGTTCAGTGAAAAAGGGTCCTTTTGCATTCAAAATTGGATATCTCGAAAACAAAAGGTCATAGCCGAAGGTATTCAAAAACAAATTAGAGCTGAATAAACAGGCTATGCAGCCTTTGCATCGGTCTAGCTCAAAAAATTTTTCTTCGTGCTTTATCCGAGAATTGCATGGCTGGCGGAACTCTGTTAAATTGTTAAGCAATAAATTCAGAAACTAGAGTCTTCAAGCTTCAAAATTTGATTTTTCCATTTCTCATACGACCATTTTTCACTGAGATACAGCCTGTTGAAAAACACCAAAAAATTTTTCTCTTCCTTTAATTGTTGCGAGAAGTATAGTTGAGATTGAATATTTTCTTTCGAATACGAAGAAAATTAAACTACACTTCTCATTAAAATTGACCGGACGAAAGGAAATTCGCCTGAATTCAATCTTGAAAACAAAACACAGGTTTAAAGGAAATGGTTCAATAAATCTTTATCAGCTACAAAAAAATTAAAATTAACATACGCAATAGCAGTATCAAGATATTAAAATCGAGTAGGTATTTTCCACCAATCCGACGTCCAGGCGTCATTCTATCATTGGTTTTTTCTTTGTACACCTCTGTAAATACAGTATGAATTTCTGTCTATATTGTATAATGATTCATGAATTTTCCACACAAGACAATTTCATGAAATTGTCTTCGGAAAAGAAATTAACTGGGATGTTTTTTTTCAACAGTATATCTATATAAAGAATGAATTGGAGATATGTGAAAATTGTTTTTTTCTTTTTTTATGTTAATATTAGATGTAACTACTGGTTGAATAAACGTCATAATAATTATTATTATTATTATTATTAATTCTGTATACAGGGTCTTTCACGAGGAACCTCACCCATATTTATACGGGAAAATACTGAACGTATTTTCATGAAATTCAGCACTTATAAGTATTTCACGATGCTGATGAAATCTAAAATATTTTCAAGGCATGAGCACCTCCGGTTTTTCCGGAAATGACGTCAACTTCCGTTTTTCAAATTAGAACACCATTTTTTTATTGCAGAGATTGATTCCTTAGAAAATTTCAAGTTATTTTGATGTAACATGTTTCAGTTTTGGTTGGAAAATTCTCTCTGAGCGGGAAAATTCGAAAAAAAAATCGAAAATAGAGCTCCGCTGAAACAAGAATAACTTCGAGGTTTTTGGATGGAAAATTTTCATTTTTGGGATTTTTCAAGATGTAAGATTGATGTATCCACTTTAAAAATCGAAATCGCGCTTCATGTTACATGGGGGGTGAAAAAATCGCTTTCAAAGTTAGGGATGACAAAATCGTGAAAAATAAATTTTTTCAAATTAGAACCCCATTTTTTCATGGCAGATATTGAATCTACGTTAAAAAATAATGTGAGTGTATGCATCACACCCTTGCCCTAAAGTGTATATTTTCTGAGTTATTCACAAAAAACTGTTTTTCGTCGTGACTTTTCAGCTATTTCTTTTCCCTTCACGCCAAAAAGATGAAATTTTCAGGAACTGTTATTTGAACCATGGTGTAGATTTTTCCCCCCTTCTTGAAACCGACTTCAAGTTACTATTAGGAGAACCATGGCAAACTCTCGCAGTTATAACTAGAGAAGATGCTCAAAGTTTTGACCGTTAATTTCTAGACATTTATTTATACGTCTCAGGAATGCTTCGTGCGTTGCTCTTCTTATTTCATCGGGAGGAAGAGATCTGCAAAAGTGTTTAAAAACCAAATTGAGTTTCAAAACTATGAATCTAAAAATCTAAACAAACCTGAACGCATTTCTGACTCGTACTATGCAGTCCTCTTTATCAGTCAGGGGAGTTGAGTAGACAATATTTTTTATCCTACCCCAAACATAATAGTCTAAAGGAGTTAAATCGGGAGAACGTGGTGGCCAAAGATGTGGACCATTGTTCGCCAACCATCGATCTTCAAATAGCCTGTAGAGGATATTTGACACATTGAGTGAATTGTGTGGAGGCGCGCCATCTTGTTGATACCATAAGTCATTATGGTTCTGTACTAGCGGCTCAATTATTTGAGTCAATATGTCAGAATATCTATCTCCTAAGGGAGAACATTCTTTAAATAATGCGAACATGTGTAGTGTTCTATCTTACCAGTTAAAGTCCCATCATAAATGTGAACATCGAGAATTGCATTATTTTTGATGGCGCAAAAAACATTGAAACTCCAGGTCTCTTGAAAGTTCCATTGTCTGAAGTGGTGGTTGTTCTCTTCATCCCAATAATGACTGTTATGCCTATTGAAAGAACCATTCTTTGTGAATTTAGATTCATCTGTCCAAATTATACAGTTCAAAAAGTTTTTATTCTCTTGAAATCGAATCATCATAGCTTCGCAAAACTCTGTTCTCCTGACGAAATCAGTTTCCTTCAAATGCTGTACCCTATTGAATTTATATGGGTGCATTTTATGGTTTTTTAATATTCTCCAAACACTCGATTGAGATAATCCCAGATCAATCTCGGCATCTTTGAGAGAATTTTGAGGATTCACACGAAAATATGGAAGAACTGTAATTTCGTTGTTCTCATCTTCTACTACACTTTTTTCTCTGTGTATAGTTTTCTTAACGAAAGATCCGACAGTTTGTCATGGTTCTGTTAATGGTATCTCTCGTTGGTCTGGGTCGGTCAGGAATGCTCTCAATGAACAGTCGAATCGTTCTATCTACAACTTTATTACATTCTCCATGAAGTAGAATGAGATTTAAATAATCTTCATTGGTAAAATTAGGCATAGTGATCGATTTTATAACTTAATACGAATTATCACCAAATTAATAGTAAACACAAAATGCTACTGAATAAAGAGGAATTTGGCAGATGTAATTGATGATATCTATCATTAAAAAAAAATGTAAAACATGGTAAGTTTTTGCATATGGTTCATAAGGAATTATTTATTCATCACTGGAGAGAAAACCGATGGCCGATTAGTTGAAATAAAGAGGTTTCCGATACAAATTCGAATCAAAATTCGCCATCTATTTAGGAACAACCTGTAACTTTTTTCTCATGCATATTAGGGTAGTAAAATCTAAAACATGGTTTAAGTAACAGTTCCTGAAAATTTCATCTTTTTGGCGTGAAGGGAAAAGAAATAGCTGAAAATTCAAGACGAAAAACAGTTTTTTGTGGATAACTCAGAAAATATCCACTTTAGGGCAAGGGTGTGATGCATACACTCACATTATTTTTTAACGTAGATTCAATATCTGCCATAAAAAAATGGGGTTCTAATTTGAAAAAATTTATTTTTCACGATTTTGTCATCCCTAACTTTGAAAGCGATTTTTTCACCCCCTGTATCATGAACCGCGATTTCGATTTTTAAAGTGGATACATCAATCTTACATCTTGAAAAATCCTAAAAATGAAAATTTTCCATCCAAAAACCTCGAAGTTGTTCTTGTTTCAGCGGAGCTCTATTTTCGATTTTTTTTTCGAATTTTCCCGCTCAGAGAGAATTTTCCAACCAAAACTGAAAAATGTTACATCAAAATAACTTGAAATTTTCTAAGGAATCTATTTCTGCAATAAAAAAATGGTGTTCTAATTTGAAAAACGGAAGTTTACGTCATTTCCGGAAAAACCGGAGGTGCTCATGCCTTGAAAATATTTTAGATTTCATCAGCATCGTGAAATACTCATAAGTGCTGAATTTCATGAAAATACGTTCAGTAGTTTCCCGTATAAATATGGGAGAGGTTCCTCGTGAAAGACCCTGTATAGCATAAAGACTTGGCTACGCACGAAGTACAGTAGCCGATAATCCACAGATTTGCTTCTTACTCAAGAATATCGACTCTGGGAGGACGAAGAGCCACAAACACAATCGTAGATCGGTTTTATCGTCTTCAGGTTTTTCGAGAGCAAACACACTCTGCTCCAGCCTTAGCTAGAAGAGTGGCAGATATCCATGGATCTATAGTTTCGTCTGATTCGTTAAGGAAAAGTTCGAAAGAAACGAATTTAACCAGAAAAAGAATTAATCGAGAAACAAAAAACTCTTTGTCTTTACGGAGGATACACCGAAAACAAGATGTTTCAAAAATGATTCATTCTTTTTCTTAAAAACACTTGGCTCCACTGTCGCTAAAAGAATTGGGCGTTTCTATCACTCGGAGAAATTTGCATATGGGCCCTGATTTAGGGCCACTGCTAAAATCTCATGGAGTGATCGTTTCAGTCCTTGAATTCCTCAATTCTCAGTTTGTATCATAACAAAACTCAAATTTTTTCTGATGAGCGCGAAATAAGCAAATATAGGTACTTCTCCAATATGGCCATGGAAATATTCAGCGACAAATTAAAGGAATCGCTTCAATTCGAGCTGAGTGGAAAAACGATTGGGTTTCCTCTGCTACAATTTTCTTTTTATTAGAATAACAGTTCCTTCTGAAATGAAGTTATGAGATTACCGCTGCAAATAGTTCAGCGGGAAATATTTTTCTGGAATTAGAATTGCTCCTCACTCGAAATTACTCCTCAACACAACGAAATTCTCAAAGCAAACTAATAATGGCGTCTATTCAGAACATGTATCTAATATATCAAAGGAATTTCGTTACATTCTCTGGGTATGTTGTTCCCTTTGCTTCTAGAAACGGTGAACCTATTTTCTGGTTTGCAACGTGTCTGAGGATAAAGTTCAGTGGAACTAGTTTATTCATCTCCAATCAAGATGCGATATAGAAACTTCGTGAATAAAGAAAATGAATTAATATCCATATCATCTTCGTATAAGTTAAGAAATCTTCACATGAAAATCTGTAAAAAGAAAGCAGGCGAAACGTCTGAGTCATACAGGGTCATTCATGCGACAAAATTCAGGAGGTGAATAGACGTATTAGATTAAGATGGGTCTTACCCGTAACAAAATTTCCTCAGCCCACCCCTTTCCGAGATATCACCTTTTTTTTTCTAAAATTTCCAATAAAGCAAGGAACTTGATATCCTGTAATTTTCGTGCACTCGCAAAGAACTGACCATGGGTATTTTTCAATATTCCTGTTACATTATACGGAGGTGAAATCAGCAACCCTCACTTTATTTCATATAGAAACTTTTATTCGAGACTAGCTAGCTAACCCGACAGACTTCGTACTCCTTCAATCGATAAATAAAAAAGCAACTGTAATATTATAATAAACAATTATGGTATAATGCCTAGAAAGGGGACATAAAATTGTCCTGTACAATATGTGTTGCGCCAAATGATGTTGCCTGAAAACAGCTGTTATATTGTTGAATGTTGGCTAAGAAGTGTTTAGAATCATTTCCAATCCCAGAAACTAAAGAGCGTAAGGGATCTGGTGGTGAGACCAATTGTCGCAATTGGCAACTGGCAATTAGATAAGCTATTAGTTGACCCGGCGAACTTTGTTTCGCCTAAGAGATGAATAAACAGTGGCGTAGCGCGAAATTTGGGGGTTCCCCCGCAAAGTTCTAGTCGGGGGCCCCCTCCATAGGTCTATGTTGAGTATGATAAGTTTCCCCTGACGTTTTTCAAAGAGAGACATTAAAGATAGATGCTGAGAAATATGGTGTGAGCCTGATTCAATTTCAACTTCTTCTATACATGAATAATTCTTCTGGGCCGCCATGTTGCTGGATGCAATAGTGATGAGGTCATTGAAATGAGATATTCTCTTTGCATAATCTCATTGAAGAATACTATCATTGGAACATGTGTTCGTCAGACATTTCTTAATTCGATATACAACACAATTAATAAATTTTCCTCTAGCTGAAACTAATAAGCCTTATTCAGGCAGGGGTATATATGATAATATCGATTAGGACTTTGAGATAGTTCCCTCAAAGTGCTTGTTGCTCCTGCCGCCCCGAGCTAGAAGGCTTTTTTCCACAAATGAGATTGGTAGGTTTAGAATAGGTCTACTTAATATATTAAAGGTGCTGTTGTGCTTGCCAATTTTCACCCTAATGTATCTGAAGCAATAATTCTAGGGCTTTTGCTTGTTACGCGCTTGACAAAGCTTTCAGCTTTCTGAACTTCATTAAGCTGCGGTTTTTCCAATCGATCAATTTCGTGTTCTCAATTGAGGCTGTTTGGCCTTTCACTAAAAACACAACCTTCTTATTTTGAATCAACGTGACAGAAATGACACGAAATAGTTCACATTCACTCTAATCCTTGCCGCATGAAAAATCTTCTGTCTGTGAATACGAAATGTTTATAAGATTTTACATATCCAAGGGTGAATACATCTTTAACTTACAGTTTCATTCTTATGCTTCATGTTGAATGATTTTATGCCTTGCTTTGATTTATATGTTTAATTTTTATTTAAAATTAATATGATCTCATATTTTTCTGAGAATAAAGAAACTGCTCTGCATCTATTCTCTTCTCGACGACGGCACTATCTCAGTGGTTTATTCTCAGTCTGGATCTCCGCCAGTCCACGGTCGCAGTTCGGAGATTAATTTTCCCGAATTGTGACAGTAGTCATTCTTTAATTAGTGGTATACTTTTCCATAAAGCGTGAACTCTTTTCTCTTCATTTTTTTCTTTAGTTCTGAAATGGCAGCTAAATCAATAGCAGCGAATTTTTGGGATAAATGTAAATATACTAAATATGTTGGAGGAATTCCTTTCGGCGAGCATGTGCAGATGAATCATCAACACAGGCAATCAAGTAGGTATTCTGTCGCTTCCTACCAACAACAAAAAGTTTTAGGAGATATTTTTCTAGAAGGTGATCTACGGTCGATTTATTACAAAATCACATTCTTCAACTAGTTAAGTACTCGAAGTATGAAGAATCTTCAGTTTGGAATCTGGTACCATCTGGAACACGAAGGTAAAGTGTAAAGTTCTTCCAACTGTTCTTTTTTCCTCTTATTTCTTTTCATTTTCATTCAAATTCAATTTCACTGAGCTACTACAACAAATGAAATGAAACAATAGCTCTGAATGAAACCCCCAATTTCAAGAAGTCGTAAACTTCATGACTTTCATTTTCAGGAAAAGTCCGATATTCAACAAATTTTCAGATAGCTGCAGTCCACTTTCCCGATGTGTCTCCCCAAAATTGTGTCCTTATTGAAGCTAAACCGATCTGCCGCTATCTGCTCAACATCTGAGATGACATTTCCATGTCCGTATGATGGAATACTGTATTCTAACATCCTTCTAAATCTTTATTGCTGAGGCAGGCTATTACCATACACGTCTGTAGCAGTTTTCATCCCCTTCCGCTTGAACCAGGGCTTCGGAAAAAATCACGTCGAGACACGACAAACGACGAGAATTGCCATTTTCATCGTAGACAGCGACAGGGGTGAAACTGAGTTTGCTAATAATTCAGTGAGGTGAATATTCCGGCTGATAGGAAGTGGCTGCACTACCCACCGTTGGTAGGTTCCCAAGAAAACGCCCCCTAATGGCGGTTAGTGGCGTGGGAAGATAATTATATAAAATGAAAAGCGATCTGAACTTCAGTACATTATTTTCTCTCTGCGGAAGTCTCTTGCAGAGTCCTTTCATCCGAAATTGCAAGCGATTCAGTTCAAACACGACCAAAAACGAAGGTTAAGTCTGGTCGAATTTTCGCATCAATGAGTTATTGATTGTGAATAGTTCATTCACAGATCGAATGAGTGATTATCCTCCGGATGGAGCAAGTCCATTCGGATTCATTATTAAATTAATTAGACGTGAATTAAATAAGGTCAGCCATGGAGGCTTTGAAAAGTACTGCGGGTGCCCATTTAATAGTGATTAACTTGTAAGAATGTCTATTTATTGCTGTCAGAAATCAAGTTGTACCGAAATGTTCAGCTCATCTTATTACCAGTACCAATATTCCACCTAAAATCTGAGATATTCAGTGATGCGCCTTAGATCAAATTTTTCTCGAAATTAACGACGATTATGATTTTTTCTTTAAAGATTCAGATTATCGAAAAGCTGCGTTTTATTATTATTTATTCTGCGTATGCTGAATATTCTAAACCAAATAGAACATTGGATAGCTCGTCCAACCAGAAGGTAATTAAAATGCCAGGTTTCCAAAGTGCATAGGTGCTATCGACTGCACACATTCAATTGCCAGCAGGTGATCAAGCCGACTATTCAGGAACCATCAACAGTTTTTCTCCTTGAATGTGCAAACTGTAGCTGATCCATCTCTGAAAATTACAAACATTGATGCAAAATGGCCAGGTTCAGCACATGATATTTTTCAGAATTCTACGCTGTGCGGATCATTTGAAACAAGGGATTTTCTTCACAGTGTTTTAGCAGGAGATAGTGGCTATGGATTGAGTCCTATATAATCACACCTTCAACATACAAAAAAACCTTCTGGAAGGAAAGAATGTTTAGAAACGTCGCTTTCTTTCCCTTGTCATGGGAATGCATGTAAAATAAGATACAGCTCAGGCTATGTTATTGGCTACCATCATTCTTCATAATACAGCATATTGTAGAATTCACAAGTAATATTAATCTTTCAGAATTTCCTGATCAAAGGCATAATAGAAGAACCTCTACTCCAGATACCTCCATTTACATGTATTTTAATAGATTGTAAATTAGAGAAATAATGGATTTTATGTATACATGCACAATAAACAATCTGATGAAATATTTATTTGAATAAAATATGAAAATTAATCATATTTAACTTGTACATTTCAATCATTGTTTTAAAAACTTTAATATTCCTTTGACGTCTTATAAATTCGTTAATGAGTCGGACCTACTATTTAGATCAAAAGAACTATTATTTTCTACCAACCTTCGATTGTAAAACCGGCCTTATGAGTACTAAACACTGTATAGTGATTCTACGGAGTTTTGTTTTGCAACTTCTTCAGGTGAACTTTCACAGGTTATGTTAGTATCCGTTAGTATTTGATAACTGTTTGAAAAAGGTAAAAACAATGGTATCAAATGATTACATATTGAGGATAAACCTCATAACTGATATGGGTGGTATATTCCTCCAAACTAATTGAATAATATGTCAAAACAGAATTTTCTTCAGAGACAATTGTCACTTCCGTTTTGGTTTCTTCAACATGGAGTATAAGAAGAGTATTTGTGATCGAAGCATGGACAGAAGTTTTTAATTGATAAATTTTAGATTGAAATATAACCGACACTGAAAAGTAAGCACAACAGGTAATAAATTCATTGAAAATAAGTTCGACAAGTATCAAGTATGTACCATAATTCTAAATGAATGCAAAGTACTGATTCAAATTTTATTCATATACATAACAATCAAAATCTTAGATTTTTCAAAAAGATCCAAATGGAAACATACGAGATATTCATAAAATCATCCTATAACATACTCAAGAGATATGTCAGTACATATTGACCACTCTAGGGAAAAGTATTCACGAAATTATTTTCACTGGAATGCACTAGGGGATTTTTCTTCGCTCCAACACACCCTGTGCGCCCAAAAAGTTCACATTGACATAATCACATGGTAACTCGCTGATATTGTACATTCAATTCGCTGATTACATTCAACAAGCTCGTCTGATATCAAGATAATGAATGTATTCCTTCATTTTATTTATTTATTTAAATATAGTACATGCCAAGACTATTCCAGAAATATGTACTCACTGATAGTTACAGTGGTGCTTAAAAACTAGAAATACAAAGAAATCGAAGAAAAATTATAACAATGCATCTCAAATATAAATCCAAAAATAAAATAAAACAACCAAAAGTTCTCCAATGAATAATTAATAAGACCAGATATGGAATTGAAGGACTTGTGGCATATTATCAGAGGTGAATTTAGGTAGTAATTAGTAGAGATTTGACGTATAAAAAACAAAATTTATTTATAGGTACTATAATTTCATAACCACCATCATGAACCGATGTAACGCATTGAATATATCGTCATGTGTATCCATGATCTGGAATTATGAAAAAGTTCGAATGAATAAAAGTATTAAGATCAACACAGATAAAGTGTTTGTTGAGAAGAGGTTTGATATATTTCAAACATACTCACTTAGTGAAACGAAACAAAATGTAGAAATATTTCTAGGGCTAAGTGATTCGTGTTTTTGATGAAAACAAGATGCATTCTAACTAAATCAATCAATAATACAAGCGCTACTTAATTTCATTGAGGAAAAGATGAAATAACAGGAGGATACACATTTGACCACATGATACAGAAAAAACAACTTTGTGAAGAAGTGTGAATTGAATGTATAGCACCAAAACAAATTTCTAGTAAGCCACTTGAACATTTACTATCTCTTCTTGTCATATCGCCAAATTATATTTGCTGTTCACATCTTATGCTTTTCGAAAAAGCTACTCAAAATTGGAATTGAAAGAAAAACTACTTTCCTGGTTTTTCTTCTACCAGTATTTTCCACATGTACTCTCAAGTTTTTTATTAAGATTGTCCTCTCCAACCATCGTATTAGAATATATAATAAATTGCAGAAGAATATAGTTCAAAAGAGATTTTGTGATGTAAATTCATAATAATATGATTTCAAGTTGCAGGAAATAAAATTAAATTCAACCAGCAGATCTGTAGCGTATATGGAGGGTGGTTAAGAAAAATCGAGTAAAATAACGAAATTGTATGCCGAGGGAATTCAAGCATTTTAAGACTATCAATACAATGTATGTTTTGGAAGCTGATACATCTAATGAATGTGTTTTGTTGTCTGTCTCTCATAGAGGGCGCTAGTTTCATGGTTCGTACCAAGTTGTTTTGAACACAACTTTTTTGATTTAAGATTTATCAAGCTGAATTTTGTGCGAAATTGAATACCATTCAATCTCACACCAAAAAGGTACGTTACTTGCTCTTATACAAGAAGTATAAGTTCAAATGAATATTATATACCTAGCGTCTTCAACAATTACAATCACTCCAGGATTATTCAAACTTCTGAACTCGATTCAATAAATCAAGGGGCTTCGTTCGTCTTTTCACTTGACAAATAGGTAGGTAGCTGTAGGATAAGGATACCATGATGCCGGATATTGCAGCCGTCTACCGGTGCGAAAAAGAAATCGAAAATGGCAAGACTAAGTGGGATCGATTAGAGCTCTGAGATTGAATTTGTGTTCTTTTGATAAAATTAGTTCCAATTTCTCGAGAGAGAAGTCCGCTCGTTTCTGTTCTATTTCATTGTAAGTTAACTGAAGGAAAACAGGAGGCCTGATGTCAATCAGAAGCAATTCTGGTTTTGTGATGTAATTTGTTTTTACATGAATGTTTTTTTGTAATTTAACTTCTCAAATACTCTCTTCGTTTTATTTCCTATCATCTCCACAATCTGTGAGTATAATACTTACATTTTTAATAATCTATCCAGTTTTCTTGAAAAAAATTTGCATTATCAAGCTTGCTATTGAAGAAAAGAAAGAGTAAAGATAGCAGCAATATTGTTGTTCAATCCATCTTGTTCTCTCCATATTAAGTTTCATTTCGAGATAAAAAAATTCCATCAAAAATTTTCCAACTGTACATTGAATAAACAGAAAACCGTTATACACAATAGGGTGAGATATTAGTTTCGGTAAAAAAATTCAAAGTGATGAATTTCAACAGAGAAGGGAGTATTTAAGTTTTTTCCATCCAACATTCAATTTCGTTTTTTCGTGAAGAGTATCTTGATGTTACTTGAAACTTTGAGAAACACTACTTGTTTGTTTCTTCAGTTTTGTAGCTTTTCTTTATTTCATGGAATCTGGGAGCAAATATTCCTTCCGAAAAATCTATTCTTTTTAATCTGTGAAAGGAGTTATTATTGGAAATGAGCCTTTTCAATACGATGAATATCATCAAAGTGGTATAAAATGAACGTTGTGTTCCCAATTACCCAATATTCAATTATGTTTTTTTTCTGGAATAATTTTTTTGTGAGAAGTACTTGAGACACACTTTTTGTTTCAGTCTTTAATTCAATTCAGTTTTATTCTTTAGTTTATCTCAAATTTTTATACATCATGAAAAAAGCAGATTCCATAAAATGAAGAAATATACATGATTGAATGTTGATTAGATGAAAAATCAAAGTTAATTACTTACCACTTTGGGGAGATTCTTAATATTGAAATTGCTCATCCCTAACATGAGCCCATTTCACAGAATAATAGAAACAAAATGTCCCAAAAATATTTTTCATTTAATAAAAAATAAGCCTTCCTTTTGCTAACAGATTCCATTAAATGAATAAGGGCAACGTAACTAAGGAAAATAACAGAAAATGTGTGTCAAAGTTGCAAACATAATAAATCAAGATATTGAACAAGAACAGATTCCCAATTTAGTAGGGAAACGTTTTCGACCTAAATCAGTCATATCGAAGAAACAATTTTGAACAATTTCCCAAATTGAGTTGACAATTTCGAACTCTTCGCAGATTTTATTGCAATTAGTGTTTGGAATTGGCCCATAACTTTCGTTTTTCGAATTAGAACACTATTTTTTATGATTGCGTTGGATTGTGCGAAGAAAAATTATTTCAACATGATAATGCTCCTAAAATTAATAATTCTTTAGTTATTCAGGATTTAATAATAATAATAATAAAGGACTTTTATTGAACAACATGTATTAACATTGATTAAAACACTGATAGAGGGCGAGGTTCAGTTCGTTCCGAGTATTCATACCCTGAACGTCTGTTCAACTAACCCTTCTTGAATTCAATGATTTAATAAAGTAACACATATTCTCAACAAAAACAAAAAAAAATAGTCATATCCATATCTCAGTACTTCATTAACCCATATAATTTGTATCAACCTACGTATCCACTAAGAGTATTGTGCACCATCTTTCTGAATTTGGCTCTTGAGTATGATGAGTCAATGCTCGTGTAATCAAAGGGGAACTCGTTCAAACATTTCGCAATGTTATAAGAAAATGAGCGCTTAAAAAGCTCTCGTGAGTGCGACGGTATTGTTAGCCTTCCCCTGAAGCGGACATTGACACTGTGAACGTCACATCGAAACCTAATTCTATTATATAAATATGGCGGTGATCTGTAAAGCACTATAGAAAAAAACTGACAAGCAGAATGAAGACGACGCCTCCCTACCATGCTCAGCCAAGAAATCTCCTTCAACTTGTGACTGATGCGATCGAATTTTCGAATGCCGTAGATTAATCTCAAGCAAGAGTTCTGCAATTTTTGAAGTCTATTGGCATCCATGTTCGTAATGCAGGGCCCATATACTGTGTCACAGTAGTTCGGGACCAAACTATCGCAGAGCAGTGCTTTCGTTCCCACATCAAGAAAATGCCTATATTGTGAAAAATTAGTTTCAGGCTGGTATAGGATTTTTTCAGAATATGAGTGACATGATGTGAGAATCGCAAGTTGCTATCAATGAAGAGCCCGAGACTCTTCACTACATGCTGAAAATTTATATTGCAGTTGTCCATCTTCAACAGTTGACTGTACCTTTGCATGAAAACATCCTTATCCTTTCGCTTTCCAAAAATGATGGCATTTGTTTGATGAGAGTTCAGTTTGAGCGAGTGATTGATGGAGATATTTTTCAAATTGCTCAAGTCATAATTCAACGCCAATATAGCCTGCATGCACTCCTCCAAGAAAAAAGAAAAGCACAACTGAACATCATCGGCGTAGTAGTGCTGCGTACATGATAGAAAGGCAGTCGGAAACCTGGAAATATAAACGGTGAAAAGTAGTGGAGAGAGTACTGAGCCTTGTGGTACACCAGTGAGCATACTCAGAAATGACGACTGTTTCCCGTTCAAGACAACGGTCTGAGACCTACCCATTAAAAAAGCTGCTATTATATTCAGTGCCATCTCCGATAAACCAATATAACGTAAGATGGCCCTCAAGACATCATGACTCACAGTATCAAATATATATATATATATATATATATATATATATATATATATATATATATTCTTTTGAATAAGAGAGCTAAAATAATACAATAAATGTTGAAACAAAAAGAACCTAGAGTAATCGAGTAACATCAGTATTGTCAGCTTACCCTCATCAGTTGCCGTCAAAATATCATATGTTATTGAAAGAAGGGCAGAGCTACATCCATAACCACGTCTAAAACCCGACTGGCATTCTGGTAGAATATTATTATCTTCCACATATTTCCGAAGTTTACCCTCAAGTATTTTCTCTAGCACCTTTAAAAGAGTTGGTAAGATGCTTATCGGTCTCAAATCATTGAGACTTGACGGATTCGATTTTTTAGGAAGCGGGATAACACGGGCTATCTTCCATTGGGCCGGAAATACTGAATTTGTAATACAATAATTAATTATATGGGTTATGTAAGGCAATAAGTACGGAAGACACAGATTCAAAGTTAACATATTAATACCGTCTAAACCTGTTGCGTTACTTTTGATATCAGTCATTATTTTGAGAATTTCTATTTCAGAGGCAACATGGAAATTGAATTTTGCTTCTGAGAGTCGATTGCGCCCATAAAATGATGTCTGGTCTTTATTCGTTTGTAATTTCGGTATTGAGTTCACGAAGTGGGAACTAATCATATTCACATCAAATAAATGTTCCGGTAGGTCAAGGGCAGATTTTTTATTAGTTTTCATATTCAAAGAATTCAGATTCCTCCACAATTCTTTCCCGTTCTTGTTCTTCAACTTTTCCCTATAAAACGCTTTTTTTTCTCTTCTTATAGTGGTAGTGAAAAGATTTCGAAGCGTCTTATAAAGTTTCCAGTCTTGTTCAGCTCTGTATTTTTTAAATTTAGACAAAGCTTTATCTCTATCCTTTTTCAGGGCGCGAAGAGTCTCTGTGAACCAAGGGGCATATGTTTTAGTTGTGCGATTTCCTGATTTCATGTAGTACGTATCGTCAAATTCATAGAATCTGTTTCATATCAACAATGACCTTGGTCATAGAAGATAAATTGTTCATATAACTCACTTGTGACTACTACTTTTCTGAATTCATTTATTATTGTTGATATGGAACATATTTAATGAATTTGACGCTACGTTCTACATAAAATCAGAAAATACTAAATAACTCAAGAATGAGTTATTTCAGGAGCACCAACATGTTAGAATATTATCATCATTTTTCTTGGCAGAATCCGAAGCCATCATAAAAAATAGGGTTCTAATATGAAAAACGAAAGTTATGATCCAATCTTGATCCCAATTTTTGAAACAACATTTAGAACAAAATTCTGAAAATGTACAATATTTTCACAGTTCTCGCCTTCAAAAATGTAAAACGGTTTGTGCTTACGATATCTAGGTTAGAAATAACAAACATAATACCGAATACTCTTATCTCCCTTTTTTCTTCAGTTTTTTCTCCATATTTTGGAAAGTATTTGGACGAATGCAACGATTTGAGTTTGAATGTATTCAGAATTGCATTCTCAATCAAATTCGTAAACGAAAAAACAGAAAAAATTTCGATTTTTTTTTCTCTTCCTGTATAACTGAAAGTGGTCAGGCTCGAAAAATATTTTAAATCGGTAGATAATGTCGAACAATAACATAATCTCAATTTTCAGATTTCAAATAGGTCCAGTTCTCCAGAAACGTCTAATAGGCCGTCAAACTTGGTACACCCTGTATTTTCGAGGAATTGTGAAATACTGAACCATCACCATTTCCAGTCAAAGAATCAGCAAAACCATCAGTTACATGCAGCCTTTGAATTTCCTCCGACATCCGTTTGCCATTCTACGTCCTCCAATATCTCAAATCGAAAAATCTTATTCCATATTAATATCTGAGATGGCCACTTTTCCCCGACAGGGTCGGAACTCGATGTACTGTAACTATCTGCTTCGGAAATTTTCTAGAGCAGAAGGTAATGAAAAATGTACTGCTCGCTCAGCTACCGTCAGCGATTTCAGCCACTTCCAAGTTTCGTTTTCGTTTTCTTTCGAGTGATGATTCTTGATTCTTGCATCACGAGAAAGATATCTCTATATATGATGTTTAGATTGCTCTCTTCCTACGATAAATCGAATTATGTTTCTGGATATCGTATTAATTTGAAATTTGTTATTTCATGAGATGCATTTTCGACAGCTTTTGGTACTTACGTGGCTCTTTATCTATTCATGATTCAAGTGTTTCCAACTTAAAAAAACACGTGTGGCACTCGAGCATCTATTCAAAAATAAGAAGATAATATTGTTCATTTAAAATATTTCTTTTTATTTATCTTACAATACATGTAGGTTATTCAGGAATGTTTATCATTGAAACTATAGATTCATGGTAACTGAAATAAGAACATAAGTTTGAGACTTAAAGTCTTCTAAATATCTGGAAAATACCGCTTCAATAGTGGTCCCATTATTCATTATTCATTTTTGAATTCAATTTTTCCGAAAGGAAAGTTGTCAACTGCTCTGATTTCTTATCAGCGAAGTTAATGTTGAAATCGCCAGCCAAGATAAGTGGAAATTTATTACCATTTGTAACATGTATTTTCGACCCTCTTTCAGTGTACTGTAAAGTGCGATGAATAAAATGCTCTACCTCGTTCAATTTTGGATTCCTAGAAATGAAATTTGCTACCATGATTATGTGTAGGCCATTTCTAAGTTTACGTCTAACCTTAACATCGCTAACGTCTTCAATATCTATTTCAATATTCGGAGAAATTATTATATTTTTGGTAAACAGCTACCCCACCTTTTGAAAAAGTATCTCGTTTGAATTGAACAATACAATTGAAATTAGGTATTTAAATAGGATTATCACGCGTCATGCATGTTTCGGTAAGAAGTAACACATTGGTTTGTCTCGTAACTGAATCTTGTAAATCGATCTGTGACTATGTAGACTCTGGTAATTGAAAGTCATTATTGAAACAACACTATTTGAAGACAGTCGGGATGTATCGGAATGAACAGATTTGACACAAAAGTAGAGAAAACATTTTCCTCAAGCCGAATTAACAGAAATTCGTCGAGTATCAATGTTTTTTTTTTTTGGTTTATCACTTGGCTTTAGACCGGTGGTCATGCAGCCAGTCACAAGTTCATATACAGAATTGTACAGTCAATATTAACTAACTTACAAATGATTACGAGGAAATAGAATATTTACACATGTATATATAAAGAGAAAAAAGAAATTAAGAAATTATAAGGGAATATAAATTTAGAAAAATAAATGAATGGAAAAGTTGTATGAATATGTAAATAATATGAATATATATGAGCATTAAATAAATAAATAAATAACAATATAATAAATATTTAAGAGCGGTACAGTATAATTCAGTATAAACAGGTGTATAAATCAGATTTTGAGGCCTATCTTAGTGAGAAACAGTATTATTAGGTGGTAAATTTCTAAATATTCAAGAGCAAGTAAGTGATTTATATTAAAGGGTCTGTTAACTTTGAGTTTATCTGTTAAGATTATGTAAAAATTCTTGGTTTCGTCAGAGTATTTTCCACATCCAAGAAAAATGTGATCCAAATCGGCTCTCACATGACTTGCTTCACACTCGTCAGATGGTAGGATGTTGATCTTATACAAATGAGCTGGACAACAACAATGTGCAAATTTCATCCTTGTGATTGTGGTTACGAATTTTCTACTGACGTTAAAATTCTGGTGCCAATATTTAGTTGGTATACTTGGGGTGAATAAAATGTAATTGGTTCTTGACTTCTCACGAAATTCTTGCCATCTTCTGTTCCATTTCTCCTTAATACATGAAGATACATAGTTATTAGCATCGCATAGTGTAAAGTTGCAGTCATAGTTAGGACCATTATCAATGCTGTCTCTGGCTAATGAATCTACATATTCGTTACCTTCTAACCCCGAGTGTGCTTTAACCCATATGAAAGAAATATCATTGTTTCTCATTCTGTTTTGGCAATAGATATTTTTGATAGTCCACAGGATAGAATTTGTTTTGTGACTCCAGGGTTTCACTTGATTTAAGGCTAGCAGAACTGACATAGAGTCCGAGAGAATGAGGAATTTCTTGTTGGTATGCGCTAGAGCAAAAATGAGTGCCTCTTTTATCGCTATAGCCTCAGATGTAAATATACTATATTTGCTATTTAATTTCATTAATTTTTCGATATGAAACTCCGGTATGTAGATGGCAGAACCATTACCCCGCAGCGTTTTCGATGCATCTGTGTAAATCAGATGATATCCCTTATATTGTTCAAGTTCAGCCTTCAGAATATTGATGTTGATGCCTTCATTTTTCGTGAATCTTGGAAATTTGATGGGCATAAAAACATAAACGTCATTATAGTTCATCGTTGTTGGGTCGAATGTATGTGTAGTTCCAATAATTTCATTGTGATTGCGAATAGCTTCGCATAATGGGGGGGATGGCTTGTTTTTCCAGTAGGTGTTTCCTAAATCATTAAGACTGAGTTTATAGATTTCTCTGATTAAGTCAGTATTAAAGAAGTGATGTTTAATCAAAAATCTAGAACTGAGGGCTTCTCTTCTCAAAGTTAAAGGTGGTTCTATAGCCTCAGCCATTAGTACTTCTCTTGGGGTGGAACCGAGGGGTCTTTCACTAGCCATTTTTTGTACACTAAAATTCCAATTTTACATTTAATTCCGTTAAATTCAACTCAATTCCATTAAATTCCCCTCAATTCCATTAAATTCACCTCAGTTCCATTAAGTTCACCTCAATTCCATTCAATTCACCTCAATTCCATTCAATTCACCACAATTCCATTCAATTCCTCAAGAATACATTCAATCGAGGGGTCTCTCACTGACCAAAATTTGTATGCTCAATTGCCCCTTCGAGAAAAAATTCCTCTTATTTCCCTAAAAATTGACATCATTACTTCTAATTGTCCCTTCATTCCTTTTTAATTCCCCTCATTTCATCTCATTGCCTCTCATTTCCTTTCTCTCATTGTCTTCTCATTCCTCCTCATTGCCCCTTAATTTTTTTCACACTTATATTATTTAAACAACTATTCTCAAGATCAAAAGGTAGAATTCTCTCCGCAGTTTCGTGAAAAAATATTTTATGAAGTACCTTAATGAAAATATGCGTTATTTATTACGTCTATGAAGAACATGGAAACAAAATAACAATGGTGTACGAGAATTCATACAACCATTGATTGAAAAGAATATTTATTTGTCATAATAATAACTAAAATAAAATATAAGCGTCTATCGACATAGAATATTATATATAAATTTCTAGAAAAACAGTGTTTGAATATGAATTGAAAATATTACATTTATAAAAAAGCAAATGAAGACCTTTTCTTCATATATAAATTTTCTCTGGAATGCTCTATATTATTCACATGCTGATGATCTATTTTCGTCGAATGAGACGGCCCCATCTAGGAAAAGACCAAAAAAATAACATTTTTCTACCACTTGAAATTTTTCTTCAGTGATGTGATGGTGAATTGCACTACAACTCTTGTACCTGAGCTTCTTCCTCAGAAGTTCCATTTGAACTTCACTTGAGGTATATTTCTCGGTATAATTCAATATAACCAATTATACTTATATTTTATATAAGTAAGTAGATATTTATGTGTCTGTAACACATATAGCACTATAGGAGGTTTCCCAACTGAACATCAGAAATAGCTTCAGTGTTTCGAGTAGAAAACCAAGTATGGGAGTGCTGTATACTGCCTTTAATGGAAGCATATTTGAAAACAATGAAAATTCAAATGTAAAAATAATTAAATTCATTAGAAAAAACACTTTGTATAAAAACCAACATTCAATCATAAAATAACAAAATAAATTATTGAATTAGGAACTTATTCCATCACATTGATATCTATAATTGTAAAATATAAAAATATATATATGTTATGAAAAAAAAAAAAAATAAACATACCTATCAACGAGGCTATAAAGGTTATTAGGAAAATAAAATTAATGAAATGAAAAGGAACTCTTTTTCAAAATGAAACATCAAAGTAAACTGAAGAGCAATATGCTGAAGTAATAAAATCTCTAACAAAGTAGACCGATTTTTTAAAATTAGTGAAAGATCTTTCAATATCATTGAGGACACACCGTGATATTTTGAACGGATCCGTTCCTTCAATTTTGATAGGGCCGTAGATGAAAAAAATTCTTTCACATTCTGAATGTCCTCATTTCTAGGCCATACAAAATTTGTAAGATCCCGCTTTAAAAATTTAACCTTGTATGAATTTGTATGGCATAATATTTTTTTGTATCTATAATTATTTGATTGCTTGCTCTTCGCATTTTGTGGACGCAGACGGAAATATTTTCTATATATTTCCACGTAATTGATATCATTATCTCGATCGATGCGATGACTGTGAATGTTCTCTGAATGTTGATTTTTGTGTTGGGAATTTTCACGATTAAAAATGATTCCCGATCTTCTATGTCCCTGACGCTCATATTGTACAACTCTTCTCATCACATGCCCCTGATATACCTAATATCATTCCCACCTGAAAGGACATAATTAGTTTACGAAGCACTATAGTATGAATAAAAGCACACCTTAATAATTAAAATTATATCATCTGGTGCTTCTCTTAAAAATTTATTGATTTTTTCTCTTGTAAAAACAGCAGATTTTTTGGGTTTGTAACCAATAGATTTTTTTTTGAGGAATGCAATAAGCGTTGCAAACTTGGATATGTCAATTCCGTAATTCGAAAATATTGTGCTCTTCAGCATTCAATATTCCGCATAAGGCCTTCCAAGCGATCTCAGCTTTTCGATGCTTCGAACAAAATAGGCCAGTAACACTTTTTCATTGATTTGGCTGCCTTTAGTCTGAATCCATTCCTTGAAAGTATTGTATGTACCCTCGTAGTGGATTTTAGATTTCTCAGAAATAACTGAAGAACGGCCGATTTCCCAGGCCGTTTGAATTTCAATATCTTAAACGAAGATTCTATATCGCCCATTTTTTAACGCTATTTAATTCAATTGATTATTGTCACTTTGACAATCTACTAAGTTTTCATCACCAAGACAACGCCTTATATTATATTCCTACACAGCATTGATGAAGCCACGAATAAATGAATTTGTCAGATAATTATTTTATACATTGAGTAAAAATTGTGTCTATCGTGCAAAAAACGCTATAAGTATCTCGAACGTTAAGGACGGCCGATCTCAGACAATAATTAAAATCATCCTTCTGCGCATGTTCATATCCGTTCAATTCCATCCATTTCCATTACAATTCCGTTCAATTCCATTGAGTTCCAATGAAATTCCGCTCAATTCCACTCAATGCCATTCAATTCCCGAATAATACCTTTCAATTCCATGTAATTCCGTGTAATTCCGTGCAATTCACTCACAATTCCGAAATTTTGTACACTAAAATTCCACAGTGAAAGACCCCTCGGGTGGAACGCATGGCACCTAGACAGATTCTAAGCGCTTTATATTGGATGCGATCAATCTTAATCAGATTTGTCCTACTAGCTGAACCATAAAGAGTGCTGCCATAGTCCAGGATCGATCTTATATATGACTTATAAAAAATTAGGGCAGTTGCAACATCACATCCCCACCATGTCCTGGTTACTGAGCGTAGAAAGTTTAAACCTTTTTCACATCTTTTACTTAGATATTCTATGTGACTTCTCCATTTAGTTTTTTATCTAGAATAACTCCCAGATATTTAATTTCTTCGCTTACTTCCACTTCGATATTGTTGATGTTAAAATGTGTAATATTCGGTGTATTATGTCTTGAAAAAATGCATATAGCTGATTTTTCCGAGGATACTTCGAATCCATTTTTTCCAGCCCACACTAAGAATTTTTTGAAGCATGTTGAAATGTCTCTGGTACATTTTTCGTAACATCTATTTTGGCTGTAGAAGCAGAAGTCATCAGCATATTGAGTTACCCTGAGATTTGTTGTTTTATGAATATCTGCTGTGTATAGATTAAAGAGTAGGGGAGCTAAAACAGAACCTTGAGGTAGACCTGCATAAACCATTCTAGGTCCGATTTTTACATTGTTCTCATTCCGTGAAACACTCTCCTTTTTCTATATAGGTTCGCTATAGAGTGTGCTATGTTGATGGGAATGTTGAATTGTACGATAAGTTTTTGTTCCAAGATATCTAAATTTATAGATTCATAAGCACCCCTTATATCTAGAAATAGGCTACATAAATATTCGTTTTTTGTGAAGCAGTTCTGAATATCGACAACAATCTGTGTAACAGCATCCATTGTACCGAAACCCTTTCTGTATCCATATTGATTCTTTGGTAGTAGTTTATGTATCCCCAACCAGAACTCTAACCTTTGTTTGATAAGTCGTTCCAAAGTTTTCATCATACAAGATAGAAGAGATATAGGTCTGTATGAACTACCCTTATTAGGATCTTTACCGGACTTTTGAACAGGGATGATAATTACAATTTCAAATTCTACTATGTGGTTGCCATAAATATAAATTTCATTGAATATTTCCAACATCAATTCCTTGGCGTTTAGTGGAAGATTATTTAACATACAATACTGGGTATCATCAAACCCAGGTGCTGTATTTACTACAGTTTTCAGAACAGTCTCGAGCTCTGAGATGGAGAAGAATTAATTAAAAAAGTGTTTTTCATGGGGCACTATTTGATATACTGGCTTGAGTTCTGCCGTGGGAGGTGCTACATTGTCGAAAAATTCCTCGATCCATTCATTATTTTTAGGTTTAATATAATCCGATTTTCTGGTCATTTTCCGGGCTTGTGACCAAAGAGATTTGTAAGATGTATTTTTATTGAGGTTAGAACACCATGACCTCCAACATACCCTTGCTTTATTTCTGAGGAACCTCTTTGTTTCAGCTTCAACTCTTTTACATTCTAAATAATTGGTCAGATCGGAATTTTGTCGATATTTAGACAAGGCTTGTTTCCTCTTTTGTATGACCTGTTCACATTCAATTGGATCCCACCAAGGTGGAGGAGGACGACGTTTATGAGTGTACGGTTTGTAAACAGGTATATACAAGTTGGCTGCTTCATTCATAGATTTGACCAATAGGTCATATTTATCCTGCACATTTGAAAGTTTCATGTGGGTGGAAATTTTTTCATTTATGTAATGAGTGTAAAGAAACCAATTTGCTTTTTTTGTATTCCATTTATTTTTTGGTTGCAAAGTTTCCCGGTTATTATTCACATATTCGTATATTATATCTATTGGGTAGTGATCCGAGCCCAAGGAGTCGACATTCACATCCCAGGAAAGTTGAGTGCAAAATTCTGGAGAGCAGAGAGTCAAATCAACAGCTGATTTATTTTCTTCAGGACGTCCACGTCTAGTGGGAGAGTATCAATGTCAAAATGACAATTTCGAAATCAGAAAAGAAAATATTTGTGTGAATGATTTTATCAATTTTCTCTATGAAGCTAGTCCCAATGATCGACAAAGTAACAACTAGCTGAAACACCAGGGTTCATCTGACCTGGATGATAGCACACTTTCATCCAAGGGTGAGTGGGGAGCACAATACAGGCTATAAGCCTAGGTGCATTTCGCCGTCCGGAATGATGTAGAACATTTATCATTGTGAATAATTCTGTACTCAGAGGAAACAAATAAATAAATAAATAAATAATAATAATAATTTTTGGTTCCGTCAAATATTTCGATTTTTTCTTGCATTATAATTCGTTTATTTTATCAGTAGGAGATGATTTCATTTCATTAGGGTTCTGCGGCGGTCTCAAAAAATCTGCAGTCCTAAAAAATCGGCTTGCTTGTTTGTAAAAATCTCACATTCATAGAGCCAGAATTCAAAAAATTTATATTTGAATATTGAAGGAATTTTGGAGGAAAAGACTGATTACTTTTCGAAAATAGTCAATAAACATAATGTTGAGGTGAATCTTCTTCAAGACATCGCCGTGAAAGAAGATTATAGAGGTTCTATTCAAGACTATAGATGTGGAGACCATAGAAACCCTAAAATGTCTCACATTCGGAAAAACTTAAAGTCTACCTAATGATTCAAATCCGTCAGGACATGTCGATGAACCATATACAGGGTGAGTCATTGACTTGTACTTATATTCGAACCTAGATGAAAAGATATAGCCATCTTAAACTTTTATAATGAGCTATGCCACCCCTGGAAATATGACACTAAAATTTTTCCGAGCATTAAATCTACCACCTAAAATTTCGAGAAAATGTGGCAGAAATTTAATTTTACGAATCTTCTGAATAGAATTATATTCAGCCAAAGTAACCATTTTTTTTTAATTTCGCTGATATAGTTTTTTTTTAAATCATTAATTACTCGAAGAGTGCGCATTTCACGAGAGAGAAAAGAGTTTTTTCACGCTGGTGTGATGAAATTGGAGTTCAAATCGATCATAAATACCGAATGAATCTTATCCCTATTGAAATTCGAACTGAATTGCAGTGATTATTTGATTTTGTGTGGGATCAAATTCTTCATTCTCGAGAAATACAGTTGTGAACTTCCACGAATAACTCATATTTAATACAAAACAATGTCAGCTTTTGATCTTAGAGGACTCTCGTGAATCTGAAAATTCCTAACATTCCATTCCTTTTCAGAATGAATCCTTAACTCGTTTGAGATGTCAGCTCTGGACGATGATTCCTCCAACTTGACTAGCCAATCCAAGGGATCTTTAGAAGAGTATATTCGGAAAAGTCTTTCAGAAGAGAAATATGGCATCATTGCACTCTACATTCCAGTTTTCCTTTCTGCTTTGATCGCGAACTGTCTCGTAATTTTGGTCGTTATTAAGGACCAATATATGAGGAGGTAAGATAATTGTTTGAAAATATAACTTGAGTTGCAAATTCAACCTGATTGTTATTTTTTCTGAGTCGAGTAACTTAATTTTTTTTTGTGATATAATGAACCATTGAGAAAGCTTGAGGTTAACTTTGGAAAATAGGAGTGACCGCAGAGAATTTCATTGTAGTTTATGGTATACACGGTTTTTTACACAGGAGTAAGCAATGCGGGAGTGAAAAAATGTTTTCCACATTTATAATTCAAGAGCTATCTAACTGAAGTTGGGAATTTTGCTGAAGTGGACGATAGCTTCTGTATTTGGTTGATTTTTTAACATCCAGAATGGAGTCCTTCAATTTGTAATATTTTCGATATTTTTTCAGGGTTATATCAGTACTAGTTGATCCGGCAGGCTTCATACTACCTCAATCAATGGAATATTAAAAAAAGTTTTCTTTTTACTTTTTAAATAAAGAGAATTTATTCATGTATGAATAACAATGTACATACCTATTTCAATGCAAATGACCTTTTTTTATATTGTGTACCTTCTTGTATTGCACCTAATATATTTCCTTCATAAAGAAAAACAATGGTTAGTACCACTTCATTAATCTATAAGGCGAAACAAAGTTCGTCGGGTCAGCTACCTTATCTAATTGCCAATTGACACAATTGGTCTCACCACCAGATCCCCTATGCTTCTGGGATAGGAAATGATTCTAAACACTTCTTGGCCAACATTATACCGTAATAGTTCGTTATAGTATTGAAGTTTTTTTTTATTTATCGATTGAGGCACTACGAGTCAGCTAGTTTCACAATACATGTCCACACAATACTGCTTTACAATCGACGAAATCTCAGCAAATACTCATCAGCATTTTAACATTCCATTGAACAAAATAAATAATAATTCATCGAGTTCACTTTGTCAGTGGTTTCTTGGCCTAAAATCAAATAAATCAAATTTGTATTGAGTAGACATTTTAAATTTTAATAAAGGAACCCACCATCCAATGGATTTCTCATCTTGATATTGAAGTAATATCCATCATCACCTCTACAAAACATTAGCGGGTATTGTAAAGCTCGTATGAACGGTGTGTTCCATATATTCGTTGCAATTCTCCAGTACTGCGAAGCGTAAGGATGATATCACGCGTTTCCAAGTTGTCACCTACAATCACAATTGCCACTTCGTCTATTGTAGGGGCGTTGAAATGGCGTAATGTGCTCCAACAGTTCTTTTGTCTGCTCTAAACACAGCCTTGTGATTGTTACTTGGCATACGTTCCAAAGCAGTTTTAAACAATCGAACCAATGCATGATGTTCATGAAGTAGTTGCTGCAGACCTTGAAGAATTATTCTTCTCACATCTGCATTAACTGATAGACGTTGATCATCCATATTGCCTATAAGAAGTGAATTTGGAGCAATTTATGATGTGTATCTTCAAGTGATTGTAATGATCCAATTCGATGGTGAATCTGGCCTTGAATGTGATTTGATATCATTGATGTTAATACCATATTCTTACCTGTAATGTTGAATTGAATCCACGTCCTTCAATTATATCTGCTACAAATGAAGTCATTAGAAAACACCCATTGTATTTTTGTGTGTTTGATAGAAAACGACAATGTCTTGATTCGGACGTTCAGGCAATTCGAAATACACAGTAATTGTTCACATTGCATCAGATATAGATAACTATTTATATCTATGATTTCCATCTAATGGCAATAATTAATTGTAGAATGGGGATTTGTTCAGAACATTTCATTATAAAACTTTTCGTAGTTTTCGGAAGAAAAATAGGTGTAAAAACACATGGACACAGATGCGTTAATATTATTGAAAAACTACCGTGGAGACACCTATTGGCGTTATTCGCAAGAAGGAAAATTATTTTCTCATTTTTTTTTTCATTTCATCAAATTTTTCTGAGTTTTAGTGTATTTTATGTAAACCTCGCCGTAGAAAAATTTTAAAAAAATCTTCCATAACAAAGAGTTATTCAATCTTGAGTTATAAACGGTGTAACTAACAAAATAGTCGACATGGTTTTATATATTGAGATTAATATTATAACCTACTAGAAATTTTTCAGCAGGGAGCACAATCCCATAATAGAATTGATTTCTCTTTACACCCATCTTCTTTGAACTCCTCAGTATCAAATAAGGTGAGCAGCGTAACAACATCAAGTTTTCAATTATCGACTTCTTCGATATGTTTTATATAACATTCATGGAACTTTGTACATCGGAAATGAAAAAAATTACGCGTTCATCCATCTGAACTATTATCAGAATTGTGAATTCTTCCTTACTAGTGAAAAGGTTCTCTTTCTACACAGAGATTATACTAAACAAAATAATGATGATTTTTATTATGTTTTGCCATCGAATACTGCTATATCAGCAGTTTGTTCATCTGAATTGATCAACTATCAGTGATGCTTTCCAGGTCTACCGTTTATCACCCTACTGTCTTAACGTCAAACTGAATGTGAAATAGTACGCACACCAATTTACAAGTCTTTTTTAATGGATTAAACCTGAGAATTTCATTCAAACTCCATAAACAAAACAGCAATTGTTTGCTTGTTTTCAACATTTTCTGTACGATAAACTCGAGAGTGTTTGGATGCAACACAGAACTATTTCTCAACCAAATATTTAACGTAGGTGTTTCGTATTCATCTCGGAAAAGGTCGTAGATGTCGACGATATTGGTGTGAAATGATTTATTCTCGATATGAATTATAATATCTGCAAAACATCTGATTGCTTCCATCCGAACGACGCATATACTTTCATGAATCATATTTAAAGTGTTAAGGAGAGATCTGATGGTATGGAATGGGAATGAAATTGATATAAGTAGGGTAATGATAGGTGTGAACATATATGCATCCTCATTCGTCTTGCTCTATGACGTTTCAAATGAGCTTACAAGAAATTTCTGATCTATTAATACATTTCCTGGTAACTTTTTGCTATGGTATCCATTCTCCTATTACATGAACAACGGGTTCTCGTATATGGCTAGACCATCGATTCATTGTCAATACAGTAATTTTCACTAGGCTATTGAAAATCCAAGAAAAGTATTTAATTTTCAAATACATCTATTTGTGTGATGAATAACGATCACAAAATTTCACTCAAATGTGGTGTTTTTTAATAATCACACATTTCATAATTCATATCGTACTAAAGACTCGAGAATATGTTGAAAGCTAATATTTCATGAATATTTGTTCATTTTTAAAAATATAAGTATTCTTCTCAAAATTTGGTGAAATGTGCATTTTTCGAGGAAAAACCTGAGTGTTTACAAGAGTGGCATAACTCATTATGAAAATTTAAATTGACTATATATTTTTATAGGCTGAATCTTTTCTCAAAATACACTGCGCGAAAAAATTAACGCACAATATGGGAATCTCTAAATTATTCTACAACTGAAGGTGTTATCAATGATACTTATTTCTATCAGAATTATGCATGCATATGTTATCCACTTTCAACGTTTTCCTTCAATACAGATGTTTTTTCCCAGCAGGAATAAGAAAAGGTGACATTATCAGATTTTGAATGTATTATCTCCATTCTCAAATCAGTTGTTCTCGATGAGTTCTAGTCATCGATAGTTTTTCTTTCGTTTGATTTTCTACACTCGATCGCTATGCAACGCGAAACTCGCAATTTAACCCAAGAAGAATGTGCCCAAGCGGTATTTTTGCGAGAAGAAGGGTGGACATATATAAGAATTGTAGAAAGGTTTGGAGTTTCCCATACAAGTGTGTCCAGAATGTTGCAGCGATTTAGGGAGACAGGTATGAATGTACGAAGACCAGGACAGGATACACCACGGGTAACAACTGCCATTCAAGAACGTTACTTGAGAGTTTCTTCGTTGAGACAACAATTTGAAACCGCTCGCCTCCTTCAGAATCAGCTTGAGCAAACTCATGAGGTGCAAACTAGCACTCAGACAATAAGAAATCGCCTCAGAGAATATGATTTAAGGCCTCGTGTCGCCGCTAGAGGCCCAGCTCTAACCCCAGCCAATCGAAGGGCACGTTTGGATTTTGCGAGAGAGCATATCCATTGGGAAGAGGCCGATTGGGAAAGATTTCTCTTCACAGATGAGTCTAGATTTTGCCTCTACTATTGTGGTCGACGTTCTCTTGTCTACAGACGTCCACATGAAAGATATGCTTAGTGCAATTTCCCAAATTTTACTGGTTTCGGGTGAGGATCGATTATGGTATGGGGTGGAATATCTTTGACTGCTCGCACAGACCTAGTGGTCGTTGATAATGGAGCTATTAATGCTGATAAGTATATAAAGAACATTCTTGAAGAGCATGTAGTGCCATTTGCCCCATATATTTGTGAAAATTTAATTTCAGGAATACCTTGAAGAGGTTGAAGTCTCTCGAATAGAATGGCCAGCAGAAAGTCCAGATCTCAATCCGATTAAGCAGGTTTGGGACCTCAATAGAAGGCTGAGAAGTTCAGAAAATCATCCAGCTACTCTTTATGACTTAGGAATACAACACGGAGAAATCTGGGAAAGATCAGATCAGAACATTTTAAGATCACTCATTTTGAGTATGAACCGTCGTTGCCGAGCTGTAATAAACGCAAGGGGTGGAAATACCGAGTATTAAATCACTTATCAGCATTTCAGTATTTTTAAAATTGTTCATTTCTATTCTTTCACTTAAGATTCGGTTAAATCCTGATTTTTTCTTCCATTTAATGTGTCTCGTTTCGTCCGAAACCTTCTCGAGAGAACATAAAAAATAAGTTATAAAGTCAATGTTGAGTTAACTTTCATTAAAATTGAGATTTTCAGAATGTGCGTTAGTTTTTTGCGCAGTGTATTTTGAGAAAAGATTCAGCCTATAAAAATATATAGTCAATTTAAATTTTCATAATGAGTTATGCCACTCTTGTAAACACTCAGGTTTTTCCTCGAAAAATGCGCATTTCACCAAATTTTGAGAAGAATACTTATATTTTCAAAAATGGACGAATATTCATGAATTATTACATATTGTTGTAATTTTTACAGGCTCAATTTTATTTATATCATAATTATACTGAAGAAAACCTTTGTTTTCCGGAACCTCCATGAGTACAAAACATTGAAATTCAGAATGTTCAATTGAAACCTGACAAATGATGAGGTGGTTTGGATTCGGATTAATTTTTTTGTGTAGCAAAAATGCTTGACAATTGACTAAACTTGTCCTTGTAGAAAAAAAGGAGTCTCCAAATATTGCTTCGAAATTTTCTATTAATTATCAATATTCTTAATATGCCGGAATATGATGATCTGAAAAACTTAATTTATGTTTCAGTGTGACCAACTATTTTTTAGTCAATTTGTCCATTGCTGATCTCCTGGTAACATTAATCTGCATGCCGAAGGCAGCCATTGAAGCATACAAAATGACATACGACTTGGGTCGGTACTCCTGTAAGATATCTTCATATTTACAATGTAAGTAAAATTTATTTTTGGGGAAAAATATAATAATTTCATTCAAAACTTCATTTGGAAACGATGAAAAATACTCGAAATAATACAACAATTAACTGTTTTAAGTACAGAATCAGTACTGATTATTCGATAGCCTTCATTCTTCACTCAAGTTCTGTTGTCTAAATCTAAATGGAAACATATACCGAATATGTCAAATCGATTAATATAGGCCAAGCAAATTAGTTTAAAAAAATGGTTGGGCATTACCTCAGAATTTTATCAAGATGCGTCGATTTACATGAAATTTTGGATATAAGCTATACTTGTCTCCTACTCCTTCCTTATGCCGATTTATGCTTATTATTTTTAAGAGGTGAATACAGCCCCTTTATCCAAAATTAAAAGAAACTTGTTCTAACGTAAATCGTAAATCAAAGCAATTTTTGGGCCTCACTAGCGTTTTATAAAGTTTAATGAAGATCTTGGTCTTCATATACTTCAAGACCGTATAAACGACCACCTTTCAGCATAAATTTGTAGAAATGGGTCTTTGATGAAATAATTAATTAATTTCAATAGATTTTTTATAACAATATATAAATGTTAGTTTTAGTTATTTTAAGTTTTCAACCCCTAAAAGCAACCTCTATCTGTTCAAAATAACAAATTAAGTTATCATTCAAACATTTCATTTGTTCATCACTCTATTAACGTGAAATTAAGACTTTTGTGTCAAGAAACTAGTCTGATTCTAAGTAGCTGTCGTCACTGTCAATTATTTCTTCATCTTGGCCAATATTGGACAACTGCACATTCCCCAGATGTAGCGTTACAAAAACGAAATCAGTTTTCTGCAGGTGCATGACGCATTACATCATTTTTTGCAGTAACAAAAAATTATTTTCAACAGGTGGTGCAGGTGTTTTTTGCATCTTTGTGGGCTGCAAATATCTATTATTATTATTCAAACCGCAATCAACTGAATTGGAAGCTTTATTACCTAGCCCAATTTGAACTTGATGATTTTAGGCGAGCATTTATTTCATCGGCAGTCGTCGATTTTGGAATCAGTAATTTCTTCCATATACTGGTGACACAGACTCATGGTACACCCCCATTTTCTCCCTTGTTTCTGTAGCTATATTTCTAGTTTTTCCGGAAATGACATCAACTTTGGATTTACATTTTTGAAATCTCCATAATTTTTTCATCTGATGATAGCTCATAGTTGATATTTGATTCGTCAGAACGCCCATTTTAGTTTTTGATCTAGAGAGCCATGAACTCCCTAAAATTATTCCAAATAATTAAAATAATGCTTCACGATAGTATTTTCGATTTAAAAAATATCGTGGTTCGAAATAAGTACTGAAAAAATAAACCAAAACCTTTTTTTCACTCGAAACTCTGTTTTGTCAAATGGTAGCATAATGGTACTCTGACGTCATTCGAATGTACCATCGGTGGGGTATCCATCCATATCAACTATTTTTCTGTATAACCAATACGAACACGATAATGGAGTTTAGACAAGTTTAAGTGTCTTCTCGGTTCAATCACAATAACTTATCAAGGAAGCTATCGAACACAAACAACAATTTGAAGTTGGTTTTTTTTTTTCTAGATATGTCTAAAAGTGCCTTATAGTGAGTATATTCAATGTTCCAAATTTCAAAAAAATAGCTACAGAAACAAAGAAGAAAATGGGGGTGTATCATGAGTCTGTGTCACACTGTATATTAGTAGAATGGAATTTTGTCCAAAATATTTCGTCATAAAAGTTTCTTTAGTGTTCAGAAGAAAGATAGGTAAAATAACATATGGATTCAGATGCGTTAATATTATTAGAAAATATAGTTCTCCGTATATAATACTTTCAAGAAAACGCTATTAACCGTAGCAACACCTACTGGCGTTATTATCAAGAAGAAAAATTATTTATTATTAATTTTTTTTTCATTTCATCAAATTTTTTAGAGTTTCAATGTTAACCCCACCGTAGAAAAATCCAACAAAAAAACTGTCATAACAAACAGTTCATCCAATCTTGAGTTGTAAATGGTGTAACCAACAATATGGCCGACTGAGTTTTATATATTAAGATTAATGACAAAGGACATGACAAAATGAAACATAACAAAACTAAGAACACAATATATATCATAAATAAATAAATAAATAAACTGGACTGTTAGAAAGCTATGATTAACTCTGAAACTCACCAAAGGCAAATTATGCTTTCAATTATTGACTAAAAGAGGATTACCAAAGACGGAGAATTATATCGAAAGATCTTTTTTGTGAAGGACATCATTGGGTCATTAAGTTGTTCAATTGATGTCGCTTTCCAAAACGTTAAATCAGATGTTTTATTGTTTATGGTTCTCCAATTTTTGAAAGTATAATTTAGCATTTTTAAGTGAGTTTTAAGTCATTTTATGGTACATAAATATAGGGTTGTTTGGTTTTCATATTGTCGTGATCCTTTTTATTCATTTAACATGACTGAATTGAGCGTGATATGTATTTTCTGTTCTGAAAAACATCAATTATTGGTTGCAAGCCGAGATATGCTGATTTATTTTACACTATTAACTTACTGCACATGATGTTTGGAAGAAGTGACCCTTTGAGATTCGATATGAAACGAACGAAAAAATTAATAATGTTCATCCATGTGTATGAAAGATAACGACAACATAATCTCGGCGCTGAAATTCAAAAAAGAAGAAAAAATTAACAGAAGTTTACTCCACTATCGAAATAGTCCTGAGAAGTATTGGCACCACCCTGATAGGAAAAGATCGGATTTCATCCATTATTTCAGCTGAAAATCACGAAACTCATTCAATAATTAATTATTGACCCAAATATCAATCTGTATTTGTTAATTTTTTCAACTTTCCAACGTGAAACATGAAATATTTCAAAACTGAAATATAACTCTAGCGTTTCTCGTCAAATATGATGAATACGTGAACCAAATCAAGTTTCGGATCACATACTTTTCACGAAGGACAAAAGGGTCTAGCAATAGGTAAAGCCGCTACTGGAGTTATTAGTTGAAGGATTCAATTCCGGAGTTATGCTCATCCCTCACATTGTTGCTTTGAGTGAATGTTTCTGTACGTTGTTCGGAGGAAATGCTGATAAGAAGTTTGGAGCTATACAAACAACATTTTAATCATTCCAGCCTTAACGAATTTGAGATTTATTCCCTAACTTTTCTCTGGTCATACTCTTCGAATATTTCAGAACATCTATCTCATCATGACGCTTTTAGATATTCCGTTTTCCCTGTTCACTTCAAAAGACGTAAGAATATTATGTAATTTTTTCTATTCAGATGAACAAAATTAGTGAAAATCATGCCCTCCTAAATATACCCAACAGCAGCAGATCTTGCATCTCGAGATAATAAAATTTGTTGAAGATTCTCGTACCTATCTTTTGCAGACCCTCATTATCATATACACTGCGCAAAAAAATTAACGCACATTTTGGAAATCTCAAATTTATTCTACAACTGAAGGTGTCCTCAATGATAATTATTTTTATCAGAATTATGCATGCATATATTATCCACTTTCAATGTTTTTCTTCAATACAGATGTTTATTCCCACTAAAAAGAGATGATATTATCAGATTTTGAATGTATTGGCTCCATTTTAAAATAAATTGTTCTCGATGAATTCAAGTGATCAATAGTTTTTCTTTCGTTTGATTTTCTACAATCGATCAAGATTTGACCCAAGAGTCCAAGGGGAATGTGCCCAAGCGGTAGTTTTGCGAGAAGAAAAGTGGACATACACAAGAATTGCAGGAAGGTTTGGAGTTTCCCATACAAGTGTGTCCAGAATGTTGCAGTGATTCAGGAAGACAGGTATGAATGTCCGAAGACCAGGACAGGGTAGACCACGGGTAACAACTGCCATTCAAGAACGTTACTTAAGAGTTTCTTCGTTGAGACAACGGTTTGCAACCGCTCGCCTCCTTCAAAATCAGCTTGAGCAAATTCATGGGGTACGAATTAGCACTCAGACAATAAGAAATCGCCTCAGAGAATATGATTTCAGGCCTCGTGTCGCAGCAAGAGGTCCAGCTCTTACCCCAGCCCATCGAAGGCAGGTTTGGATTTTGCGAGAGAGCATATCCATTGGGAAGAGGCCGATTGCGAAAGAGTTCTCTTCAGAGATGAGTCTAGATAGTGCCTCCCTCATTGTGATCGACGTTTCCTTGTATACAGACGTCTACATGAAATATATGCTCAGTGCAATTTCCTGAATACTACTGGTTTCGGGGGAGGATCGATTATGGTATGAGTTGGAATATCTTTGAACACTCGCACAGACCGAGTGGTCGTTGATAATAATGTCAAAAACTAATCGTTTCAGTCTTCTTAAAAGGATCTCTTCTTTACGATATGGCTTTACCTTCAGGCAGAGCCTCAATCTACTTCGAGTAACAACAACTTTTATTTCCAAAATTACAGAAGTGACGATTCTTAAAAACTACTATCTGTCAACTTGACTTTTCAAAAACCTCAAAAAACAAAGTAGTCGAAATCCAACACACTCCCACCCTGTGTCATTAAAACAACAATAATTAATGACACAATCAAATTCAATATTACGCTAGGGACCTTTACAGGTCTTCTTATTCTCTCTAAGAATACTCATCGAAACTTCTACTCCAACATGACAAATCTTGATATGCTCTTCGAAAATCAAATGTGTCCTTACTTCATAGTTTGTGTGCAATACGAATGTCATACTAAAATCCTCTGCATCAGATCTATCAGATATTTTTGTTCGCAGTTTGCTCAGCCCTTCAATTTTCACTTTTTCGTAGCTTATTTCCTCTTCATCAATGCCAAAATTCTGCCTAGACCATTGGGACATCGGATCACATAACCACCTAGGAGGATCCTCCCACCATCTTTCATCAGCTAGTGATTGAAGAGAACAATCTCGAGTTGGGGGATCTACTGCATTCATTCCACCAGATGAATGATACCAGTCTATAGGTTCAGAAAAATGTTTTATTTCTTCGGTGTTCCAAATCAATGTTTCCCAATTTTCTTTCTCAGTTGAAGAGTCGGAAAAATCGAAATTAATAGATGAGGGGGGATGACCTTCGATCAAAGGTATGCACACTTCATTTCTCTCATCATATCTCGGTTTGAATGTTGTTGGAAAATGTTCCATAACAAGCTCTTTTTGCTCCCGTAGTGCTTCAGTTCTTTCACGAATTTGAATACCATCAATAAACTGTCTAAGTTCAAGTTTGGGGACCTTCAAATTCTTTTTCGATTCTGGTTTCATGGAGCCGCTTCCTTGACATATTAACTTGTGAAATCTAAATTTCATCTTATGATATTGATAGCTCATCGTATCCATTAATTCCATTTCTGCATTCATTGTTGCTTCGTCAACATCTGAATCCAACATCAGATCAATCATTAGTTGATTCAGTTCGGACAATTGAAGCATTCTTTCATCCAAAACTTTGATGTCACCATGTATTTTTCTTTGGAGAATTCTTCCTTCAACTTTTCATTAATCCTGATAAAAGCTGTTCTGTTTAGAGATAGGGCTTTCTTGGTTTTTTCCATATTTTGTAATAGAAGAGTCCTGTCACGGTCGCCAAATGTCAAAAACTAATCGTTTCAGTCTTCTTAAAAGGATCTCTTCTTTACGATATGGCTTTACCTTCAGGCAGAGCCTCAATCTACTTCGAGTAACAACAACTTTTATTTCCAAAATTACAGAAGTGACGATTCTTAAAAACTACTATCTGTCAACTTGACTTTTCAAAAATCTCAAAAAACAAAGTAGTCGAAATCCAACAAATAACAACAACAACAACTTTATTCCAAATAATGTTGATCGCTACATAATTCAATGCATATACACACCAACAATAAATGAAATGACGTCACAGCACAGTAACAAATATGTACATTAGACCAACTGTGCACCAAAATATTCTGCCAAGTTATATGGCTCCAAGTTTGTCAGCAAAGAATACACTTCTTTTCTGAATTTTTTGAGATCACTTATACATTTTATTCTATTAGGCAGTTTATTGAATATTCTTATACACATATATGATGGGTTGTTCTCTGTCAATGTTAGTCTATGTATAGGATAATTTATATCCAATGATCTAGACGAGTATTTTTGAGTTATATTGAAATTATTTCTATTTTTAAATAAGAATGTTAAACAATCATTTAAATATAGGCCACTTACAGTTAAAAGACCTTTTTGTTTGAATACTCCCCTACAACTTTCTCTGTATTTCATTTTATACATAATCCTTATTATTCTCTTTTGAATTATGAACATTGTTTCTAAGTTTTCTCTACGTCCCCAAAAAATTATGCCGTATCTTAATTTAGACTCAAAATTAGCATGAAACAGTATTTTAAGTGATTCTACTCCAACATACCTAGAGGTTATTCGCATAGCATAACAAATTCCACTGAGTTTTTTTGACACAATGTTTGTATGGTAGTCAAATTTCAAAAATCTATCAATGTATACACCTAAGAATTTTGTGTATTCCGAGAGAGAAAATTCATTCTCATTTATGGTTATTTGTTCTGGTTTTTCTAATCTACATCGGTTAGTACTAAAAATTACAACGTTCGTTTTTTTCTCATTTAACATCAATTTATTTTGTTTAAACCATGATTGTGCTCTGTTAAAGAAAATTTCACTTTTATAAATCAATTCTGCCATTGTTTTTGCTCCTACTAACAAATTCGTGTCATCAGCAAAACTTGAAATAGTTGAATCTGAGTTAAGTGCGATTTTACACAAATCGTTTATAAAGATTATAAATAATATTGGACCTAGAATACTGCCTTGTGGTACACCCACAGTGTTTTCTATCTTCTCTGATCTCGCTCTAACACCGTCCTTTCTTATTTCAACTCTTTGGCATCTAGCTGAAAGATAGGATTTGAACCATGCCATAGCATTTCCTCTAATACCGTACATGTAAAGTTTTTCTAACAATTTATTTCGATCTAATGTATCATAGGCTTTGGATAAATCTAAAAATAGTCCCAAAGCAATGTTATTATCTTCAATTAAGTTGACTATATTCTTTGTGAATTGAAAAATAGCAGTTTGAGTTGATCTTCCAGCCAGATAGCCATGCTGTGTTTCAGTAAAAATACCACTATCATTAAAGAAAGCAAGTACCCTGACTACAATCACACGTTCAAAAATCTTTGAAAAACTCGGTAATAAACTAATTGGACGATAATTATTTATATCTGTTGGATCACCTGTTTTTAGTAAAGGTTTGATTAATGCAGTCTTTAAACCTTCTGGATATATCCCATATTTGAGTGACTTATTAATTATATATGATAAAGCATATTTGACTTCCTCTATGCAGAATTTTGCAATAAATATAGGAATTTCATCTTCCCCACTACTATTTTTGTTTTTCAAAGATCTCGACAGCTCGACAATTTCATCCGGAGTAGTAGGCTTCAAAAAAATTGACCTACCACTCCCAGTCACATTACTGCAATGATCTACTGAAGAACAATCAAAGCTATGCAGTATCTTAGACACACTGTCTTCAAAATGCAAATTAAATTTCTCAGCAACATCAAGTGCATTGCCTTCAATTTCACAATTTGTTTTTATTTTATGTTTACCTTTGATTTGGTTACATATTTTCCACATAGTTTTGTTTTTGTTGCCAGATTTTTTAATTTCCTCCTGAAAATGTTTTGCTTTCAACCTGCATAATAGCTCATCATATTCTTTTTTTGTTTCTTTATATAATTGTTTGTATCTACTATCCTGATTGCTTAAAACCAACAAAATATCTAGCCTATTCTTACATTCTACCACCTGAGAGTCTTGCTTTAGTTTTGTTGCAGTCTGTTTTTTTCTAATTTTCAATTTTAACGGAAAACATTCATCAAACAGTCTGAAAAATTCAGAGCTGAAATTATTCCACTGTTCATTCACTTCACCTTCATCTACACTATACACTGTCTTCCAATCTTGTTCTCTTAGTCTTGATATGAAAGTCTGCTTCGCCTCTTCGTTAAAAAATCTGGTATACTCTCTTACGTTTTCTTTTGTTGTTTGCACTGCAAAAGTTAACTTTTGCGCTGTGTGATCTGAAAGATGCATTCTCACAACACTACTTTTAAATTTCATTATGTTCGTACAAATGTTATCCAAACAACTTTCTGACTCTGGTGTTATTCTGGTCATTTCATTCACAGTATGATGTAATCCAAACGATGCTAACTGGTTGATGAAGTCGGTTCTGTCCTTATTTGTATATTCGATATGTATATTGAAGTCGCCTGCTAACAGAATGCAATCGAATTTATATTCTCTTGTGGATATTAAGAACAATTCCAGCCTATCAAAAAACATATTGACATCTGAGCCACTTGGACGATATACTGAAGCCACTATGCAGACAGCACCATCAACATTACACTCGACAGCAGCACACTCAAAGATACCACTGATACTCAAGTTTGTTAGTTTTTTTAATGGTTTACATTTTATGTCTTCTTTTATGTAGACTGCTGATCCTCCATGTTTACCTTTGTCCCTACAAAAACTAGAAATTAGTTTGAAATTTTCGATTGCCATGACTTTTAACTCTTCTTCAGTCTTCCAGTGTTCAGTTATGCACACCATAGTACACTCTGGATGATTTTTCAGTTCACATTCCAGTTCGTTAGATGCAGTACCCAACCCCCGGACATTCCAGTGAAATAGTCCAAGACTTGAACTGCACCCGCCTTTTGATAATGAACCCGCATTTCCTAGGTATTTTGGGTATGCATAAGGTGCTACTTTACTTTTAATTGTTTCTATTGGCTCGGGTATAGTGTTTGTGATTGTTGTATTCACTACTGGGTGTGAGGTTCCTTTTCCCCTGCATTTTGTTCTAAAAAATGTTTGCCACGGTAAAAACTGAACCTCTCAAATCTGATCCCTACTGGCCAAAACTCATTACTGTATACAGTCTCTTTCATATCCAGTGGAACACCCACCATGAAACACTTCGAGTTATCTTCCATTGGTTTTGTGTTTAGAGCTGACACTGATATATCTTCTTTTTCGTATTTACTTTTATTTGCAATATATTCTTGAATATGTTTCTCTTCAACACTTTCTTGTGCCTTTGAGATGAAAAGCCAAATTCTTTTATCCTTCTTGATTGGTTTGGTTGATTTGAATGAATTTTCATCTTCGGCTGTGTGTGTACCAACGTTTCTCACTTTTTTACGTCTGTTTCTATATCTAACTGTCTTAAATTCGTTCAGATTTTCTGATTCGGGTTTGTTATTTGTTTCTCCTCCTAAATTAGTCATAGCAGGAAAACTTTTATTTTGTTCATGTTTATGTTTCATGTTTAGGTTAATTACATCGGCGGTAATTTGATTATCTTCTATGTTTTGTAGTTTGTTTGCACTCGGTGTTTCCACTTGATTGCTGTCACCTGCGATGTTTACATTTTTTCCTGTTATCGCCTGCGTATGGTTTTTTGCTTCAGAGCACTTATCTTGCATGGATTCAATTTTAATACGTAATAGACTGTTACATTCAGTTAATACACTATTTTTCTCCTGTGTTTCTTTCAAAAGTTGCTTTAAATAAGCAATTTCAATGTTTAGTATTTTATTTTGTGTCACCAAATCGTCACTTGGTTTCACAGACTCAGTTGTGTACTGTTCTAGTCTTTCATGCTTGCATTTTGCATTTTTCGCGTTTGCTGACTGTCGCATGCAGGATGGATGAAAGTTATCCAGACACTTGGCACACTTTACATCACCTGTCACACTTTTACCGCAATGGGCACATTTAAACTCGCTATTTTCGAAATTTTTATGGGAACTCTGTTCCGTGTTATTCTCTCCCGGCGCCATCTTTCTCTAATAGAGCTATGAATGCTGATAATTATATAAGGAACTTACTTGAAGAGCATGTAGTGCCATTTGCCCCATACATTGGTGAAAATATCATTTTTATGGACGATAATGCCAGACCCCATCGTGCGCGCATCGTTCAGGAGTACCTTGAAGAGATTGAAGTCTCTCTAATCCGAATGGCCAGCAAGAAGTCCAAATCTCAATCCGATTGAGCAGGTTTGGGACAATCCAATAGAAGGCTGAGAAGTTCAGAAAATCATCCAGCTACTCTTACCCTGAGTTGCAGGAACGTCCATTTAATTTAATGCTGCCTCAATTTTCCATTAAACGGAGTATCCATGGCTACCGTCTATGGATATTCCGTTTAAGGGAGAATTAAGGCGGCATTAAATTTTAATGGACGTTCCTGCAACTCAGTGTAAGTGACTAAGGAATCCAACTCGGAGAAATCTGGGCAATATTAGATCAGAACATTTCAAGATCACTCATTTTGAGTATGAACCGTCGTTGCCAAGCTGTTATTAACACAAGGAGTGGAAATACCCAGTATTAAATCACTTATCAGCATTTCAGTATTTTGAAAATTGTTCATTCTTCTTCTTTCACATAAGATTCAGTGAAATCCTGAATTTTTCTTCCATTTAATGTGACTTGTTTCATTCAAAACCTTCCCGAGAGAACATGAAAAATTAGGTATAAAGTCAATGTAGAGTTAACTTTCATCAAAATTGAGATTTTTAGAATGTGCTTTAATTTCTTTGCTAAGTGTGAATATCACAATATATATCAAGTTATGAAGGACTGTCTCAAAATTTTTCTTTATGAAATGTTTTATTTTCCAGGTGTTGCCGTATCATCTAGTATATTCACCATAACAGCTATGGCGTTAGATCGGTACCTCGCCATAGCAAAACCGATGGGTTTCTTATATCGCTGCTTCAACAAGAAAACCACCACTATTGTTATAATAAGTTTGTGGTGTTTCTCATTTGCGCTTTTATTCCCAATGTATATAATCGTGGACTTACACAATGAACACTTATTTTTTCCCATGGGTGTGAGGATAGACGTGGAGATCTGCTATGAGGACTGGACGAACTTCAGTCTCATCTCCAGAGAAAACATGGGAGTCATATGGTTCGTTTGTATTTTTGCAGTTCCAGGTAGGATTCTTTTCATTCATGTCTTAGTTAGGAATCCTAAAGCCTCTGAGAAGCACAAACTGGCTAACATGCCTGGGTACATGGTAAAAATATTTTTTTTAGATACTAGCATCCAAGAGAATGGGTGACTTTGTGTTTCTGATGTGAGAAAATATGTTTTCAAGAGCTTGAGACAACGGAAAAAAATTTCTACCCTTTCATCGAGTACATGATGAAATCGTTATATTTTCCAAACAATAAACCATGTGTATGTTTTAACAGAGTTTGATGAGAAAACTTCAGTAAAAATAACACTTTATACCCGGCGAGAAATGTAGTATATTGAAGGATATCTTCTCATTCTAGTATCTCAGAACGTTCAGAAGATAAAGCATCTCAAGGTTCCTTAAACCCACTAACGACATTTTTCTCACCAAAAATTCAAACTTATTGCGGGAGCAAAATTACTTATATGGGGGTACACCCTTATAAAGTATTCACAGATTAACTGAATAAGCGGAATAACCAACTACAAAATAATAAACAAAATCATGATTCGAAATAACAAACAAAATATCTTAGAAAAAAACAAACTACGTCTGAAGAAAATGACTCAAAAATTACCATGAAATATGTCTACAAGTTCTTGAATTTCATTTCAAGTATTATAAATTGAATACAGTAAAATACAAATAAAGGCATACTATCAGAAAACAGAGAAAAATCAATGATGCAGATCGCTGAAGGTTAGTAATATAAAAAAATGTATAAATAAGAGAAATTTAGAATGAAACTAATGTTCGAACAGGGACGGGCTGAAGCCAAATTTTTTGGGATGTAGGGGTGAAATCAATCGAAATTTTTTCAATTTGACATTGAATTAACAGGAAACCGTTATACATATTATGGTATAATATTTGTTTCGGAAAAAAATTCAAAATGATGAATTTCAACAGAGTGAGGGGTGATTAACTTCTTTTCCATCTACCGAACATACAATTAAGCAGATTTTATGGAGTTTGTTTTTTCACGAAGAGTATATTGATGTTGCTTGGAACTTTGAGAAACACTACTTGTTTGTTTCTTCAGTTTTGTATTTTTTCTTCATTTCATTAAATCTGGGAGCGAAGGCACGACTCATTTTCATCAAAGAAAATATTTTCTCTGAGAAATCTGTTCTTTTTATTCTGTGAGAGGAGTAGATATTCGGAATTAAAGTGATATGAAATTAGCGTTGATTTTCCAAGTACCCAATATTCAATAATGTGAGCTTCTTTATTTTATGAATCGTTTTTTTTTATTGAAGATTACCTTGGGGTGTGTTTGGAACTTTGAGACACACTTTTTGTTTCATTCCGAGTTTCATTCTTCAATGTGGTTCAGTTTCATCCTTTGGTGTATTTCAAAATTTCAAGCATCATAAAACAAGGTATTCTTCACAAAAAAAGCAGATTTCATGAAATAAAGAAATATACATGATTGAATGTTGGGTTGATGAAAAATCGAAGGTAATTACTTACCACTTCGATGAGATTCATAATATTGAAACTGCTCATCAATAACATGATTTAATTTCACAGAATAATACGAACAAAATTTTCAGAAAATAAATTTCGTTTAAAAAAAAATGAGCCTTACTGCCATGAAATAAAGAAAAGCAACATAACTAGTATAGGGAATAAAACAGAAAATGTGTGTCATAAATCAAGATACTTAAAAAAAATAGATTTCCAATTATTGAGAAGGGAAGCGGTTTTAAACTAAATCATTTATATTGGAGAAACAATTTTGAACAAAATTTCCTTATTTGTGTTGACGATTTCGAACTCTTTGCAGCGTTTATTGTAGTTAGTGTTTAGAATTGAGGATATAGTTAGTATCTTGAACGATTTTTGTTGTGACATTTCTCTCACACTTTTTGTCGTTCGAGCATTTTCTGTTCATATTTTTTCTTGTAATTATCTAAACGCACTACATAACTCAAACTTCACTTCGATTTTTTTTGTTGATTATTTATTTACACATATTGTTTATTCGCAAAACTATTACACAATGTACGAAGAGCGTACCTGATGATGATTCTGCTTACCTGAAAGTTACAGCTTAAATTTGTGATACCAGATGCTTTTTTATGACACAATCCATGTGACGTTACTGAAATATTTACATCTACTTCTTGAGGCCGCATCTCTCCCAACACTTGATCAGGGACGGGCCCAAGGAGGGGGATGGGGGGGGATGATCCCCCCCCCAATGTTGAATGAAGTTGGCAAATTTTCAAAGCAGTCGGAAGATTTTCAAAGGAGTTGGAAAAATTTCAAAGCAGTTGGGAAATTTTCAAAGCGGTTGGAAACATTTCGAAGCAGTTGGAAAACATTTCAAAGCAGTTGGCAAAATTTCAAACCAGTGGGAAAAAATTCCAAAGCAGTTGGAAAATGTTCAAAGCAGTTGCGGTAAAATTTCAAAGCAGTTGAAATACATAATTGCGAGAGAGATATGAAATACGAAGGAATCTGAATTAGAAAAAACAAGTTTGCAATCAGTACTTGACAATATATTTATAGCCGGCAATAAATGGTATTCAACCCAATATTTTTACTATCAAGTATTGGGAGAGATGCGGCCCCAAGAAGTAGGTACCTAGTTGTAAATTTTTCAGTTACGTCGCATGGACTGTGTCATAAAAAAACCATCTGGTATCATAAATGGAATCATTTTTATGTACGCTCTTCGTACATTGTGTTAGAGTTTTGCGAATGAACAATATGTATGAATAAATTTGAATAATGAACCAAAAAAGATTCAAAGTGAAGTTTGAGTTATGTGGTGCCTTATAAAAATTCCAAAAAAAAAATTTATGAACAGAAAATGCCTGAAGGACAACAAGTGTGAGAGGAAATTATGGGTAGTGACCACAGCATACCCTAAGTCACAACAAAAATCGTTCGAAACACTAAATACATCCTCAATTCCAAACACTAATTGAAATAAACGCTGCAAAGAGATCGAAATCGCCAACTCAAATTAGCAAATTTTGTTCAAAATTGTTTCTTCAATTTAACTGATGTAGGTCAAAATCGTTCTCCTGCTAAATTGGGAATCTGTTTTTTTTAAGGAATTTTCTTGATTCATGAGACATACTTTGATATAAATTTTCTGTTTTATTCCCTAGTAATAATGCTTTTCTTTATTTCATGGAATGTGTAAGCAGAAGTAAGGCTCATTTTTTATCAAACGAAATATATTTTCTGAAAATTTTGTTCCTTTTATTCTGTAAAATGGACCCATGTTACGTATGAGCAGTTTCAATATTATGAATCTCATCAAAGTATTCAGTAACTATCATTGATTTTTCATCTACCCAACATTCAATCATGTATATTTCTTTATTTTATGGAATCTGCTTTTTTCGTGAGAAATATCTTGTTTTATTATGATGCTTGAAATTTTGAGATACACCAAAGAATGAAACTGAACTAAATTAAAGAATGAAACAAAAAGTGTGTCTCAAAGATTCAAACATACTTCAAGATATTCCTCATAAAAAAAAAAGATTCCATAGAATAAAGAAACTCACATTATTGAATATTGGGTAATTGGAAAATTAACGTTAATTTCTCATAACTTTGATTCCCAATATTTACTCCTTTCTCGTAATAAAAAGAATAGATTTTTATAAAAAAAATTTTCTCTGAGGAAAATGAGCCTTGCCCTCGCTTCTAGATTTCATGAAATAAATAATTAAAGAAGGGCTACAAAACTGAAGAAACAAACAAGTAGTGTTTCTTAAAGTTTCAAGCAACATCAAGATACTCTTCATGAAAAAACAAACTCCATAAATGTTCGGTAGATGGAAAAAAAAGTTAATTACTCCCCACTCTGTTGAAATTCATCATTTTGAATTTTTTTTACCTAAACAAATATTATACCATAATATGTATAACGGTGTCCTGTTAATTCAATGTCCAGTTGGAAAATTTTCGATGGATTTCCCCCCCCAAAAACTTGGCTTCGGCCCGTCCCTGCACTTGATGGTAAAAATATTGGATTAAATACCATTTACTGCCGACTATATATTGTCAAGTACAAACTTGTTCTTTCTAATTCAGATTCCTTCGTATTTCATAACTCTCTCGGAATTATGTTTTTCCAACTTCTTTGGAATTTTTTCTAACTGCTTTGAAATTTTGCCAACTGTTTTGTAATATTTTCAACCCTTTTGAAATTTTTTTCAACTGCTTTGAAATGTTTCTAACTGCATTGAAACTTTTCCAACTCCTTTGAAAATCTTGGGCCCGTCCCTGCGTTCCAATGACAAGATAAAAAGGTATGTTCATGGAAAAAAAATTGATGGCACCTCGACGCAAATTTTTACACTAATCTCACTTTCGTGTCTGTCGTTGGGTTTACCAAAATGAGTTAATCACCTTGTATATGATAGCATTCCAATAAAAATGAAAATTATGAAGGATAATAGCTTTTTAAAATCGGCCTTTATTATACTATCGGGCTAGTCTTTTACACAACTCTAGTTGAAAACTAGTAGGATATTCAGGGATTTCTGTCACGAAAGCTTTGGTTTATATGCATAGTTACGTTGCCATTCCGTGGGCTGCAACAAATGTGCCGTTTTCTCCATCGAATCCTACCACGTTTCATATTTTCAAAGGTCTGGATGTGAAATGAATGATTTCAATGGCTAGCGATAGCTATTGATGTCCTTTCCCACCGAGCTAGCATCTTACTCCGACATATTTCACAAGAGGCAATTTCATTGAATTCTGAATGTTTTCCTCCCTTTTACACTATATCCGTTCCGAAAAATTCAGCAACGCCTTTCACAATAAATAACGATATAATGCCTTATTCGTTCCAACGAAATTACTATTTATGTATGGAAGAGTATAGCATATAATTATTGTAAAACAAAGATACAACAAAAATTCTTCTCAACAACTCTACTAAAACTTTTCATTTGAAACCAAAATGTTCGAAGAATAAATTTCTTCGATTAAAATATCACTCTCTCAAAAATTCACTTATTTATTTGGATATTCGGGATTCAAACAAGCCTAATGAAGTATTCAGAATTTAATCATAGTTTCACAAGATAAACCAAAAATTACAATGGAAAATATGCCCATAAACATTTCAAAAAACTGAAACAAAAAATCAAAACAGACAGGGAAAATATTTTCTCTAATTCTGTATCAAATCTGTTCATTCTACCACATCTACACCATTTCCAATTGTAATTCAGAAATCGTCAATTGACATTCAGAAAACATCAATCGTTTTTCAGATTAGTCAATTGTATTTCAGAAAACATCAAATGTTATTGAGTGATCCGAAATCCTGAAAATCAATTGACTAATCTGAAATTCAATTGACGCTATCTTAAATGGAAGTGACGATCTGAAATACACTTGAAGGTTTTCGAATAACACTTAGAAATGCTAGAATATTTCATGGTTATATCTTTTGATTAGATGTTGGACTCCTGCCTTGAATTCATTCCCTATCTGTCAAATTTATGAGAGGAAAAACAATTCTGCCAATTAATATTATTCATTGCAAAAATCACTAAACATTATTCATGGAAATATCTCATTAATTTCAATAGAAATCCAACGGATAAGAGGAAACTTCCAATGTCGAAAATTATCTGTTTTTAGATGTTCATAGGTAATTCATTAGTTCATTAACTTTCGTTGATGTCACTACAAAATTGATATCATCGATATGGGTAACTGATTTACATGGTATTCCAAGTTCCAAAATACTGGAGCATAAGTTGTTCACATATATGATGAGAGGAGGGGTCCTAAAATACTTCCTTGTGGCACTCCTATAACAGTATTGATCTCCCCTGAAATGAATAGGACCCCATCAACGGTTACCATGACCTTTTGCTTTCTGGTATACAGGTAACTTCTAAACAGGTGGGCACTGATTTAGGGCCACTTCTGAAATCTCATTGAGTGAAAGAGCATATACAGAGTTCTTTTCTCGCATGTCATTGGAGATGTGAAACTTCATTTTGTCGCAATTGGATGCCTTAACTATCGAAGTTTTCTATGAAGATTTTGTCCCTGAGAATGCCAAACATGGCTGAAACCGGTACATCTCTTATCTAAGTGACAAAATCTAATATCATTTCTCCAACCTCATGATGAAAGATCTCTGAGCATGGGAATTGAAAATGATATTCATTTCGATGATTACTATTTAGAATTCATCCAGGTTTCAAAAATGTTTTCAGTGTGGCTCCGTAAAGACAAAGAATTTTTTGTTTGCCGTTTTTTTCTTTTTCCTAAAATACCTCTGAGAGTAATGACATATACAGGGTGGCCATTTGAAAACGAAACAGACGAGATTACAGACGAAATAAATTTTTTCGATAGAAATGCTCGGACAGGTCGATTTTTGTTTCGAGGGGGACAACTTAAGATGTAGGTTACGGACATGGGCGCCCGCAGGATTTTTTCCCAGGGGGGGCAAAATAAAAACTTTCGAAAAATGATGGGGCTCAGTAATTCGTTTCTTTCTATTTCTTTTTTTATATTTATGCAGAAGCGCGCAGAATTTGTTCTTTTGTGGGAGGAGTCAAAGTAAAATTGATACATTTTTCTACTTCAACATTTTTTAACGTCAACAATATAAGGTTATGTGTATAAAATAAAACGGCAACTGTTTCCGAAACAAATAACATTCCAGGAAAAAATATTAACAGGAAAATAATAGTATATTCTAAAACAAGTTGTAGAATAAGCTCCTATTCCAACACGAATGCGAAATGCATGAATGTTGGATTTGCCTTCTACAACGAGTATTAGACGGTAGTTTCTCTATTCAGTCAAGTTTTCTCTCTCGAAATTCAAATAAAAATTCAGATAAGTGACTTTCGTATTGTATCTTGGCAGTTGGTGTGACGGGATTTTGAATTGATTCTCTTTGAAAATTGAGAGGATTGGAGGTCAGTACCACCACAAAATGAAAAATATAACTGAAAACAATGTTGTGATGAGTTGTCATTACAGTAGAGTACAGTAATAAACTCAATACGATACTGAAATAGGGAAAATATAAATAATATGGAGAAAGAAATAAAATAAATATTATTGCCAATGAATGATGACGAGTAACAACTAAATGAAAACAAATATACATAATATACGCTCGATAAAACGATATTCCTAATAATCATATTTTCCAAGGGTGAATTTATCAAAAAATATAAACATAGGTCAAAGTGACTCTTAACCAAAAAAGGGAGTCGTTCGGGAGTGCCGATAGAAGTGAAATCAAAGTAACATGTAAATTGTATCGTCGAACTATTCGATTATTATTTTCCAATTATTTTTGGTTTACAAAGAACAATTTATGATCGAGGATCAAAGAAGTTGAAATTGGTCAGTAATAATTTTTTATAAATTTAAAATTATTCGGAAATAATAATCGAATAGCTCGACGCTCCACTACACAATTCACTTAGTTTTCATCTCCATCATCAGTTTCCGAAGAATACCACGTTTCGGTTCTCTTACACTCCTGATTGATAAAACAATATAATAGTTGAAACGTCATACATATTGATGAGTTCATTTTATGGCACCAATATTTCGAATTAGGAAAAAAATTGTTTATACTATACTGACCTTCATTGTCTATCAGAAAATTTGTATTGAAAGCAAAAAGTAGAATATAACATACGAAAAGTCCCTCACGGAAAAATCCTCTACTTGAATAATTATAGAATAACACAATTTGAGGCAAAGACACTAAAAACGAAAACTACTCCCTGAATACAGTCCCAACGGCCAACGGGACCAACGGGTTTCGAATTCAAATATTCTTTCTCTAGAATGACAATATAAATGAAAAGATTATATATTTTCCCCCTTCTCAGAAAAAAATATCTTGATTGCAGAATGGACAATTATTGAAATGTAAGAGTAGCTGCACTTGCCCCTTGAAAAACTCCACATCAAAGATACCGCCTAATAAAAACAACTGTCCATAAAACGATCATCTGGTAACGATTGAGAAGAATTCCGATACGCATGGGTACTTTTATGAATTTATAACTTCTTAGGGGCGCGTTGAGCGATTTTGGGGTAAACAAGAATCATGAAATTCAACTTTCCATGATTTTTGTTCATCCAAAAGATGCTCTACGCGCCTCAGGAAGTTATCAATTCAATGAATACATCTGCCGATTACATACCTTTGGAAACCGGAGAATTGTTGTGAATCCAACACTTTTTTCTGGCTCCTAGGATTAGATAAATAATATTGAGGGTGTCGTGCGAAAAACGAAAGAACAGATCAAAATCTCAGGGGGGGCCATGGCCCCCCCTGGCCTCCCCCTGCGGGCGCCCATGGTTACGGACGCATAGCGCTTCAACCCTTGCTAGTACAACCCTCACCCCCAATTTTTGAATAGGGAAGATGGGGTGAGTGATACCTCATTTGAAAGGTATTTTTATACTGATTTCAGCACAGTAATTGTTTTTTCATTTTATGCATTAGTTCTCATCATAGGATTGAAAGACAGGATAACCAAGTTAACACATCCAACTCACTTGACTGAAAGTATACAGGATCTCAAAAATCTACTTCTCGCAAATGGCTATCCTAGTAGATTACTCAATAAAATCCTATACAACATGGCACCTTCACCACAAATCACGAATCCGACAACACGAGTTATCCCAGAGCAAGAACTGGTGAACACTGCATATGCTACCTTACCATACTTACCAGGACTTTCTAACAAGATTAGTTTATTATTTCAAGATCATAAAAATATCAAAATTATAAAAACAATGAAACATACTCTGAATACATTAGTTTTCAGTAGATTGAAAGACAAAGAGAAGAAAGAATATCAATCGAAAGTGGTTTATAGTATACCTTGTAGAAATTGTGAGAAAACATACATAGGACAGACATCTAATTGGATTCAAACTAGAATTACTTCACACAAAAGTGACACAAGACGTAACATGAAAAATTGCTCACTAGCAATTGACTGCAACACAAATGACCATATTATGAATTATAGTGATACAAAAATTCTTCATAGAGAATCGAATTACAATAAGAGATTATTTCTTGAAATTATGTCTATCAACGCAACAGAAAATACAATAAACTCCAAACAAGACACGAATCATCTAAACAATATATACTGCTACCTGATAGAACTTTCTAAAATGAAACATGCCACCAATACAACCCACACTATAGAAAGAGAACCGTACATAGAATGAACTCTTGACGTTTTATCAGTGTCATACTCACTTCGAGTTGATATAAAAAACTACGAAAGAAAATTCTTATAATCTGATACTGCGTCGTACTACGGATATTAAGGAAAAAAGCAAACTAGCAATTCAGAAAAACAAAGAGGAAAAACCACAATATATGTATGTTCATTGTTGGAATGATTCTCTAGACCTATTGTAACGTTTTGTATTTTATATATTTTTTACAGATCCTTGAAAAAGGTTATAAATATAACCGAAAGCTTGGAATGATATAAAAGTGTATCACTTACCTCTAACAGACTGATATTTCCCGATAAATATTGAATCTTCATCTCATCAACAGTCAATAAGAATACCATTTTCAATTTAAACATTCAGCATGGGATTTTACAACGACATCAAAAATACTCATGGAGTGGCAGCCATGAAGCACTTCAAACGTTGGGCTAGAGCTAATTCACGACTTGCTTCCTTACATAATAGAAGAATCTTCTTACTTAGATGCCGTTCCGTAGGCGTAAAACCGAAACACTTAATCAATAACATCAAAGGAATATACCAGCTATTAACTGATAGTACAGGCAGTATTAGGAATAAAATCCACAATTTCAACATTAGATTGGAAAACAATCTTCTGAATTTTGAGGTTTCCATTACTATAGAAAACATTGTTAAAATAGAAAAAGAAATATCCTCAATCAAAGATATTTTACTACCAATAGTGGGTGAATTGGTCGTTTTAAATTTTCAGAGCAAAATGAAGGTGTCTTACAATAGAAAATATCACCTTGGTAAAGAGGTCAACATAAGAAAGTTTACAAAATTGGAAAGAGAACAATCACATCCCATGAAAGTACCAGACAAATGGCTAAAGAACATCTCAGGAATAGCAGTACCGAATGATATCCTCACTCTTTTATCACTAGGTCCTAAATTCAATATAACCCCCACAATAAAAGATATTAACTTACCTAGTCTGTTGGCAGATATAGATAATATTGTCTCATTAACACCACATACAACAAGAAATATCCTTACAGCCAGAGCAGTTAATGTAGTCACTAACTATATACACACACGTCACAATACGCCAAATCTTTTCAACAGGATACTGAATAAAACTAGAAGTTTCTTCAAAAACCATGAAGATCTACTAATCACCAGGTCTGATAAAGGTAATGTCACTGTTTTAATGAAGAAAGAAGATTATCAAAATTTAGCAAAGGAACTGTTGACAGATGAAGTCCACTACAAAAGAATACCTAGGGATCCCACCAACACAATACAACAAAAAGCTAATAAATTAATGACTAACTTGAAAAAGACAATACAAGATGACTCAGGTATGATCAAAAAACACACTATATACAATTCAAAAATCCCCAAGTTCTATGGCTTACCTAAAATCCATAAACCCCAACTGTCTCTCAGACCTATCATTTCTTCCATAGATTGTCCTACGATTAGAATCACCCAATACACTACTGACTTACTCACCGCGTCTTATAACAGACATAACAACTATTATGTACAAGACTCTTTCTCTTTTTCGGAATTCATTAACAACTTTGAATATCCACCTGGATACGTACTGGTTAGTTTAGATGCAATATCTTTATTCGCCAACATAACTGCAGAACTAGCGATACAGTGCATAACAAAACACTGGAATGAAATTTCACCACACACCAAAATTCCAAAAAAACAATTTACAGATTTAGTATTGTTTATATTTGATAATACTTACTTCACGTTCGAAAACAAATTTTATAAACAAATTATAGGCACTCCGATGGGAGCCAAACTTCCACCAATTCTGGCTCAATATGTGATGGATGACTTACTAGATATACAAATACCAAAATTACCTTTTCGAGTTCCTTTTCTAAAAAAATACGTAGATGACATCGTTTGCATGATACCAGAAGGTTCTTTAAATACAGTGTTGAATATTTTCAACAGCTACAACACTTACATACAGTTTACAGCTGAAGAAGAACATGAAAATAGCCTACCCTTTTTAGATATGAAAATTAAAAGAACAGATGGTAAATTAATAACAGAATGGTATAGAAAACCTAACAGTTCTGGTAGATACCTTCATTATATGTCTTCCCACCCTTATAATATGAAGATAAACCTAATCATAGGATTGAAAGACAGGATAACCAAGTTAACACATCCAACTCACTTGACTGAAAGTATACAGGATCTCAAAAATCTACTTCTCGCAAATGGCTATCCTAGTAGATTACTCAATAAAATCCTATACAACATGGCACCTTCACCACAAATCACGAATCCGACAACACGAGTTATCCCAGAGCAAGAACTGGTGAACACTGCATATGCTACCTTACCATACTTACCAGGACTTTCTAACAAGATTAGTTTATTATTTCAAGATCATAAAAATATCAAAATTATAAAAACAATGAAACATACCCTGAATACATTAGTTTTCAGTAGATTGAAAGACAAAGAGAAGAAAGAATATCAATCGAAAGTTGTTTATAGTATACCTTGTAGAAATTGTGAGAAAACATACATAGGACAGACATCTAATTGGATTCAAACTAGAATTACTTCACACAAAAGTGACACAAGACGTAACATGAAAAATTGCTCTCTAGCAATTCACTGCAACACAAATGACCATATTATGAATTATAGTGATACAAAAATTCTTCATAGAGAATCGAATTACAATAAGAGATTATTTCTTGAAATGATGTCTATCAACGCAACAGAAAATACAAACTCCAAACAAGACACGAATCATCTAAACAATATATACTGCTACCTGATAGAACTTTCTAAAATGAAACATGCCACCAATACAACCCACACTATAGAAAGAGAACCGTACATAGAATGAACTCTTGACGTTTTATCAGTGTCATACTCACTTCGAGTTGATATAAAAAACTACGAAAGAAAATTCTTATAATCTGATACTGCGTCGTACTACGGATATTAAGGAAAAAAGCAAACTAGCAATTCAGAAAAACAAAGAGGAAAAACCACAATATATGTATGTTCATTGTTGAAATGATTCTCTAGACCTATTGTAACGTTTTGTATTTTATATATTTTTTACAGATCCTTGAAAAAGGTTATAAATATAACCGAAAGCTTGGAATTTTATATATATATATATATATATATATAGATATATATATATATATATATATATATAATATATATATATATATATATATCCACATCAAATTTCTGGAACGCTTCATTACCAGCAACCAACATGGTTTGTTGTATTCTCGAATTCAACTTAAGAACCTTCAAACTAATATATCTGAAGAAGTCACAATCAATATAATAAACAATATTGACACTATTCACTATGAAAATAACAGCATTCCTTTTCTATCATCCAATGATCGAAAACCAAAGACCTCCAATCTAGAGTGATTGGATTTCAATCCATGAATGTATTTTTTTCAAATGGAGGTATCCCAGAAATCTGTTTAGAACTTTTTCTACTTTGCTTAGTTCGACTACGTCGATGTGGAAAATCGCACACAGAGGCAGGTAGGTCATTTATAAACAATAAAAAATCAGAGAACCCAATAGACTTCACTGCCGTATTCCCGATGTTTGCACAAAACATCCGCCAGTGCGATGAGTAAACAACGTGAATTGAATGAACATTGTTCAATAGGCATAGACTTTTTCTACCATACTTTATTATACGGATTCTCAGCTATCGATCAGGGAATTTGAGCACAGAGCAAACAAATACCATGTGAGGTGAAATTTCAATCGGTACACTAGAGGGTGTATCAAGAAAAAAAGAATTCCCGTTTCTAGGATGAAGGGTGTGGAAAAAAATGGACCTTATGGAGTCGGTAAAAACTATACAGTCGTTCCCAATGTATGGTAGGTAAATTCCAAGATCCGAGAGCTGTATAACGTAACTTATTTGAACATGGCTGATTTTTATATATGTTCTGTGATATATTATTTCTTAAATAGTGTCATAAGTGTCTGACACTTTTTATGGGTCAAAACTTTCGTCAGACGCTTTGAAACAAAAAAAAAAAGAAGGAACCTATCTTCACATTTCTGGTATTTAAATATGTTATCGAGGTAATTATCAAGTAATATTTCATAAATTGGACAAATTGTTGTGACTAAACATCCCCTAAACACAAAAACGATTTCACTGAAAAATATTTGTGTTTAGTCAATGTTTAGTCACTACAATTTGTCCAACCCATGAAATATAATTTGATAGTTACCTCAATAACATATTTGAAAATCAGAAATGAGAAATTAAGTTAATTTTTTTAAGATTCAAAAATTCTGACAAAAAATTTGGCACATGAAAAGTATCTGAGACTCATTATTTCAGAAATGATATTCTACAAAAGCCCTCAACCATTTCAAATTTTTCGACAATTATATAATGTTTATAAGGATGAACAAAAAAATTCAATACGAATCAAGAAAATAAATTAAACAATATCAACAAGTTACTTTTCATCACTATCGTAAAAAATGTTGAAAATTTCACACATTAACTAATATACAGAACACTGACCGAATGGTTTGAGTGCTTTTCTTCATATCAAACATACATAAGCATATCATTTTGGGGGCAAAAGGTATTTTCAGTGGCAACTTTTTTACCTTTTTTAATTTAACAAGTTATACATGAAATTGGCTTGATTATATCGAAATATACAGGGTGTTTCACCGGGAGAGTCCATTTCAAATTTATGTGAAGATATATAAGCCAAGTTGACATTCCTTTATGATATACTAGCTCAAATCTGTCGTTCCGCTCGAGTAATATATCAATTTGAAACGGTTCTGATAGAGCCTGCAACCCCACATTCTTAACCTCATATCGAAGGAGACACAGATCGAATTGGAAATGTTGAAAATAGTTAGCGTGGGTTGTCCTCAGCAGTTAGACATTTGCCGTCGACTTTTTTATTGAACTTTCTGAACATTACAAAATTGTCTACGACTATGATTTTCTATGTCTCATAGTTTACCTAGCGTCGGCCGTAAAAGCCGAAAAAACCGGGTTAATCACCGACTTTTTCATGGGAACTCGATATTTTTCTCATTTCTTCTTGAAATTAGAATGAACCGTACATGAGAACCTTCCAAAATAAATTCTCCACATTGTAGTGAAAATTCATCAAAATCGGTCATCTGATTCCTGAGTTCATAGAGAAAAAAAAAACACACGGAAATTCACGTTTATATCAGTATAGATTTTTAAATATCAAAGACTTCTGCCTTACCGGAAATGATATCAATTATTTCTTTATGACTTTTTTAGATATATCTCCGAATACCGCATTTATTTTATGTTGTTTCCTATGGTCATCTAGAGCCGTTTTCGAGTTGTTCACTGTTTTTTGAAAAAAAATTTGAGTTGAGGCTTGTATTAGATCACTGAAGATCCAATGAAATCGAAATGTATTATCTCAGATCTGATTTTCGAAAAGGATTACCGAAAAAATATTCAACATCATTTTGTAAAGAACATAAATTTTTGGTATACTGGAAGGTAAAATGATAATCTCAAAGTTGAAATTCGAAAATAGATTTTTTTTTCAATCGATAATCAATTTGTAGGAAAAAAAATAAGTGCAAGAAATATACCCTAGGACCGCTCATGGTTGCAGCAACATAGTCAGCCTCTGTGAAAATTATTTAAGGGATCGATTTGTACTATCAGAGTGACGACTTTTGATAAACTTGAAAAGACTGATCTTACGAAGGTCATGATACACCATTCACCCTATATGTTCATCTATGTGAACAATGACACACACTATAATTGATATAATTGATCAAATCCGTTTCATGTCGTTTTCTCTGCAGTATTCATATTCCTTACTCAGATCATATTAGAATTAAATTATCTTTTTCCAGGGATTTTCATGATTTTTGGATATTCCATGATGGGCAGAACACTGTGTTCTTCAGCACCTCCATTCGACAATGATGGAGCATGTTATATGCAACAGGTGAGACACTAATCAATCTCTCTTGCAAAGGAAGTATGAATATGAAAACTTAGATCTTCGAATGGTACATTTGAAAACATCCAAAAATATAGAAAAATTGTGAAATCTTCATTATTTCCTGTCATCAGAAATGTTCATGATAATTGTCACGACGTTCTCATTTCTCATTCATATTCGTGTCATGTAATGTGGTGCAACATCACTTGAATAAACAAGTTAAAGCGTTTATTCATCTACACTGCGCAAAAAAATTAACGCACATTCTGAAAATCTCAATTTTAATGAATGTTAACTCCACATTGACTTTATGACTTATTTTTTATGTTCTCTCGGGAAGGTTTTGAACGAAACAAGACACATTGAATGAAAGAAGAATTCAGGATTTCTCCGAATCTTATGTGAAAGAAAAAAAATGAACAATTTTCAAAATACTGAAATGCTGATGAGTGATTTAATACTTCTTGATATTTCCACCCCTTGCGTTAATGTTCTGATCTAATCCTTCCCAGAATTCTTCGAGTTGGATTCCTAAGTCATTAAGAGTAGATGGATGATTTTCTGAACTTCTCAGCCTTCTATTGAGGTTGTCCCAGACCTGCTCAATCGGATTGAGATCTGGACTTCTTGCTGGCCATTCCATTCAAGAGACTTCAACCTCTTTAAGGTACTCCTGAACGCTGCGCGCACGATGTGGTCTGGCGTTATCGTCCATAAAAATGAAAATTTCACCAATGTATGGAGCAAATTGCATTACATGCTCTTCAAGAATATTCCTTCTATAACAGCATTCACAGCTCCATTATCAACGACCACTAAGTCTGTGGGAGCAGTCAAAAATATTCCACCCCATACCATAATCGATCCTTCCCCGAAACCAGTAGTATTCAGGAAATTGCACTGAGCATATCTTTCATGTGGACGTCTGTATACAAGGAAACGTCGATCACAATGGTAGAGGCGATCGTGTGTAGAAAATCAAACGAAAGAAAAACTATTGATCACTAGAATTGATCGAGAACAACTGATTTTAGAATGAAACCAATACATTCAAAATCTTATAATATCATATTTTTTTATTCCTGCTGGGAAAAAACATCTGTATTGAAGAAAAACGTTGAAAGTGGATAACATAAGGATGCATAATTCTGATAAAAATAATTATCATTGAGAACACCTTAAGTTGTAGAATGAATTTGACATTTTCATAATGTGCGTTTATATTTTTGAGCACGGTATTTTCTATATCTTTTCTCGTAGCTATGTAAGAAGTTCGAGATACGCTTCTGGATTCTTTATATTTTTATTTGAAATGATTGTGTGAAATCAACTACAATACAATAATCATGAAATTAAGAACATTTCAAAAATTTGTTCACATATCAGAGAATTATCATAACAATTTCAAGAACTTATTCTTACAGTGAACTCTCGATAAATCGAACATCGATTAATCAAACAGTTGTTCTGGACCCGATTCATACATATCTGACCCAGTGAATTTTAACCTCAATGAGTCTAGAGGGTCTAGTAGATGAGTCGAACTGCTGGAAGGGTCGTCAAGAGAACCACCACCTCTATAAGTCGTTCTTCTGACCACCATTTTGCCTCTATGAGCTGAACTTTTTGATCTAATGAATGAGACCGAAAAAAATTCGGTTCGCAAACAAATTATCCAGAACAATATATGTTTGCCGCGAAACCTCTATCCATTTGACCACACTGAAAATAAAAAGCAATGAACAAGACAGTTACATGATACGAGTTTCAAAACTTACATTTTCATTCTCTTTGGTAATGAAAAGAATGCACATTCAAGCAGATTATTCTTTCTATTATTTCCGCAGTTAATCACCATGCATTTCGAATGTCGGACAGTTTTTAACACAAAATTTATAACAGAAAAACACACAAACCAAGATTATGGAGTGAGCTAGGTGCTACTCTTGTAGATTTCGAGTTATTTCAGTGGAAAATACGCGAGAAAATACAGTCATCATTCAGCAAGAATATTTATTCAAGTCATAGATTAATACTATATATTAGTATTTATCTATGATTCAAGTATTTCTTTCAAAATTGACAACAGCCTACTAATAATCTCTATATAATCTGTGCCAAATGGACCCTAATTAAATATTTTAACCATAACCTGATTACTTTCGAAAAACAGATGTCGCTGACATCACTGTAGTCGCTTCGTTTCCCATCTTTATACTCTATAATCTTTGATAGCAGTGAGATATTTCAACTCACGTTTATAGACACTATCAATTGTTCAAAAGCAGTTGAATATTGAATACATCATCGAATAGGAGTAGATAAAACCTCAAGTCACAGTTTGTATCTATCGAACCCAAAGTTTTTCTTGCATAAGGAAATATAACCAGGGGTATACAATATTTTGGAAAACATGCTCGGCTAACCTCGAGATTTCAATACGTACTGATAAGTTGTGAAGGAACACAATGAATCCTTCGTCTACATCCACCAATGCTATATGTGACAGTGGGGTTCAAAGATAATTGACGTTGGGCCTTCAGGGGAGCTTGGGAGCATTGGAACAATTAAAACAATTAATATCAAAGTGATATTCATTTATGAAGGAACGCCCCTTGAGAAAGTGGCGAGAACCCAGCAATTTCTCTCGCTCACCTTTCTAATCTATGAACCAGAGAATTTAATAATTATTAAAGGAATGGAATCGGTCCTGTGCTCGGAGGAAATAGAAGGAGTATCAGGGTGCACGCAACAATTGTGTCATTCGACTTTATGACACGACTAAAGTGATGTGGTTTTACTTCATGTAGTGCTTCCTCGCATTATTAGACAAAATCATTACCGAAAGTGGCGCTGCATTCACCGATCATCTGTTCACCGAAACGAGTGTTGTTTCGTGCAAAGATTATAGAGAATAAAGATGGGAAACGAAGCGACTACAGTGATGTGAGCGACATCTGTAGTTTCGAAAGTAATCGGGTTATAGTTGAAATATTTAATTAGGGTCCATTTGGCATAGATCAAATAGAGATTATTAGTAGGCTGTTGTCAATTCTGGAAGAAATACTTGAATAATATTTCTGCTGAATGATGATTGTGTTTTCTCGCGTATTTTTCACTGACATAACTCGAAATCTACAAGAGTAGCACCTAGCTCACTCCATAATCTTGGTTTGTGTGTTTTTCTGTTATGAATTTTATGTTTAAAACTGGCTGACATTCGAAATGCATGGTGATTAAATGCAGAAATAATAGAAAGAATGATCTTGAATGTGCATTTTTTTCATTACCAAAGAGAATGGAAATGTGAGTTCTGAAACTCGTATCATGTAACTGCCTAGTTCATTGCTTTTTATTTTCAGTGTTGTCAAATGGATAGAGGTTGTTCTGGATAAGGCATGAAGAACTCGTACTGGCCTGATTCACAGGTCTTGTTGTACACCTCTGATATTTTCCATTTATTGTTGTTCAAACATTCTACAATTAATTTACAGTGGACTCAGTGGCGTAGTGAACTTAATTTGCGCCCGGGGCAAAAAACCTTTTTAGCACCCCCCCCCTTCCAAATTCATAATGTCATATAATATTATATGTGAAATATAATCGCAATTAGCAAAATCAATTAAGTAAGATGAACAAAGGCATAGGCTCAAGCAATACCTTGAAATGAAGTGAAGAAAACAAGAACAGATTTCGTAATGTATACAGGGTGTACCAAGTTCGACGGCCTATTAGGCGTATCTGGAGAAATGGACCAATTTGAAATCTGAAAATTGGGATTATGTTATTGTTTGACATTATCTACCGATCTAAAATATTCTTGGAGGCTCACCACTTTCAGTTATATATTCTGTTTTCGAATTTGATAGAGTATGCAATTCTGAAAACATTCGTACTCAAATCGTTGCATTCGTCAAAATACTTTCTAAAGTATCGAGAAAAAAACTGAAGAAAAAAGGGGATAAGAATATTCGATATTATGTTTGTTATTCCTAACCTAGATATCGTAAGCACAAACTGTTTTCACATTTTTGAAGGCGAAGACTGTAAGAATATTGTACATTTTCAGAATTTTGAATAACCCGTCACAGGGTGTTCCAAATGTTGGTTCTAAAATTCGTTTTTTTCAAATTTGAACCTTTTTTTTGGTGATTGGATTTTGCTAAGAAAAATGATGATAATGTTCGAACACGTTGATGCTCCTAAAGTTAACAATTCTTGAGTTATTTAGGATTTTCTGATTTTATGTTGTACGTAGCGTCAAATTCATGAAATCTGTTCCATATCAACAATGATAAATGAATTCAGAAAAGAGGTAGTCACTAGTGAGTTATTTGAATAATTTATCTTCTATGAGCAAGGTCATTGTTGAAATGAAACAGATTCTATGAATTTGAGGGTACCTACGACATGAAATCAGGAAATCCTGAATAACTCAAGAATTATTTATTTTAGAAGCATTAACATGTTGGAACATTGTCATCATTTTTCTTCGTATAATCCAACGCAATGATAAAAAAAAAATAGGGTTCTAATTTGAAAAACGAAAGTTATGGGCCAATCTTGATCCCAATTTTCGAACCAACATTTGGAACACCCTGTGACGGGTTTTTCAGAATTCTGAAAATGTACAATATTTCCACAATGTGAAAACGGTTTGTACTTTTTTTTTCACTCCCTGTATAACTGAAAGTGGTCAGGCTCGAAGAATATTTTCGTTCGGTAGATACTGTCAAACAATATCATAATAATAATTTTCAGATTTCAAATAGGTCCAGTTCACCAGAAACGCCTAATAGACCGTCGAACTTAGTACACCCTGTATATATGATCATCTAGAATTACTTCAAGATATACTTTATTCATTCATTCGTTTTATATACCTACTATACTTATGAAATAATATTAATAGAAACGCAGTTTTTAAACTTTAAAAAGATTTATATCAAGGTTAATATTCATTAGCTTCAAGTAGATAAAAATTTAATTATAATAAGAATATACGACTTGTTCATTAATATAACTCAATACTATGTATGAATTTTCCTTGCTTTTGATTAATCAAATTCATCAATAATGTCATCAGAGTTTATCATTTCAAAATTTTCTCTTTCAACACTTGAAACTGCCAAGTCACTTGGCTATCTTGTCCCATCGTTGATCGTAGATATGTCAGAAGTAATTTGAATTGATCGTTGCAGCTAGCAATTGAAGCTGAGAGAATAAGTGAAACTCTCAGGTTTGGAAATATATTCTCCATGCCAGCTTATAAAAGTCAGAAATTCGAAAGGAGATCAAGATTGAATTTCTTTTCTAGTGCGGGGTTACATTTTGCTATCACCTAATTCGTTGAAGAATTCTATTCCGTTGAAACAGTGTTATAAAATTCACCCAAATTTTTACAATTTTCTTCAAGGTCGTTGTCAACATTATCTTTGTTATAAATTTTCAATATCTAGTAAAAATTCAAATTGTATATCAGGGTCACTTAATCGTAAACATATTTCTTATGGGAGACGATCAAGAATGCTCTTCATAACGCGAGAAATTTCTCTTTCGGCAGAAAAACCAACATCTCTAACTAATTCTCTGGGTATTTTGCGGCATCTTATCACACAATATCCCTCACCGCTTATATTCTGGCGCCCCATTGTAATTTAGATTCACGTTTGACGGTTCTTTTTTCACGGCATTTTTTTAATTTTTCCATCGTGAGGAAAACAAATATATGTTTTCAATTAGTCCAGAGTATGTCACAACGATTGAGTCTTGTTTAGCTGCAGTAACTCCTACTTATTCCAGCAATTTTTTTGTTTTGCTAAGCATTTGGCGCCCCTGTATGACTAGCGCCCGGGGCATGATGCCCCCCTTGCCCCCCCCTCACTACGCCACTGAGTGGACTCTCGTTAAGTCATACTCCTAGGGACCAAAAGAACTGTTCGACTTATCTATTGTTCGGCTCACGAAACACTCGAGTTATTCAAGTGAGACTTCACTTCATTGAGAGAAAAACTCAAAGTAAACATGAAATCATCATCAATGAGAAACGAACTTCTGAGCACTGGAAACATGTCCTTAGAGGTCGAAAAATCGTATGATATTCATAATGTGTGGTGATTTGTTCGCTTACCGAATTTTCTTCGGTCTCATTCATTAGATCAAAAAGTTCAACTCATAGAGGTAATGGTGGTCAGAAGAACGACTTATATAGGTGGTGGTTCTCTTGACGACCCTTCCAGCAGTTCGACTTATCTACTAGACCCTCTGGACTCATTGAGGTTAAAATACACTGGGTAAGATATATATGAATTGGGTCCAGAACAACTGTTTGACTTATCGATGTTCGATTTATCGAGAGTTCACTGTTCTTGAAATTGTTATAATAATTCTCTAATAAGTGAACAAATTTTTGAAATATTCTCAACTTCATGATTATTGTATTGTAGTTGATTTTACACAATCATTTCGAACAAAAATATAAAGAATCCAGAAGCGTATTTCATTTGATTCAAAATAATGTGTAGATGGAAAATATATTCCTGATCAAAAAACGGAGCTCTGCTTTTGTTTTGTCGATCAGGATGTTTCTCTAAAAGCTCGACAAAGAATACTCATTTTAATGGAAATTTATGAAAAGTATAATTCGAATTTCTCGCCTATTAAAATAGTCTTCTGTACTGAATTGTGCTTCAGCGCCATCTAGGTGTCAAAAGTAAGAAACTAGCCAAAAATCGTAGGAGGATTTTAGTACCACACATGTTAGGGCGTTTCCTATCTTTCTAACTCTATAATCTTTGGTTTCGTGTTTACATTAGCTTTCTATTTGGGATCTATGCGATTTTTAAGTTTCAACGTTCATGACTAATGATAATCGAAGTTGTTTCCTTAATAATTGTGGATCCTGTGGGTCATACCTATTGTATGTGTAAGTATAGGTAATATTGTGCTCTTTGTTATATTTTATGTAAAATATTGAGGTGAGTACTATTCAATTTTGAATGTTTTTCAGATTATCTTGCAAAATGTTAACTAATTGTTCCTCAATATTTACATGCAACATCTCATAGATGATATTAAAAGCGGTGTTGCAATGCAATGATTGAATTATTTCGAAACATTGGACTGCTACAAAGACAACACCTTCAAATCCAGGAAGGATGACATATGAATGATGGTGTGACGGTTGACAAGATTATACAGGGTGAGTCTTTGACTTGTACATATATTTTAACGGGACATTCCTGAGGTCAAAAGAAACACTTTTCTTCTCTACCACTTTTTCCGATTCGGCTCGGTTGGAAAGATACAGGCTGTTGAAAATCCATAAAAAATGTAATTCTCGAATATATCTCGTGAACGATTTCATTGAATTAAATGATTTTCACAATATAGGTTCTTATTAATGTGGCAAATTTTTTTACGAATTCAAAATTTAACTCACATGTTTTATTTTTTACCAATCTATACCATTTCAGTCCATAATTATAGCAGAAATTCTATGATCCCCGACCCTTGGAAGTAAGTTGAATGCCATTTAATGAATTATGGCCATTTTGGAAAATAAAAGTATTCTTCGTTAAATGCGCACTCTTCGAGTAATTAATGATTTAAAAAAATCTATATCAGGGTAATCAAAAAAATTGGTTACTTTGGCTTAATGTAATTCTGTTCAGAAGATTCGCAGAAATAATTTTCTGCTACATTTTCTCGAAGGTTCAGGTGGTGAGTCTAATGCTCAGAAAAATTTTAGTGTCATATTTCCAGGGATGGCATAGCTCATTATCAAAGTTCATCTAGGATGAATCAGAAAAAATGCTATACGAAAAAAGTATTTCTTCTGACCTCAACAATCTATGGTTTGAATATGTGTACAAGTTAAAGACTCACCCTGTATATAGGTACAAAGCAAGATTGTCTAGAATTTGCAAGCATATTTTAGCCCTGCTACTCTACCGTACAAGGTTGTACTTACTACGAAATATCTTGACAATTATACTTATTATGAAGGTGAAATTCATTGTTTAGTTTTGTCTCTGCTGTTTCTCTTTTTGTTTTCCATAACAACGAAATGTACAAAACAGAAAACATGAGGTTTATCCATATTTGATGGAAACTTTGAGAAGGTTGAGATTAGTTTGTGACCTATCAGAATATGAAAACACGCATGTTTGTAATGTGATTGAACACATCATCGTGAACAATATATTCTACTAATTTTCATTTCTGTTCAGGAAGGGAAAAAATCTATGAAAAGAAAATGGGTGATAACCTTATGTATGCAGAACATGATGTGATCATCGATTAATCATGTGGAAAAATTCATTACTCGCTAAATTTTGATGTATTTATCATTTATTGCATCTCACTCGAGCTTTAGGTTGCAGTTATAATAAAATAAAATGATCCAACTTGTCTATCGATTGATTGCACCTTTTCCTTCGCTGAATATACGACAATGCTATCAAGCTATTTTTAAAATTGATATTAAATCGATACATATATGTATAATGTATAGTATAGTTTATTTATTTATTTATTTCACTTATTTACATAAAACAAATTTGTGGTAAATAAGTTTCTGACCCATCAAAAATTACATTGCCAATTCTCGGAATTTTGTTGAAATTCCACATAAAGATCTGATCGTTGTTCGTTCATTTTTGCAACAATCAAGAGAATCCCACTCAGATTGCCCCTTGTTTTATTGCATATTATCATATGGCTTGCATTCTACACTTTTTCTCTGTCAACCAGGCTCCTTGAATTGTTGAGACTTCATATATTCGAAATTATCAAGTAGACTAAAAGTTATTTATTTCGAGAAGAATGAAAATTATTGTACAAGAACGATCTGAACAAAAAGTTAAGATGTCTTGATTTGAACTCCCATTTTGGTAGGGTTTTTGATGATCCTCTCCAATGTTGAAAGAAGTTGGCAAATTTTCAAAGCAGTCGGAAGATTTTCAGGGGAGTTGAAAAAATTTCAAAGCAGTTTGAAAAAATTCAAAGCGATTGGAAAAATTTCAGAGCAGTTAGAAAAAATTTCAGAAGGGTTGAACAAATTTCAAAGCAGTTGGCAGAATGTCAAACCATTGAATAAAAATTTCAAAGCAGTCGGAGAAAGTTTAGAGCAGTTGTTAAAATTCCAAAACAGTTGAAATACATAATTCCGAGAAATACAAAGGAATCTGAATTAGAAATAACAAATTTGCAATCAGTACTTGACAATATATATATCTATATATATATATATATATATATATATATATATATATATATATATATATATATATATTTCGCGAATAAACAATATGTGTAAATACATTTAAATAATGAACCAATAAAGATTCAAAGTGAAATTTGAATTATGCACGAAGCCAAGTGTGAGAGAAAATCATGTGAAGTGACCACAGAATATCGGAAGTCACTACAAAAATCGTTCAAAAAACTAAATATATCCTCAATTCCAAACACTAATGGCAATAACGCTTCAACGAGTTCGAAATCGCCAACTGAAAATAGGAAATTCATTCAAAATTGTTTCTTCAACATGAGTGATATAGGTCGAAACCGTTTCCCCACTAAATCGGAAAACTGTTTTTTTTAAAGAAGTATCCTGATTTATGACACAGACTGTGTCAACTAGGCAGTTATGTTGCTTTTCTTTATTTCATGATATCTGACTGTGAAGATAATTTTTTATCAAACGAAATATATTTTCTGAAACTTTTGTTCCTATTATTCTGTGAAATGGAACCCTGTTAGGGATAAGCAGTTTCAATACTATGAATCTCATCAAAGTGGTAAGTAATTAACTTTGATTTTTCATCTACCCAACATTCAATCATGTATACCCAGACGGCACCCTATATTCCCGGAATATTCCTCCAATCTGCCATAAGGCCAAAAGATATTGCAATATGCGAGGCATATGCAAAAAATATATCAAATATATATCTGCTCTCAAAGGAATATTCCAGATATATGCTATCCCAGATATGTCTGGTATATGCTACGGGAATATCCATATGATATGTGTTTAGAATATTATTTAATAGTATTTATTGGTATATATATATATATATATATATATATATATATATATATATATATATATATGAATCTTCATGGAATATTACAAACGTTACAAAACCCTTTTTCAACGGTAACTTTCTATAGTGTAGGTACTACCACTACCTCGATTTTGCTTTTGTTCCGAACTCATCAATAACTGATGAGTTTGATATTTTCCAGTAAACTGTTAAAGAACTACAGACTTTCTATATAAATTATATTTTCGAGGAATCGCAGTTATAATGAAGTTAATTATACTTTGATTCAAGTTAAAAAAATAACACTTTCATTCGCTTAATAATTTGATCTTACTTATTAAACTGAATAAAAAATGGAATCAATGATTTGTAATTTATTTATATAATTGATACAATGAAATGAAAAAGCAGGCAACAACTTAAACGTTTTTATTTGTGAAAAATGGACATACTATACTATATCGACTGAGAGTCGAGTGACTTTTTAAATAACTGAAATGTTCAATGAAATAGAAAAAGAGGTGCATTATAATTTTGATCTTATAGGAAGGAGATCAAATATATATTTTCAATAAACAGAAAAACAGTATAATATGATATTCGAACAGATATGTAAAAAGGTCGTAGACAAGTTGTCAAAAATCATATACTCGTATGATAATCAAATATTAGTCAGCAGAGGTGAGAGTGGCTTGTTCCCCTGGAGGATCGAATCACTTTTGCTCATATTTTTGTTTCCATGCAGCTGCAATGTGGTGACAAAGGTGTTGTCTGGAACTTGGAATCTTTCTAGTTCAACTTATTTCTTCTTGCTTTTCATTGAACCAAATACATTGCATTTCAAACATTTCAGAGCCATCAGGTTGTGGCCACTTCGAACCATATTTCGCCCTTTCTAGATATTTCCTTGAATTTTATTGAAATATCTGATAGAAATCGCATATTAACAAACCTACCAGGATAACATCAAACACTGAATCACTTATAGATCATATATTCATAAGAAAAGAAAATTGTTTAGAAAATAAGATCAAAGTTGATTCGTTCATTGTTCAAACTGACATGACAGATCATTTCACTACGGTTGTATTCTTATCATCCCCACATCTGAAAAAAAATTATATTAGACAAGATGCTGAGATTATTAGAGAGAGAATCAACTATCAATTACTGAGTGAATTTTTGAATGGGGAAAGTTGGACTGATGTGTTGAGGTGCGAGGTGGTACAAGATTCTTATGATATTTTCATAAATAAACTGAAATCATATATAAATGAGGCAACGAGCACAAATAGGATTAAAACTAAGAAAACCACTAAAATAAAGCCTTGGATCACAACTGGTCTTATTACTTCTATTAAAAAAAGGGATCTCATGAAAAAAAAGCTGAAAAATAATCATAATACACTATTAGAAATGCAGTATAGGGAATATAGGAATAAAATAAATAATTTAATCAGGAAAACTAAGAATGATTATTATCAAAGTAAGATAGAACAAGCAAATGGGGACTTTAAAAAAATTTGGAAAGTCATAAATGATGCATCCGGTAAAAAACCTTCAACTGATATTGTGAACGTTGATATCGAGAATGAGGGTGCTGAAATATTGTACGATAGTAATGAGAAAGCAAACGCGTTCAATAAATTCTTCATCAATATAGGAAAAAAATTGACTGAAACAATTAATACCACAACTTTACCAGATGATTTCCTTCTTGAACATACACACAATCGTACAATATTTCTAAGACCTTTAACACATAATGAAATCATTATTCTCATATCAAATCTAAAAAACAACTGCTCTCCCGGTCCTGATAAAATTTCAACTTTGACTATAAAAAGTATTCATGTGCATATAATAAAACCATTACTACACATCATCAACCTGTGTTTGTCACTGGGTAAAATTCCAAAACAGTGGAAAGAAACCGTCGTGACTCCAGTTTTCAAAAGTGGGGATCCAACCAAAATGACAAATTACCGTCCCATATCTGTTATAGATAACTTTGCGAAAATTTTCGAACAGACATTGAAAAATAGATTAGTTGAATTCTTTAACGCAAACAACCTGATGACTGACAGACAATACGGATTTGTTCGAGGGTCAAATACTGAGGACGCTATTGTGGATATGTTAGAAAAATCTGTTGGGGCGATAGATAAATCATCCAAGTGCCTTGCAGTTTTTCTTGATGTCGCTAAGGCATTCGATACTGTATCGCACGAAAAATTGCTCCATAAATTGTCACAGTTGGGTATTCGTGGTACAGCACTGAACCTCCTTCATGAATATCTATCCGACAGATATCAGTCGGTGAGGATAGGGGGGGAAATGAGCTCGAGGTTGGCAGTAAGAATGGGAGTACCACAGGGAACGGTGTTGGGTCCAATACTGTTTCTTGTATATATGAATAATATAACAAAAATAAAAGATTTCGTTGGGCATATAGTGTGCTATGCGGACGATACAGCTGTGGTATTCACTGGTAATAACTGGAGTGAAGTAAAGTCTACAGCTGAATCAGATTTAAAAAAAATTCAATTATGGTTCAATCACAATTTGTTGAGTATAAATATTGGGAAAACTAAATACCTGACTTTTTCTCCCTCGGTAGTGGATCAACCGAAACACTTTTCGCTCAAATTTCATTCCTCTAACTGCCACGTCAGTGCCTGTCATTGTCCTGATCTGAGTAAGTCTTCTTCTGTGAAATACTTGGGTATAATAATAGACCAGCATTTACGTTGGAAAGAACAGATAAACCAAGTAACTAGAAGAATAAGAGCACTTATGCATAAATTTTATATATTGAGAGAGATGGTGTCAAGAAAGAATTTGGTCATTTTATATAATAGTCTCGCTGAATCTCTGATCAGATATTGTGTCGTTGTGTGGGGTGGTGCCTTCTCTTCTACCATAAAATCGCTACAAACGGCCCAAAATACACTTCTAAAAATAATTTTCAAAAAAAATAAGCTATTCTCCACGAAATTACTCTACGAAGATTCGGGGCTCCTCAACGTCAGAACCATTTTCACTTATCAGTGCATATTGAGAGTGTTTCATAAACAAGCTAAGTTCAATATTAAAAATACGAGAACAACTAGATATACTCACCAAAAGAATTTACATCTTGATTTTTTTAGAAAGTCTGTATCAAAAAGATCGTTCTTGTACTATGGTCCGAAACTTTTTAATCTCATTCCAACTAACCTGAGAGAAGAAAATAACCCAAAAAGATTCAAGTTGAAGGTGAAAGAATTCATTCTGAAACATAAAGAAAGGTTCAAAATTGAATAGGTCAAATAAGAAAAGAAACTTACATATGATGTCGATACCTCTTTCTCTGATTCCGTTGGTTCTTTCAAATTATTATTATGTATGGGTGAATTATTGTATTTTTATACTCCTCATGTTTTTCACTCCATTTAGGTTGCATTCACCGACTAATTGTTTAATTTAGGTACAGCCGCGAGAGGGTAGATTTACAACACAGGCATTCGTGCCTAGGTAACTCTGCTCTCGAACCGGTTGTTGAAGAATTTATATAAATGTTATCTTTGTTATTTTTGTGAAGGTTACTTAATTGTGATGCCATGTGGTTTAGACATATTGAAATTGCAATTCAATTATATTTAGTCTATTATGTATTATTATCTTTGTTATGGTTATGATGTAATGAATTGACTTAAATAAATATCGAAATATCAAAATAAATATCGAAATATCAAAAAAATACCACAAACATCATTTCTTTACACGAATAAAAATACTCCTGTATAAATAAAAATAACTATTTTTTGGCTTTCATCCATTCTAAACTCCCTGAATTTACCGATAAGAATATCAAATTTCGATTTTACTGAGATTTGACTCTTATGGATGTAAACAAAACAGATTTTTCTGATCATCGCCATATTGTTACTTTTTCAGTCCAAATATTCATATTTTTGTGGTCTTGGATTGAGGTAATTTGTTATTTGTGTTCTGTGGTTAGCAGTTTGGCGTTCCAAAATGGTCGTCACGTTGAGATCAAAGATGTTATTGTTTGAGTATTATGTGATAGATGTGATAAATAGTTTGTGATGCAGCCAGTATATTCGTGTTCTGTGCAGCCAAGCACATCATAAAAGATTAGACAGACAGACAAGAGCATGAATATCAAATCGGCATTGGTAGGTACTCTTATATTTGAAATGCTTGAAAAAGGTTTGTCAGTTCTTTATCTTTGGTTATGTATATTTACGTTTTTTTCAGGTCAAAGAAATGAGGACTTAACAGTGAGGAAGTGATAGAAGGTATATTTCCTATATTTTTGTTGGGTTGGGAAAAGGCAATAACAAACTTTTCATCCCTAATAAAATTGTGCAATGTTCTCAAAAGTATAGTATAAATAATTTCAGTGATCATGAAATCCATAGTTAAGTTTTATTAATATTTTCAGAGGTTCTTGAGCAGAATGAAAATACTAAATTTGTTACCAAAATTTTGCTTTCAATCCAAACGTAACAACTACAAGAGCATGAGTGGATTATCATTTCGGGTGTAAGTCTCAGCCGAGCTGAACAGGTCGAAAATGTTAGTGGAATTGTTACAGATTCAGACCCAAAACAGGTTTACTGAGATACTCATCAAAAAGAGGGATCTCAGGCATATATCATCATCTTCAAGAAGGAAGGTTGCCTCGATATAAATTGCCAACACTGCCTACTAAAATTCAAAGTAAGTTTATAAATATCAAACAATTCTAGAACAGACTTCCACTATTACTAGAGCAGTAGACGGCCTCTCATCTTGAAAATCTTAGAATCACTGTTTTTTTCAGGGTCAAATCTGCTAGTTGAGAGAAAGCCAGATCAAAAAAACTTGCTCTGAAATAGGTACTGAGTGAAAGCAAGAGGCGAGGAAGACCAAAATCTACCTGAGAGACCGAGAGAATGGGTGTGGACAGAAGGGGCTGGAGACTGGGAACCGGAAATCCGTAGGATCTATGATATCTATATCAGCACCCCAGAGGTAAAGTGTGTTAAGTCATAATATCAAAATTAGACAAAAGAGAGATTATTCAGTTCGATCATTGTTTCAAAGAATGTGTACTGCCATTATTCGGCGACTTCATATACCTAGGGAGTCAAAAATGTGTTCCACTAGCTAGAATTTACTAATGTGAATCCAATATTGTAGATAGTTCGTGTCTGAAAGAATGTGACTTAACACACTTTACCTCTGAGGTACTGATATAGATATAACGTCGGTTTCACAAAACTTTGTTTGTACCATTAAATTAATTGGAGCCACCACGATTCGTGGAAATTTCAAAACGAGTGATTCGATTGGTTCGATTTACGTGAGGTTTTTAATTGCACAATTAAAGTTTTGTGCTAGGTAGTTCACAAACCGAATAATTGAAGTTAACAGTTCAAGATTTATACCATTTAAAATATTACCTCATTGTGTTTTCCCTATTTTTTAGTTTAATTCATCAAATGTTAATTTTCACTTATTCGGAGTTTATATGTCTTGTTTTGTTTTGTAAAATACCTAGTTGATTTATATTTTATTTTTACTTTATGTTAATTTTTATAATTTAATGTGATAACTTTTGTTAATGATTGTTATTGTACAAAATATTCTTAAAACTGTAATAAATTTTTTTGAAACAATCTAATCAATGCGTTATTATTTAGTACCTCTACAAAAATTTATATATATTTATATATATACAAAGATATTACCAGCATATGGCATGGACAAATCAGGAGATAAAAAGATATTGCCAGCATATATGTAAGGGAGATATTCATAGATGAATCTGTATGGCATATGCCATGGATATATTTTTGAAGATCATGGGATATTCCTGGCAGATGTTTCATGGTGACCTTGGATATTCCTGCTATCTGCCAGGCTTATGCCCTGGGAGATTTGGAATATGTTTGGAATATCTCAATATGCCAGCGGTATATTAATTGAATATGCATGGAATATTTCTGTGCCGTCTGGGTAGTTCTCTATTTCATAGAATCTGCTTTTTTGTGAAAAATATCTTGTTTTATGATGCTTGAAATTTTGAGTTACACCAAAGAATGAAACTGAACGTAATCAAAGAATGAAACAAATGGTGTGTCTGAAAGTTTCAAACTCGAATCCATTAAATAAAAAAACTCACATTACCAGATAAAATTGAATTTCCCCTATTTTGTGTATATACGTCCTATACCTGAATAACTGAGACATTTTTGCTATAGTCAAATAATCAGTCAACCCTCACAATGCATGGGCCCTCCTGTAACGTGGTTCCTCATGTCAGGTCTTCTTCTTCTCGGAATCACAAATTGAAATTGAGCAACTTGACAAAAAAGTTCTCACGTCAACTTCAAAACATCGATGTTTAATTGTCAAAAATCGATTATCATCGAAAATCAATTTCTTAGGACAAACCATATTTAATACCTTGCATTTTTATGTTTTCTCACCTTTTAAACCTTTCCTGGAATTCCTCATTAAACCGATTGATCTTCGCATTCAAATAAATTCTCAAAATCAATCGAGTCGTAGTGTGGATAGGAAACAAAAGGGTAATTTTCTTCACCAAACGAATTATAAATTCCTTCAAATGCTCCCATTCAGGGAATATTGATACAATTGATGACATGATATTTCACTTATGTCTCTCCCTCTTTCTCTTTCCATTCCATTATTCAGACGAAAAACCATAATTCCTTTTTAATTGAAAGTAAAGAAAGTTCCCTTCCAGACCATAAAGTATTTTGATACTCTGATCGAATCGGATTTCTAGTAACTCGATCTCCTGAGTTAAAGAGAGAGCAAAATGGAACCTTATTCCGACAGATTATAACTACTTGAACCTCAATAAAAAAACAACCTATTGGAAAGAAAATTTTGTTCGGTAGTCGTGAAATTCTCTTATGTAAAAGGGAGGGGGGAGTAGGAAGGAAATCCATCGCAAATTTTCCAACTCTACGTTGAATTAACAGAAAACTGTTGTACCTAATGTTTCACTGAAAAAAATTCAAAATGATGAATATCAACAGAGTGAGGTGTAATTAACTGTTTTTTCCATCTACCGATCATTCAATTGACTAGACGTTCTTCTCGTGAAGAGTATCTTGATATTACTCAAGACTTTGTGAAACACTACTTGATTGTTTCTTCAGTTTTGTGGCTTTTCTTTATTTTATGGAATCATTTTCATCAGAGGAAATATTTTTATGAAAAATCTATTCATTTTAAGCTGTGAATGAAGTAAATTTTAGGAATGAGCAATTTCAATACGAAGAATCTCATCAAAGTGGTGAGAAATTAACGTTGATTTTCCAAAACCCAATATTCAATTTCCTATGTGAGTTTTTTATTTCAAGAAATCATTTTTTTTCGGGAGAAGTACTCTGAGAAACATTTTCTGTTTCATTGTTCAATTTAATTGAGTTCCATTCTTCGATGTATCTCACATTGTCAAGCATCATAAGACAAGATATTTTTCACAAAGAAAGCAGATTCCATACAATGAAGTAATATTCATTATTGAATGTTGTGAATATAAAAAATCAAAGACAATTACTCACCACTCTGAGGAGATTCTCAATATTGAAACGGCTCATCCCTAACATGGACCTATTTCACAGAATAATAGGTGCAAATTGTTCAGCAAATATATTTCGTTTGATAGAATATATGCCTTCTTTTTGCTTACAGATTCCATGAAATAAAGAAAGCAACATAACTAAGCAATAAAATAGTAAATGTTTGACAAAGTTGCGAACATCATACATCAAAGTATGAGTTTACGATTTGGTGTTTGGAATTGAGGATATATTTTGAACAATTTTCGTTGTGTTGGACTTGTGTTTCATAGCTAATTTCAGTTTATACAGGGTGACACAGAATCATGGTACACCCCCAGAAACTCCCTTGTTTCTGAAGCTATATTTCTGAAATTCGGAACATTGAATATACTCACTATAGGGCACTTTTCGACATATTAAGAAAAAAACCAATTTCCGGTTTTTCCGGAAATGACATCAATTTTGGATTGAACCGAGAAGATACTTAAACTTGTCTAAACTCCATTATCGTGTTCGTATTGGTTATACAGGAAAATAGTTGATATGGATGGATACCCCACCGATGGTACTTTCGAATGACGTCAGAGTATCATTATGCTACCATTTGACAAAACGGAGTTTCGAGTGAAAAAAGGTTTTGGTTTACTCTTTTGGCACGTATTTCGAACCACGATACTTTTTAAATCGAAATTACTATAGTGTAACATTATTTTGATTATTTGGAACAATTTTAGGGAGTTCAAGGCTCTCTAGATCGAAAAATAAAATGGGCGTGCTGACGAATGAAATATCAACTATGAGGTATCATTAGATTGAGAAAATTATAGAGATTTAAAAAATGTAATAATATACCGGGTGTCCCATTTAAAAATCGAAAGTTGATGTGATTTCCGGAAAAACCAGCAGTTAGATTTTTTTCCTGAATATGTCAAAAAGTGCCCTATAGTGAGTTTATTCTATGTTCCAAATTTCAGAAATATAGCTACAGAAACAAGGGAGTTTCTGGGGGTGTACCATGAGTCTGTGTCACCCGGTATAGTTGAAAAAAATAATATCTAATCTTTTATATTCTGTGGTGGTCACAATTCATGATTTTCTCTCACACTTGTTCTCCTTTGTGCATTTTCTGTTCATGAATTTTTTCTTTTGGTACTTTTTCATAAGGCACCACAGACCACGTAACTCAAACTTCATTTTGAATTTTTTTCGATTCATTTCTTGAATTTATTTACACATTTTACAAATTTTTTTTTAATTCCGATTCCTTCGAATTTCATAACTCTCTCGGAACTATGTATTTCAACTGATTTGAAATTTAACCAACTGCTTTGAACTTTATACACCTGCTCTGGAATTTTTCCTAACTGCTTTGATATTTTTTCAACCCTTTCGAAATTTTTACCAACAGCTTTGAAAATTTTCAAACTCCTTTGAAAATCTTCTGTCTTCTTCAAAAGTAAAAAGAAAGTACAGGGTGATTGACTTATCTTGGTAACCCCAATTTTCTCGAAAATGTCTGAATATTTTTTCATTCTGTGAATGACGTTTTGAACAACTCAATGTCGACTTGAGATGAGCATAAAAATCTGCGGAATAGATAAAGACGTCTGGCGTCGCGGCGCTATCAAAAATTTTTTCTCCAGGGACATATCTTTTTTATCATGTCATTCGAAAGATAATTTCATTCTGAACTTTTTGTTTGAATACAATTTTTATCCATTTCTAACCGTCAGCGATCTGCAGGGTATTTTATGTCAATTCTATTCCATTTATTTTTTTCTGTATTGTGGTAGTATGCCTTCATTTGGGGACATAGATATGATTTTGTGTGCCTTGAATTCAAGAAGGCTAGTTTTCTAAACAATCTGCCCCTTCAAATATGATTGAATATGTGAATACAGCAAGATGGGGTTTCATGTAACAACGCTGCCATTGTGAAGAAATATTTAGATCAAGAATTCGAAAATAAATGGACCCATCGAATATCCCCAGACCTAAAACTCATGGATTACTTTCTGAGGGGCGAGGGGTACCCTGGAAAATATGGTATACAAAACTGATTCTAATAACTTGGACCATTTAAAAATAAGGATAAGAAACGCATGTGCCCAAGTAGACCCTTATATTTTGACCAAAGTAACTTATAATTAAATAGGGGAATGATATAACTTATGCTTGGATCAGGATGACCGGTATAAGGAATATATGATTCGAAATGTTTCGTTTGTTATTAAAAAAAAAATGTTTATTGTTATAAGATATAATATTTAATGAATATAATGATAGAGAAATAGTTTGTTACAAAGCCTCCGTCATTTCACGAAACTAAATCATATCTAGGTCATCTAGGCATTATGATCCATACATAAGTTATATCTTTTCCCTATTTCATTGTAAGTTACTTTGGTCAAAATATAAAGGTCCATTTATTTTCGAATTCTTGATCTCAATATCTCTTCACAATGGCAGCGTTGTGACATGGAGCCCCATCTTGCTGTATAAACATATTTAATCATATTTGAAGAAACAGATTGTTTAGAAAACTAGCCTTCTTGAATTCAAGGGATAAAATCATATCTATGTCTCCAAATAAAAGCAAACTACCACAATACAGAAAAAAATAAATGGAATAGAATTAACATGAAACACCCTGCAGATCGCTGACGGTTAGAAATGGATAAAAATTGTATTCGGAAAAAAAGTTCAGAATGAAATTATCTTTCGAGTGACATGATAAAAAAGGTATGACACTGGAGAAAAAATTTTTGATAGCGCCGCGACGCCTGGCGTCTTTATCTATTCCGCAGAATTTTTATGCGCATCTCAAGTAGACATTGACTTGTTCAAAACGCAATTCACAGAATGAAAAAATATTCAAACGTTTTCGAGAAAATTGGGGTTACCAAGATAAGTGTACCGTGTACATTTTTGGAAATTGAGTAATATTCATAATTTATAAGCCTCCTTGAACGGTCTATTTTTCATTAAAGAGTTATGGGCCAAAAGAAGTGATTAAACGTTGGGTGAACAAACTTTTTCTAGAATTCCGTTGAATGATAATGCTTTTTATCTACCAGCATCTTCATCAAATACACCAATGCAGTACCTACGCACAACACAGATTCCTGATACAAGAAAATGTGAAGAATTCTGAACCATTCTGCAGAACTCCCTCAGTCTGACTCTGGAGAATCGAAAACAGTCTAAGCACATCAGAAATATGGATCGTACATCGCAAGCGTGTCGTATTCATTTCCATAAATAGATTCAGCAGATGTTGCAGTTGCGAAGTTGAATAATAGATTCATTTTCATCTCAATTTTCCATTGAGGATTCCGTTTCTAATTCCGACAAACGTCACGAGCAGGGGAAAAGATATTTCAAACATATAATAACGAACGTAAACAATTAAGTATGACTTCGAATGCATTTTCGAGATTTATTCGTATTGGAGTTTCAAGTAGAGAGGAAAAGTGGGGACGGTTGAGAGCTCCGATTGTTTGAAGTGTCCAGCCTGTTTTTCGAATGCAGTTCAGATGGTATCAATTCTAGGGAATTAACAATGTGGGATACATTATCGAATTTGATGCCATTGTTTTGAGGAAAGAGTTGTTAGATAGGACTTCAGAGGGTCATTGTGCATGAGGAAAAAATTACTGCTTCATTTTAAACGATATAAATTCTTGAAAAATCACTATTTATTTATTGCTCTCAAACCGAGATTTATAAATCAAATTTGATTAACACTGCGCAAAAAAATTAACGCACATCAGGGAAATCTCAAATTCATTCTACAACTGAAGGTGTTCTCAATGATAAAATAATGAAAGGAATAAAAAAAGATGATATTATCAGATTTTAAATGTATTGGCTCCATTCTAAAATCAATTATTCTCGATCAATTCAAGTGATCAATAGTTTTTCCTCAGTTTGATTTTCTACACTCGATCGCTATGCAACGCGAAACATGCAATTTGACCCAAGCGGTAGTTTGCGAGAAGAAGGGTGGACATACACAATAATTGCAGAAAGGTTTGGAGTTTCCCATACAAGTGTGTCCAGAATGTTGCAGCGATTCAGGGTGACAAGTATGAATGTCCGAAGACCAGGACATGGCAGACCACGGGTAACAACTGCCATTCAAGAACGTTACTTGAGAGTTTCTTCGTTGAGACAACGGTTTGTAACCGCTCGCCTCCTTCAGAATCAGCTTGAGCAAAGTCATGAGGTGCAAATTAGCATTCAGACAATAAGAAATCGCCTCAGAGAATATGATTTAAGGCCTCGTATGGCGGCAAGAGGCACAGCTCTCACCCCAGCTTATCGAAGGGCGCGTTTGGATTTTGCGAGAGAGCATATCCATTATGAAGAGGCCGATTGGGAAAGAGTTCTCTTCACAGATAAGTCTAGATTCTGCCCCTACCATTGTGATCGACGTTTCCTTGTATACAGACGTCCACATGAAAGATATGCTCAGTGCAATTTACTGAATACTACTGGTTTCGTGGGAGGATAGATTATGCTATGGGGTGGAATATCTTTGACTGCTCGCACAGACCTAGTGGTCGTTTATAATGGAGCTATGAAAACTGATAAGTATATGAGGAACATTCTTGAAGAGCATTAGGGCCATTTGCCCCATACTTTGGTGAAAATTTCATTTTTATGGACGATAATGCCCGATCCTATCGTGCGCACATTGTTCAGGAGTACCTTGAAGAGGTTGAAGTCCCTCGAATGGAATGGCCAGCAAGAAGTCCAGATCTCAATCCGATTGGGCAGGTTTGGGACAACCTCAATAGAAGGCTGAGAAGTTCAGAAAATAGTCCAGCTACTCTTAATGACTTAGGAATCGAACTCGGAGAAATCTGGGAAGGATTATATCATTAAGGGATTAAGGGGCATTAAGGATTATAACATTTAAAGATCACTGAACCCTCGTTGCCGAGCTGTAATTAACGCAAGTGGTGCAGAAACCAAGTATAAAATCACTTATCAGCATTTCAATATTTTGAAAATTGTTCATTTTCCTTCTTTCACATAAGATTCGGTGAAATCCTCGATTTTTCTTCCATATGTGTTTTGTTTCGTTCAAAACCTTTTTGCGCAGTTTATTTAGGCAGTTCCTAACATGCACTTCAGAAGATTCTGGTCCTTGTTAGCGTGTATACAGTATGATCAAATTTTGTTTTTAGAGAAGAACGCCCTTGGTATATTTCGCACAAATATCTTGCAAATTTAGACAGAAACTTTTTCATGCGGTTCCAGAAATTGAAATCCGAAAAAACATATGTAACCTCAAAGTAACCTTTATTACAGAATATACTATTTCCTAACGCATTTCATACGGGAAAAAAATTTTGCAGTACACATTCATCAAGAAGAATAGTTGCAAAATAGACTCTTTTTCCAGTTGACAAGCCATTCCATTGAGCCAATCCCTCGGGACATTCCATGAAAGTGCGTCATTCATTCAAACGAAGACAATTAAAAAGCCATTCCAATGGGAAGTGTCAAATTCGCATGATTCATGTAGACAGTTTTTATCAGAATACATTGGGAAGGTATATTTTTGAGGACAGTGACGAAAGTTGTAAAGCGGTCATTGATACACTCAAATCAGAACGTTCATTGAAAAACCTATCTATTTTCTCGCAAAGAAGGAGAATAAATATTTTCGAGGAATCTACATTTTTTTTAAGAAAATTGATAAGACCTAGATGTTCGGGAGATCTACTTCTGGTAAATTAAGACAAATATCGAAAAAATTAGAAGTAGAGGATCTTGAGGACTATAGGTTATGCATGAGAATGTTTCCGGAAATGGTGCAAACTCTAATTGGATCTACCAAAAAGAATTAACAATTGTTTTCTGCAGGAAATATTTTCGATATTTTGAGCGTGAATCATTTTCTTTCGATTGGAATAATTACTCGAGGACTCCAAACTTTGCTCCCAAATTTTTTCAAATAATAGTAGAGAAGATCCCCTGCTTAAACTGCATCAGTTTTTCTGTTGCCAAAACCTTATAAAAAAATTGTTGCCAAACAATGAAACAGGAAATAATACTTCGAACTATTGTGTTTCGAAGTCTATATCAGACTCCTTCATTAGACAAATTCGTATTGTGAACACAATTTTTTTTACTTTTGTTTATCATTCAAAGGTTTAATTTTTGTAAGTATAGATCTTAAATCATTTTGTGATTTCGGTAACAGTTCAGAAAAATGAAAAGAATTGGTTTCAAATTCAACATACGAATCGTATTTCAAACACAAAATGATTTCATGAGGAAAACTGAACTTTTTGATGAGAAGAAAAGTCCACAAAATTTTTTCATATTTTCTTTTTATGCTTATGAAGTCTTTTAAAGATATCAACCATACAATAAAGAAAATTTGACAGATTACGTAATTTGAATTGATTTGATTTGAAAATTAATAGGAATCGGTGGTCAGTACTGACAACCACAAAACGAAGAAAATAACTGAAAATAATGCTGTATAATGAGTTCATTACAGCACTGTTGTCAGTAGTGTAATGAACTCATTACGATACTGAAATAGAGAAACTGAATAATGACATGTATCTATGCACCGAACGTCATCTAAGAAAGTAAGATGGTAAAGACATATAGAATTACGTTTGTCATTCATGTATTTCATGAATTAATATAGGTAATTAAATTTGATCTCTGTTTTGAATTGGATCTATCTCAATAAGTTCTTTTGTAAAAATATTGTTCCTTAATCGCACTCAACTCCTTACCAGAACTCCGCTTTTCTTCGTTCGTGCAAAAGCAGTTCCGTGCGGAAAAATATCTGTTTCCGCACTTGAAAAAATAACAATATCCATACCATTTCAACCTGAGATAAGATTCCGTAGATCACGTACGGAAGGGTTGATTTTTTCAAGAAATTGATAATCAATTATGTCATATGCAATCTTCAAAGTCCATTTCAATGATTCATCAATCTTTTTTACAGAGAAACAGACTCATCAGGAGCAGAAAAAGAGTTGCTTGCATCCTTCTGCTGCTTGCTTGCATATTCGCTATCTGTTGGTTACCTTACCACATCATGATCCTTTGGCTTGATATCAAGAACCAAGATGATGATACGATGAAGGAAATGAAGCAGTATCTTCTTCTCCTGGGCCATGCAAACTCCGCGCTCAATCCGATAATTTATTGTGCACTATCAAGAAGGTTCAGGAATTCCATCAAAGATCTTTTCGACTTCAAAATACACTTCTCGAGGAAGAGGCATCGCATGCAGGTTTGTAACAGTGCCTAAGATTTAGAAGAAAATATCTATATTTTCAAAAAACTGCCAGAGATGACCTGTATGAATTATATATATTTGAAATCAGAAGAAGGAGCTCTACAAGGTGTTTCACAATAAGGTTTCGTAAATTCCTGATCTAAGCCCGGTCGTCCACTGCAAGCGTATTCAGGCGGCAACGCGCTCACGCGAAACAAGCGTCCGTAGCTGCTACAACACAGGCGGCAATGGGCTGCAGGGTTCGTCCACTGGCAGCGGCGACGGTTGCGGCTTCTTGCGTTCCATTCAGTGATATAACCAACAAAGACTATAGGTTGTCTTCGAAAAAGACATCGTTCGTATTCTTTTAGCATTGACTGCAATATGCTTTGAATCCGGAGGACTTGTACATTCTAGAGTCAAGGTATTTAGTCAAAAGGCGACGGAAACACAGAGGTCCTGCCGTTATTGGATGCACCCAATTTTCAGAACCAAAAATCCTTGGGAGAATTCAAACATCTCCAAAATCAATAATTAGAAAAATATCCTGAGCGATTTTTCAATTCCTATGGGAAGAAGCAAAGAATATTTCTGAATGTATTTGAGAAACGATAAAACTTCATTGGGACAACACTTCGAACTCTCAAGCTTTGTAACGTTTCGGAGTTTATATCAGACTCCCTTTTCAGACAATGACATGACATGAGCTTTACGTAATATTGAGAATTATTGATTTCCCAATTGACATTAACCAATCCATGATGATCCTAGATTAATATTTATAACTATGATGGTGAAATTATTGCTACTTCATTTCAAAATTCCCTGAAATCAGTTCCATTTTCAACAAATCATTCCAAATACGATCCACACCCACCGAACAATTTAACAGATTATCATTCTTTTATAACTGTCAGGTTCCATCATTAGATTTTTCGTGTAATTCCAATCCATCATGTGATCGCCTATTGGAAGTCACATGATCGCGATCTACCAATATCTCTACATTTTATGTTATTCTAATTTCGAAAGGTGTTGATGTTTCTCGTGTAGGTATAGGTTTTTCCATAAATACAAGGAATATTGTAAATACAATTTCTTATTTGAAGGTTTAGTTTTTGTAAGTTTAGATCTTAAATCATTTCGCGTTTTGAAAACGGTTCTCATATTGAATTTAGAACCAATTCTTTGAATTTTTCCTGAAAGTCCATGAACATGAGAAATCAAATTAAATGACATATTTATTCTTGACGGTTTCTTGTTGGTCCCTGATTATCAATATATTCTCTAAATTTGAATTCATTTTTCAGATGAAATTCGTTGGATATTTAATATCCTCAAGAATAGTTTTAATGAAATTATTTCTTATTTCATTTGTAGATGAAATTAAATGAGCCCCACCGTTGAGTGTTTTTATAATACCACTCATTTGACTGATTTGAATATATATTTAGATATCGATTGTTGTGTGACTTTTTTCTGAAACCACTTGATTCTTCTTTGCCATGTTGTCATATCACGAAAACATCATCGGCATACCGTCATCAAGTCTTTAGGCATTGCACCACAGACTTTTCATCACACAAAATTTGACATCAAGATTTCCTTGAATTTCATTCATATGAGAGACAAGTGTGTTCAGAAAAAAAGACACGCCAATAGATATCAAATGAGTGTTAAAACAGCTTTTATGAAAACACTTTATGATTGGGGTCATTTAATTCATCTACAACTGAAAAAAAAATGAAATTAATTTCATTAAAGATAGTTTTGAGGAGGATCCATGTCCAACGAATTCCATACGAATTTCTCTACGCGGAAAGGATTTTACTTCGTAAATAGAGCCAGCGCTTCTAGCGTTCGAGCGTAGACGCGCTACAGATCCCATTTCAGGCGGATCAAGCGGCGAAGCTCGTAGCCGCTCGTGTACGCCCGCTCGAAGTCGCCTGTACTGGACGCAGCTGCATTGGAATACATTGCTTGGGATCTGTAGCAACTTGCCGCACGTATACGCTCGTTTCGCGAGAGCCATAAAACGCTCGAAAACGCTTGCAGTGGACGACCGGCCTTAATCTTCAGATGATTTTATGATATGAAACTCCTATGAACTATGGATCTTTGACGCACTGTTTCTGAGATAGAAGGTGTTGAAATTAAAAAAAAATTGGTTTTATGAAATTATTTTCTACACCGTACAAGATTTTTTTTGCGTTTTGGCGCTTTAAGACACATTTTTTCCGATACGAACAAATTTGGTGAAAAAATTGGTACGCCAATGATTTTTTTTTAATTTTAAATTATTTTCGTAATTTGCCCCCTCTGGGACCGGGGTTAGAATAGGCCCAGGGATCCCCCTGCCTGTCGTAAGAGGCGACTAACTGGGGCAATGACCGTCCGCCTACTTACCTTACCTTGCTGACCTGTTTTGCCCCTTTGTCCTGTTTTTCCTTTCAAAAATCCCAATTGGAGAAAACCATTTCAAATCCGCAACCCTAAGGAGTTTGCCGCGCCGATGGGGTGAATGGCACTGCGTCAATGGGTGCGTTCACCGAACGTAACAGTTGTGGAACTGTTGCGGAATCGTCCGGTGGCACATACGCTACAAACTCAACATGTTCTGGAGAAGCGGGCATTTTGGGAGCGCTTTCAATTTATGCTAGGTAGCGGTAGCGGAGCGGTGGCAAAATCTTCGTTCGGTGAAAGCGACCAATGTGTCGCGAACGGCTCCCTCCGAATACCTGGCGTCCTTCGGTTGTAATATAGCCCTTCTATAGTAAGCCTGCTCTGCTATGGTCGAGATTATTTCAGAGCCTTCTCGTGGGAACACTCATGTCACAAAATATTATTACTTATATGGGGGCACCCGACCCCCCAAATACGGGTAGTGTTAAGGGTGGGACACTTAAAAACCCTTCCAACTCTGGTCAGCAGCCGAAAGGTTCTGACCCGTCAACAACGAAGGTGACGGAGGAAAATATTCCCCGATTCCTAGTTGTAAAAAGGATTGATGAAATTGATTTTAATAAAGTGAGCCCATTTTTGATACAAAAAAGTATGTATGGATTAATTGGAGAAACGAAGAATATTAAAAAAATTAAAGATGGATTACTAGTAGAAACTAAATCAGACGCACAAACGAAAAGATTGATGAAAGTGACAAGATTTGCTGACCATGCTGTGACCGTTTTACCACATACCACCCTGAATACAAGTAGAGGAGTAATTTTTTGTAAAGATTTACTAAATTGCAAAGAAGATGAAATTAAAGAAGAATGGAAGGAACTTGGTATTGTGAAAGTTGAACGGATTAAAATAAAGAAAGACGAACAACTGATAGACAACCCTAATCATATACTCACCTTCAGCAATCCAACTCTACCGAAAACAATTAAAGTTGCCATGTATAATCTGGAAGTACGACCATATATACCGGCCCCAATAAGATGTTTCAGATGTCAAAAACTAGGACACATAACATTAAATTGTACAAATGAACCGTTATGTCCATGTGGAAAACCATTACATGAAGGTCAACCCTGTGAGAATGATCCAACATGCGTCAACTGTAATGGTAATCACTCCGCAAGATATAGAGGATGTCCTAAATATAAAACTGAACAAGCAATACAGAGACTGAGAGTTACAGAAAAATTGACTTACTTTGAAGCTAAGAAGAGAGTTATCATCAATACCCCAAAACCAAACATCTCATATGCCCAAGCTACTACGAGTCACACTAAAAATGAAGAGGATATAATTCAGAAAATAATACCATGTCTCGAGAACGTCATGGAAAAATGCATATCAGAATTCTTAGGGTCAAAACCACTTCAAGCTTCTACCCCAATATCATACCAACTATCTCGATTACAAGACAATCTGACTCCTAGATCGAGAACCGGTTCTGAAGCATCAACCATTCCTAAAAGAAAAGCTAATTCTCCAGTAGAAGAAACGGATATTTCTGACGGGAGTCAGGTATCCACTGAATCACACCAGAACATGAGTAGAAGAGGTGGAAGGAGACAAAGGTCAAAAAAAGATTTCAAGAATCTTATCAAATCTGCAAAAAATCCGGACAACGTACTTGACCCACAAGCATTCATAACAAACATCGCAGGACCATCGACAAATACCTAATATCTGTATTTATGTTCATACTCCTGAAAATGGAAAGATCTTTTTTACTTTTATTTTACAACCACTAATATATTATTCATAATATATCTTATATTTTTTATCGGTATTCATTAATTTATCCTCTTTATCAGTTCTTACTTAAATTTGATATACCCTTTTTATTTGGCCATATATATATATTGTTCATTTATATTTTATAATACATACTTTTAGTTTATCACCATGAACCAAACCGATAACAATGATATAGCGAAGAATATCATATTGCAGTGGAATTGTAGAGGCTGCATTAGAAGTTATTGTGATATGGAACTACTCCTTCGCAAATATGACCCGGCGTGTATATGCTTACAAGAAACACACTTTGGAACTGAACAACCATATTCTCTCAAAGGGTATCAAATAGTGCGAAAAGATTTTGAAATCGGTGAACGAAGATGTGGCGGTGTTGGGATTCTGGTGAAAAATGGCTCACGATATAACAGTATCTCCCTGAATACAGGCCTTCAGGCTGTTGCAGTGGAGATATTCATTCCGATGAAATTATCTATCTGCTCCATTTACCTACCTAACTCTAACTGGGAGATACATGAGATAGAGAACTTGGTGAATCAATTGCCCCCACCTTTTATTCTTATGGGTGATTTCAACGCCCACAACACACTGTGGGGTTCTCTGACAGATAGTACTAGAGGACGTGACCTTGAAAGGTGGCTTGAAAGCGAAAATATTATACTCCTCAATGATGGCTCTAGCACACATTTCAACGAAAAGAGCAATAATTTTACAGCTATTGACCTTACATTCGCCAGCAGTGGAATAGCTGGTAGACTCAATTGGAAGGTTGAAGAAGACCTCCACAACAGTGACCATTTTCCTATTGTAGTCGAAACAGATGTGGCCAGACCAGTTGAACATATTGGAGAAAAATGGATCACTTCAAGAGCAGATTAATAACTTACATGCAAAGTCTTAATGTACCAGAAAACCCCACGGTTGTATCAATTACAGATGCTATAAAGTCCGCAGCTCACAACAGCATTCCAAGAACTAAAGAAAGAATTATGAGGCATTCGGTACCTTGGTGGAATAACGACGTCAGGGATAGCATAAGAGCGAAAAAACGCGCGCTCAATTTATTCAAGAGAACACCTACAACAGCTAATCTGATAGCATTCAAGAAAGAACGTGCAACGAGTAGACGCCTTATACTTGAAAGTAAAAGAAACTCTTGGGACCAGTTTACTTCCACAATAACTTGTGACGCTGATGTACAACGTACCTGGAAGAAAATCAAATCCATTTCAGGAAGACACAGTGAGAGCAGACCACGCTGCATTCAGAAACCGAATGCCCAAATCTCTACAGACCTGATAGAAATAACAGAAATATTAGCCGACCAATTTGAAAAAGCCAGTAGTTCAACCAACTATGAAAATGAATTCTTGAAGGAAAAAAGTTTGAGAGAAATCAACCTCAATTTCACCCCTGAACAGCGAACTACATCTCATGATTATAACCTTCCATTCACAATGGCTGAATTTGAGATAGCCCTAAATAAATCCAAGTCTACAGCCCCAGGACCTGATGACGTAACTAATGACATGCTCAAACATCTGACACCCCAAATGAAAGACGCTCTACTGGAGGTGTACAATAACTTATGGAGGGAGGGCATATACCCAGATGAATGGAAGCAAGCACTTGTTGTCCCGATCCTGAAACCAGGAAAGGATCCCACAGTGCCTTCCCATTATAGACCGATAAGCTTGAGTAGCTGTGTCGGAAAGTTATTGGAGAGAATGGTTAGTAACCGCTTACAGTGGCAGCTCGAAAGTAGAAATTTATATGCTCCATATCAAGCCGGATTTCGAAAACATAGATCAACATTTGATCATCTAGTTTTATTGGAAAATCTTATCCAAAACTCCTTCAGAGAGCGTAAACATTGTATTGCTGTATTTTTCGATATAGAGTCTGCATATAATATGACTTGGCGCTATAATATCCAAAAAAAACTGTATGAGTACGGATTCAGAGGAAATCTACCTTCTTTCATCAGCTCTTTCTTGAATAACAGATCCTTCTGCGTCAAAGTTGGTAACACTAGATCTTCTGTGAGAAATCTCGAAAATGGCATTCAACATTGAGCTGTATATTATTTGCTATCGCAATTAATGATTTGGGAGAAAATATTGACGAATCTCTACTGAAGCTACTATACGTGGATGATCTTGCAATAGCTTTATCGGGAGATGACATGAACGACATGACAAATGAACTCCAGGAGGGTATAAATATTATACTGGCGAACGGCCGTAAAGTCGGCTTCAGGTTTTCCAAGGAAAGGACACATTGTGTTCATTTCTGTAGACAGAGAAAATTACACCGAGATCCATCTCTATACATATACAATAGTCGTATTCCATGCTCTGATTCTATTAAGTTCTTAGGACTTACCCTGGATCATAAACTTACATGGCGGCCACACATTGTCTCACTGAAGAAAAGATGCAAAAAAATATCGATATTATCAAAGTATTAGCACACACCAAATGGGGAGCCGAACCAAAAAAATTACTGCAAATATACCAAAGTCTCATACATTCTCGAATAGATTACGGTAGTATAGTATAAATACTCGTCAGCAAAAAAAGCGATCCTTAGCGAACTAGATCGAATTCATAACCTCGGAATCCGTATTTGTATCGGTGCATTCCGAACCAGTCCCACAGCCAGTCCATATTGTGAATCGGGGCTTTTGCTACTTGAATTGAGGAGAGATAGATTGCTTACTTCCTACATGACTCGGTTGAAAGCATTTAACCTGCATTATAATAATCAACAGATTTTCGAAAACGAGGATGATTATAGATCACGCCCAACAATAACACGACCAGCTAGCATAAGATACGCTGAATTTGTTGCAAAAAATCAGATCCAGTTGCGGCAGATCATATCACAGAAATCCCAAGAAATTCCCCCATGGAAGATACCCACTATCAAAATAAACCTAGATATGAGGAAACTAGACAAGGACGACGCACCACACGAGGCTCTACAAAAAGAATTCCTCAATATTATCGATCATATTCCCCATGATTGTATAATATACACGGACGGGTCCAAGACAGAGTTTGGTGTGGGCTCTGCTATCATCGTAGATGAACAGGCGCATTCTTGGTCCCTGAACAGCAGAACATCAGTATACTATGCTGAACAATATGCCATCTAGCAATCACTTTTGTGGGGCTCCTCATGTTCCAAACGAGATCTCATTATTGCGACGGATTCTCTGAGCGTCTTAAAAGCATTATCAGATATATATACGGTTGACCCAGTAACACAGAATATACAGTCGCTCCTCTTCGATTTGGATGGCAGGAGTTGCCGGCCGGTATTTGTTTGGATACTGGATACCAAGTCATGTGGGTATTTCTGGAAATGAAATGGCTGACTTGACAGCTCGTGAAGCTGCGAATAAAGTAGACATTGATGTTGACTCAATGAAAGTTACCGATCTACAAAAGGTTTTCCGAAATGAGATTATGAGGCAGTGGCAACATATATGGCAACAAACAAACAATAAATTGAAACAGTACAAGCCTGAAGTGAGAACCCCGTGCATATCCATGGGACTACCAAGGATGAACATCATAAAGATACATCGAGTTCGCATCGGCCATACGGCTCATACACATTTATATTTATTGAAAGGTGAAGAAAAACCTGAATGTCAGCGATGTCACTCAGATCTAACTATAGCGCACATTTTATACGAATGTCCAATCTACCAAACGAGCAGAGTCAAATATAACATAGTGAGCAGAGAACGAGCACTATGTCAAAGAACCGAAATTGAAAATATGATCCAATTTCTGAAGGACATTGGAATATACAAGAAAATATAATGAATTTTATCTCCCTTTATGGGATAAATTATTTCACATTGGTTGATATCATATTTGTTAGCTTGATTATCCTCACCTAACTATGTGTTTATATCCATTTATTTATTTATTTACATCTATTGGTTTTATTTATTAATTTGAATATCTCTATTTTTACCTATTTATATTTGAATTATTTTACCTAGCCATCTGTACATTTTCTTATATCTTATTCATGTGTTCATAGTCACCGATATAATTATATTTAACTAATTTATTCGTCTTTCGTGTCATAGTCTTGTCTACCTGTGATTTATTACATAAGCGGCTAATAACCTCAGCAGTTGATGCCGCCATAAAGTCACATAAAAAAAAATTTTTGTAATTGCCACATAATTAACAGTGAATAGGTCTCGTGAGTTTTTTACCTGCGACATTTTCTAAGCAAAAAAAAATTCAAATTCAGCATGTGCTTCAATACCGACTAATTTTCAGGGGTTCGGAATCTTAATCTTCACATGATTTTATGAAAAAAACTTCCTGTGGACCATGAATCTTTAACGCATTGTTTCTGAGAAACCTGGTTTTGAAATAAAAAAAAATTTTTTGAATTTTTTTTTTGCAGTTTGGTATGTTATCAGTACGCCATAAAACACATTTTCTGAATTTCGTGAAATAATCGAAAAATTTTGTAACTTTCCTAGATGAAATTGCATTTTGGAAGTAATCAAAGAGTTTCGTGATTCTCCTAGATGAAATTGCATTTAATTTTTTTCTCAAAAAGTATTCGACGCGAGTAAAAAACTCGAGAGACCATTCTCACTGCCAATCATGAGGTGATTACGAAAATATTTTCTCTATTTCAGTATCGTAATGAGTTCATTACAGTACTAAAAGTAGTGCTGTAATGAAACTCATTACAGCATTGTTTTCAGTTATATTTTTCGTTTTGTAGTTGTCAGTACTGACCCCCGATCGAATCAAGTTTCGAATCAAATCAATTCAAATTCCGTAATCTGTCAAATTTCGTACGTCACACCAACTGCCAAGATGAAATATAAAAGTCACTAACCTGAATTTTTATTCGAATTTCGATAGTATTTCACAAAACTTGACTGAAATAGAGAAAATATCGTTTAATACTCGTTGCAGAAAGCAATTCCAACACTCATGCTATCGAAAACTCGCTCCTTCGTCGCTCGTTTTCGAACTTCGCATTCGTGTTGGAATAGGAGCTCATTCTGCAACTTGTTTTAGAATATACTATTAAAATTAAAAAAAAGTCATTGGCGTACCAATGTTTTCACCAAATTTGTTCAGACAGAAGTCCGTACGGACGCCACTGGTGGAAATTAAACATCGTTTCGTATCGGGAAAAAATGTGTCTTAATGTATACTCATAACGTGCCAAAACGCAGAAAGTGATCATGTTCGGTGTAGAAAATAATTTCGTAAAACCAATTTTTTTTTATTTCAACACCCTGTATTTCAGAAACGGTGCATCAGAGACATATTTCTGAAACACCCTGTTTTTACTTCATGAGAATTAAATAGAGGGTGTATCATTAGAAAAACCACAGTTCACATAGAATCTTTAGGTTGCCCCTATGCAATTCTTAGTACTCAATTCTGAATGCCCATAAAAAACTGCAAATTTGCCGATTTGAACCCTTGTGGACGACGCAATATCAACTGAGATATATATTGAGTAAAATATAAACAGTCACCCTGTACAAGTCAAATATTCTTCTACTAATTTATTTCTGAATTCTGTCAGGGCAACCGCTGATATATCTACTCGATATAACGCACATGTATCGAATTGATGGTCTCGAATATTTTTTTGTCTTGGCAACATTTCATATGAGAATGTTTTTCGTTAGTTTTCACTTCATTTTGTTGGTTATGACAATATCATTTGATTTAGTTAATTTTCTCTTCAATAATAAATATAATAAATAATACCACAAAAGAAAAATCGAAATGACAATAGCGAAAATTCAAGTGTGCATAATTTTATCGATTTTCTCTGCTACACCAGTCTCAAGAGAGGGCCAAATTGCTCCATGGACAATAAAGAGAAAAGAGCTGAGATGCAAAAGCCGCTTCAGTGGAAATCTGCAACAATATCATTTATTTTTTGGCTTACTATATCCATTTCACTGCATCAATCGTCGCGATTTTAAAAATAACTTTATAGATAAGTGACTAATTTCTATTCAAACGAATTTATCTACCATTCGAAGCATCGTAATTCCACTTATTCCAGATAAGCTAGAGGCGTAGAGTGCTACATTAAGCTAATTAATTGTGTATTTCATGTAAAATTGAAAGCACACAATGAGTCAGTGAGACTGACGCTTCAGAATATTTTCACGTCAGACAGTGCAAAAGTCATATGACTTAATCGCGAAGTCGAATAAAATCTGATATTTCTGCATCCTGAAGATATTTGGAAGAGAGATGAAGTTCTGTGATCTCTCACAATGATGGACTTATTCAGATAGGCCCGGTGAAATTCAAGATTTTTTAAGAAAAAACGGAGAAAATGTTCTAGTTATAGCTTTCGTAAAGGCGAAGAATTTTTGGTTTTTTCCTTTTGTTTTTAATGGCTTCACAGTTGCAAAAAAATTGGTCCTTTCTAGTAGGTACTCTGAGAAACTTGTATATGGATTCTGATTGAGGGCAACTGCTAAAATCTCATAGAAAGAGGATGTGAGCAGTTCTAGTTAGCATGTGGCTGGAGCTATAAAACTCCTCTCTTACGCATCTGTACACTTCTCGCAACAATTAAAGGAACAGGCTGTATTGTAATGAAAAATGGTCGTATGAGAAATAGAAGAATCAACTTTTGAAGATTGGAGACTCTGGTTTCAGAATTTATCGGTAAACAATTTTTCAGAGTACCAGCAGCCATGCAATCCTCGGATAAAGCACAAAAAATTTTGTTTATAATTTTTATTTTTGCTCTACGCACATGGAAAAATTGTTTTTGAGCTAGACCGATCCAAAGCTTGCATAGCCTGTTTATTCAGGTCTAATAAGTTATTCATTAGCCTCGCAAATGATCTATTGTCTTCAAGATATCCCATTTTGTATGCAAAAGGACCCTTTTTCACTCATATCTCCGGAACTACTTGGGGCCTAGCAAACCGACATCCGGTTTCTTCTTCTACAGAAAGTTTTCTACAAAAATTGTTCATGTTTAATCAAGAAAAAATTTTTTTTCACCTGTAACGGTAATGTGAACAGAGAACAAGAAAATGGAGTTTTGCTATTCGTTGGTTTACGGACTGAAAAATAAATTAGAGCTGAATGAACAGGCTATGAAAGCTCTGTATCGGTCTAGCTCAAAAAAATTTTTCATCGCGCGTAGAGTAAAAAATATTCGAAAATTTCGAAAAAAAAAAATTTCCTCGTGTTTTATCGGAGGATTGCATGAAAAATTGTAAACCAATGAATTCAGAAACGAGAGTCTTCAAGCTTCAGAAGTTGATTTTTCTATTTCTCATATGACCATTTTTCACTGAGATACAGCCTGTTGGAAAACACCAAAAAATTTGGAAAATTTTTCTGTTCCTTCAATTCCTTGTATTTTCAAACAAGTCAATTGGAAAGTATAAATTTTTTCTGAGAGCGATATGGGTATATTTCTCATCTCAATGACATAATCTGATTCAATTTCTCTTCATCATGATAAAAGATCTGTGACAACATGAATTGAAGATGGTACTTATTTGAATGAATACTATAACTGATTTATCTATGTTTGAAAAATTTGAGATTTGTTTGGAGAACATATTTCAAATGTCTGGACCTAATTTATGTGATTCATGATGTACCGATCTGACGGTTTGACTCAGCTTCCGTTGATTAGTTTTCCAGTCATAGTCAACGTGCGCAGGACGTTATCCAGAGATTTCCTGATAAATATTATTGATTATTGATGATGTAATCATTACTCCCAATCTCATGAAAATTAGCCTTCGTACTTCTACTTTTTCTAATAGATGATAAAAGGGGTAAATCATATTCAAATAGAAAAATGGATCATTAATTTTTTGTAGAAACTACCTACCTATTCCTGGACTATCAAAATTGGCCAAATTCTCCGTTTCAGTATATCATATTTGGTGTGCACTGATGATTTCTGGGAAACATTATACAATTGGGATTTGCATTTGATTCAACTTTCATGTCGTAGACTATTTTTTTGTCATTTCGGCAATTCTCGGAATATGTCGTAATTTTTGGTCCTGAGAAATATTCTGTTTTTTTTGTCTTATAAGATGTTTGGTTTATCTATGGGAGATGATTTCCTTTCATTAGGGTCCCGCAGCGTCTTCAAACATCTGAAGTTCCGAAAAATCATCACTTGGATGGTCGTACCTGGTTCGAAAGAACCCTCACGATCAGAGAGCAAGGCTGTGAATTTAAATTTGAATATCAGAGGAATTCGAAAAACAAGAGTGATTACGTTCCGAAATTAGCCACTGAACATGGTGTTGAGATCTTCTAAAAAACCCACAAGGCAACAGAGGAATTTTTTCGTGAAGGAGGACAATTGAAAGTTATGTGCTCATTGATTTGTCACTTAGTCCAAGTAAAGGTTTTGCTTGTTGTGTTATAAGTTTTCTTATGTTGAGCAATTCGAAAAGGGGAAATTGATTGGGTTTTTTCATTTCTTCCAAGCATTGTGACATTTCTGTCATAACTAATTAATGAAGAATGAATTTCTGCAATGGGTGGTCAATTAAAAAACCATTTAATTGATTATGAATAACTAGTTTTTTCTCCTTCCCTTTTTTTATTTCAGATCTAGAATTTCGGATAGATTGGTTAAGAGTCTGTTTTTCTCTGCTGCCCATAGAAGAACTACATGAAGATGTTCTTCTGATCAAGTAGATGTCCTCCAAGATCCTCTTATATGATATTTTCAGTGAATTTCATTCTAACACGGGTGAGGTCAGGGTTTTTTCATTCTGGGGTTTTTTTCCTTTCGTCATTTTATCATTCTACAGACCTGTATGATTTTCCTGTGTTGCACTAACCCCAGCTAGGTACTTTTTTTGTTTCAATATGTATTGTATTATTTTAGCTCTCTCAATCAAAAGAAAATATATTTTATTGAATATAATAAAACATTTTGGGTAGTATGTAGTATTTTTGGTGTACATGTATTATGTATTACATTATTACGATGAATTAAGAGACAAGGGTATAGAACTGGGGGCAATATTGTTGCACAATAATTATTTTGTTGCTCAATTGAAATGAAGCTGAATTTATCGAGTTTACAAAATGGGGGTGTTGTAAGGAACTACATTATCTTTCATTTTATTTAGTAATGATATCATACAATAGTAGTCTGGATTTGACTCACTACGTTCAGTAATATGGAATTTTTTTTCAGTGGGCTGATAGCAGTGGATCAGCTAGTCACCTCAACTACTTGCAACGTATGAAATCTGTGCCAGTCAACAACCAACATTACACGCTCTCCAGACTCAACTCTAGCCAGAGAACAACAAAAACTTGTGCTGTTTGAACATGAGTGTAGTTCGAGGGTTATTTCTGTTATTGCACTGTTATACTCATTGTAGTGCCTGACGCATTCAACCCAGCCTTCGCTGGCACAAGAAAGTTACTCGTACTTTTTTTGATTGAAGTTTCTTCGTTCTCCCAAAAATGATACATATGTGATCTTGTTGATACCAATATGCTGGAACACACATTCAAATAAATACACCCCCAAACAAAATATTTAAAGCACATCTAGTCAATGATTTTCATGGTTTATCTGATGTTTCTTGACATCATACAAAAAAGGAAAAAAAAACTATATCCAAATAAGATTGAAAAAATGTCAGCTAACTTATTGAATTGACTCAAAGACGCAGAACTTATGATGGCCCTTTATGTAATTTTGATAGGTTTCGACCAATCATGTACAATGCTCAGGTTTCGTTCGATATGTATACAGGGTATCCCACGAGGAACTTTACATACTTCTCTACGATCAGCATCGCGAAATGACCCCTCAAAAATGTCTTCTATCTTCCCTTGCCAATATACAGGATGTTTTATTCATTCTGACCGAAATTTCAATCGACCATAGTTCTGGTACTATACAGGGTGATTTTTTCAAGTGTTTCATTAGAACTTTTCGAAGAAGGAATTGAAATACGAATTCCAGATTTTGTATTATTGTTTAAGAGTATATGACCTTGAATTGTAAAATAGTCTCAAGCAGAATCTACTTCCAGTTCTACCGGAAACGAATGTCAACTTCGTTATTTCAAATGTTACACTCTGTATATTTATACATATTTGAATTCTTCGTTCAATTCTACACTAATTTGATGTATAATATGCGCAACCACACAAGCGATTGTTGAGTTATAGCCCAATTGTCAAATTTTGTGTCAGAAAGATTGTCACAAATTAGTGTTTATATCTTCAAAATCCCCCAGTGTGAAATGTTTTGTTTGCAACAGTGGAATGAAACGAAGTATGATGATACTGGTTCTGGCACAATTCATGAGGAAATTTCATACAGGGTGTCTGAAACAGGGCTTCAAAGTGGACCTAAATAAAACTATGAAAACTTTTTTCAAAGGAAACCCTATAATTTTTTTATTCCGATCGATTGCCCTTCAAAAATTAATCAGAGTGTGCCAAACATTCCATGCCTTCAAAGTCAGTGGTTTTGCCGTTATTGAATAAAATTCTATTTTTCGACCAAAGCCAGGTTTCGCTCAGTAAAATTGATTAGTATGCTCGTATTTTTGACAGTAGACCATGTTTGGAAACGTAATTCTTACTTTCATTATAATGATCAAATAAACAAACAAAATAAAATTTCATTTAGAACTATCGAAACAATTTTCTCAACAACAAAAAATGTAGACAGTAATTTGATGATATCTATTACAATAAATTTTCAAAATGTTGACCTCCTTGCTGTATACATTTATCAATTCTTCTACGAACTCCATCTACTGTAGCTCTTCGTATTTGTTCAGGTGATAATTCTCTTATTGCAGTCCGCACCCTCACTTCAAGCTCTTCCCTTGAATGAATGTAATTTTTGTAAACCTCTGATTTTATAGTACCCCATAGAAAAAAATCAAGGGGTGTTAGGTCTGGAGAACGGGGGGACACTCTAATGGACCATTCAGTCTGATCCATCTCTCTCCAAACATTGCGATCAGTTCGTTACTGACAGGTCTCGTGCAATGTGCAGGTGCACCGTCTAATTGGTACCAGCAATCGAACATCTGATTGAGAGGTAATTCTTCCAAAAAGGGTGAAACAATCGTTCTCAATATTTCGAGATACCTTTGTCCGTCCAAATTTCCATCATAAATATGATAACATATTTTATTATCCATTAACATGCAAAATACATTGAAACCAAACCTATAATGATGGTTTCTCTCGTGAATTACATGTGGATTGAGATCTGCCCAAAAATGCATATTTCTTGAATTCACTCCTCCATCCTGTGTGAATTTGGCTTCATCTGACCAGATAATTTTTTTCAAAATTTGGGGATCAGCGTTTATCATTCCAATAAGTGTCTCGCAAAATACTGTTCTTTTTTGATAATCTCCATCTACAAGTGTCTGTCCTTTGTGAAACTTAAAATTATGCATCTTGGCTTCTTTTAATACTTTTTGACACGACGAATAAGATATTTTTAATTCCCGTGCAACCTGTCTGATGGAACCTCTTGGATTTGCGTGCATATGTCCTAAAATATTTATTTGGTTTTCTTCATTTTCTGTAACTGTATTCACACGATTTCGCTTTGGTTGAATGCTTCCAGTACGGAGAAAATTGTTTTCAAACTTGTATTTCGTCAAAGGAGGTAAATGAGGATTTCTTTCGTTAAATGTTCTGACGGCTCTTTCTAATATTTTGTTACATTCACCATAAATAAAAAACATATTTAATACATCACCGGTACTGTAATTCAAATTCTGCATGGTGCCCAATTAATTGAACAAGTATGAATGACAGTTTTCAACAATACATTATAAATGAACTGACATAAGCCTACTTGAAAATAAAACCATATTTGGACTTAGAAACCTGGTTTTAGTTCTGAAATTCGAATTTTATTCAATAACGGCAAAACCACTGATTTTGAAGGCATGGAATGTTTGGCACACTCTGGTTAATTTTTGAAGGGCAATCGATCGGAACAAAAAAATTATAGGGTTTCCATTTGAAAAAATTGAGTTTTCATAGTTTTATTTAGGCCCACTTTGAAGCCCTGTTTCAGACACCCTGTATGAAATTTCCTCATGAATTATACCAGAACCAGTATCATCATACTTCGTTTCATTCCACTGTTGCTAATAAAACATTTCACAATGAGGGATTTTGAAGATATAAACACTAATTTGTGACAATCTTTCTGACACAAAATTTGACAATTGGGCTATAACTCAACAATCGCTTGTGTGGTTGCGCATATTATACATCAAATTAGTGTAGAATTGAACGAAGAATTCAAATATGTATAAATATACAGGGTGTTACATTTGAAATAACGAAGTTGACATTCGTTTCCGGTAGAACTGGAAATAGATTCTGCTTGAGACTATTTTACAGTTCAAGGTCATATACTCTTAAACAATAATACAACATCTGGAATTCGTATTTCAATTCCTTCTTCGAAAAGTTCTAATTAAACACTTAAAAAAATCACCCTGTATATACAGGGTGTTCTACAAGCTCTATGACAAACTTTGAAGAAGGTAGCTGTGCTTCTTTCGAATATTTTTTTTCTTTAAACATAGGTCCGATTCGTTTTCGTTTAGGAGTTACAAGCATTTGATGATGCACCACCAGATAGGTTAAGATAATTAGTCAGTTGGCTGACAACATTTCCAGAATGAATGGATAAGTCAGGGAGGAACAATATAATCTCCCCTCTCTCTGTAACAAGAAACAATTGGAAAATTTTTTTAATAATATAAGAAAGGCCCCTGCGTAAAAAGTTGAGCACTCATTCGTCAGGGACCAAAACTTCACGAGAAGAAATTGTTGCCTAACAATGAACAAATGTCATTGCCACTTTGTATATTATGAGATGTGTCGCACTGTATGTATCTTTATTCCTTCCTTTTTTGAGCCCTATAGATTTCGATCTTGGCTCTTGATCTCAATGAATAATAATAATAATAAAAAGAAAACACTTTGAACACTTGAGCGTAACGTTTCGGAGTCTAAATAACTCGTCAGACAATGACTAGTTTTCATTCAACTTCGTAGAATCTTGACAATTTTCTTATTTTTTCATAGATCACGATTCTACGAAGTTTCGGAGTCTAAATCAGACTATTTCGTCAGACAATTACTAGTTTTCAATCAAATTCGTAGAAGCGTGACAATTTTTCGATTTTTTTATGGATCACGATTCTACGAAGTTAATGAAAACTAGTAATTGTCTGACGAAGGAGTCTGATTTAGACTCCGAAAACGTTACGCTTAGAAGTTCAAAGTATTTTTTTTTGTTCATTGTTAGGCAACACTTCCTTCTCATAAAGTTTTGCCCCCTAGACAAATTAGTGCTCAAATTTTTACGCAGGGGCCTTTCTTATATTATTAAAAAATTGTTTTTTGTTTCAGCGACTGAGAGAGAAAACCCAAATTAAGTTTTCAGGAAAATGCAGAGACCTCCCAGACAAAATTTCACTGGATAACATATGAAGCAGCTTATTGTTTGTCATGTCTCCCATTGAAAGCACAATAATTGCAATCATATTTGTTTGTTATAGTAAGGTTACCCATTCTAGTCCTGTTCAACTGCATTTAAACTTGGAACTCCAATAATGGGTAAATCAGCAAAGAATAATCCTATCTGAACAGCTTTATTTTCATATCTTATTACACAAGAATTAACAAAAACCTTAAATTGATTAGACAAAAAAAATGATGATTGAATGGTCTGCTGGAACAACGTTGGATGGGTATAAATTTTTAAGTGTGAATTTTGTAACGTAGAACGTTGTTTAAGGCGATCGTTCAATAATTTTGTACAACTCTATTTATTGCGGTAGCAACGAAATTTGCAATAAACAGGCAGTACGGTCATATTGTACCAAACTAATTTGCAACTTTTTACTGCATGTTTTAATTCCGAACGCTTTCTGTGCATTAAAATTCATTTGAGAAGTGAAAAGAGCGAAGTGCCAACTATTCAGGTCCTGAAAATGGCTTTATTAAGCTTGTTTAATCAAAAGCAAATTCACATTCATTTCATATATTAACTCTATGGAATATAAACCAAGTCGGGGTTATGGCTGAATACCGGAAACTAACTATCTAAAAGTGACACTCATTTTTGCGTGTACTTTCAATTTGTAACTTTCGGAAATATCTTCAAGAAGCTATAGCAAATATAATACCCCTTTCATATTTCTTGGACCTCCCAATGTGAAATTTTCGCTTTTTCTGAAAATGAAAGTTCGTTAAAGCCTAAATACATGTCATTGTATATTCAGAGTGAATACTTCCTCGTTGACTGTGTCAATATACGAGTTACAACATTTTGTAGCCTGTAAGCCTATGAATATCAGGAATTTCATGAAATTCTTGTTGGTAGAACCTTTCTATTGAAACATACCGCCCACAAAATTCCGCTACAGCTTTTTTCTTGTGATTCCTGAAGAAAAACGTGGTTATTTCTGAACTGATTAGGTTCAAATAGTTTCACCTTGAAGATTTACGGTACAAACCGTGTAACTAGCGCCCTCTACAGAGTCAGACATCAAAACGCACTCATCAGTTGTATCTCCAAAATATGTTCTTTTAAAATTTCATTACATTATTGCCAGTACTTTCGGCAAAATCTCAAAAAATGTGTATATTTTTTTCTTTTTCAACTTTTTTTCACTGAATAAACCCCTATTTTTTTCAGGTTTTTATCTTTCCTAGAGAGATGATCACCTTTTTTGAAACACCCTGTATATTTCTCTCTAGACAGAATCGAAGAAAATGGTATACGCAAAAAGTATTTCATTTGACCTTAAACAACTATTATGTACATACAAGTTAAATACTCACCGAGTATCTGTTTCATATTGAAAGATGAAGTTGTTCCATAATAAATAATAAAATTAGGACGAAAACTAACATATTCACATCAGTAATATGAGAGTATAAATAAGTGTACTTTTGCTTTAAATTTATTTTCCTATCTCCAGTAATTTTCCAGATGTGAATTATTTGCGTCAGTTTTTTGTACATAATGATACTTCAAATGATTTTTTATTGTGCTGTTGTAGTCATTATCAACGGTAAAAATTGGTTAGATTATAACCGATTTCAAGCGAATAACCAGTAATGACCGCGGTTATCTACGGTCCTGCCTGCGGTTTTCTACGGTTATAGCCTTCAGCGATATTCCTTGTAAAATGATTATAACCTACAATGACCGAAGTCGCTTGAATGCAGTTGGTCCTAGTTGGTAATTACCAATGAGGACCAGGTTATTCGCTTGAAATCGGTTATTGTCTTTTATAGTTGGTTTCTGAAATGACGCAGCTATAGGCTGTGATATAACACAGTTATCAGATAAAAAATATGACTAATTAAGAAGCCTATTTTTCTTGGAAATTTATGTAATATGAAACATGATATTCTACGACGGGAATTCCAATTGTACTAGACTATTTGATAAGATTTATGGTTTCCTTTGAAAAAATTCACGCTCAACTATTTATTGTTCAATCGAGATAGAAAAACCACCATATTTCAGTTGTGAATTTTAGTTTTTGTGATGAAAGGGTAAATATAAATATTCAGATGAACGTAAATAGGTCAAAATGGATGTCGCAACTTCTATTAGCTAATAGGTGTAAACTATTGTATGGTTTTATGTACGTTTGTATTACCAATAAATCTTGTATGTCAACCTGAATTTTCATCATTGTTACATCATACAACAGTTGAATATCATCAGCTTATCACGAGTAAAATATATGTGTATTCTAACTACTTTTGTTCCTGCACTTCCGAAAATTATATTTTTTCTCGAGCCCTGCACAAGATAGTTAAAAAAAAGAAAACTGCTTTTAATAGCATTTTTGCGTAGAAGTCAGTGGTGAAGTTCGAATTTTTTCGGAGCACTGTTTCAAAGATTTCAAATAGTATTTCAAGTAGTATCCCCAAATTCCTGCAATTATTTTTCTGAACACATTTATGTATCACAACATAACCTAATTTTAAAAATCTGAAAAATACATACTTACGTTTTTTTTTTTAAAGTAAGACATGAATTCTTCCATAGATTCATATTAGTGGAACACGCATAAAAAAATTTCAATATTAATATTTGTTTCGTTTTCAATATTTTCACGATCATGTTGAAGAGTGATTTTTCGAGTTTATGTTTAAACACAATAAAAAACTAAGTTTATGTTATATGACGTTTTGAAAGTTATAATTGAATTCCGGGAATTCAGCGAGTTTCAAACTCAGACCCAAAATCCTCTAAAGATGCCTACCGCAGTTGTGGGCTAAACGTTAGGCAATGTATTTGGGCTCTGCCATCACAATCATTGTAAAAAGATTCCTATCATCATACAACGGGAAATTGCACATTGAAAACTGTGGTTGAGATTATTACAGGGAAAGAATCTGGTGCAAAAACACATGAGGCGTTCTAAGAGCACTTCATTTTATTCCTTCATTCAAAATGTAGAGGCGATGTTCCCTGAGAATTCTTGAATATTTTTTTTCAATTCATAAAAAGCATTCCTTCATATACAGGGTGGCCATTTGAAAACGAAACAGACGAGATTACAGACGAAATAAATTTTTTCGATAGAAATGCTCGGACAGGTTGATTTCTGTTTCGAGGGGGACAACTTAAGATGTAGGTTACGGACGCATAGCGCTTCAACCCTTGCTACTACAACCCTCACCCCCAATTTTTGAATAGGGAAGATGGGGTGAATGATACCTCATTTGAAAGGTATTTTTATACTGATTTCAGCACAGTAATTGTTTTTTCATTTTATGCATTAGTTCTTGAAATACAGGGTGGTCATTTGAAAACGAAACAGACGAGTTTACAGACGAAATAAATTTTTTCGATAGAAATGCTCGGACAGGTCGATTTCTGTTTCGAGGGGGACAACTTAAGATGTAGGTTACGGACGCATAGCGTTTCAACCCTTGCTACTACAACCCTCACCCCCAATTTTTGAATAGGGAAGATGGGGTGAGTGATACCTCATTTGAAAGGTTTTTCACAAAAAAACACTACAAGTGCCATGAAAACACCACTTCATTTTCAGATGCTCAGTCAAGAAGATTTCGAGAACTAATGCATAAAATGAAAAAACAATTACTGTGCTGAAATCAGTATAAAAATACCTTTCAAATGAGGTATCACACACCCCATCTTCCCTATTCAAAAATTGGGGGTGAGGGTTGTAGTAGCAAGGGTTGAAGCGCTATGCGTCCGTAACCTACATCTTAAGTTGTCCCCCTCGAAACAGAAATCGACCTGTCGGAGCATTTTTATCGAAAAAATTGATTTCGTCTGTAATCTCGTCTGTTTAGTTTTCAAATGGCCACCATGTATTTCGAGAACTAATGCATAAAATGAAAAAACAATTACTGTGCTGAAATCAGTATAAAAATACCTTTCAAATGAGGTATCACTCACCTCATCTTCCCTATTCAAAAATTGGGGGTGAGGGTTGTAGTAGCAAGGGTTGAAGCGCTATGCGTCCGTAACCTACATCTTAAGTTGTCCCCCTCGAAACAGAAATCGACCTGTCCGAGCATTTCCATCGAAAAAATTTATTTCGTCTGTAATCTCGTCTGTTTCGTTTTCAAATGGCCACCCTGTATATCAATTTTCAGACCATAAGCATTAGAATTGGCGGAAGTCTCATACAGACTTATACATGCATTATATGTAGATCTGTTTTCTTCTAAATGCTTCAGTTCTTGAAACTTTTTCAATAAACATCGAATTTTGCCCAACACTACAAATGAATAGCCGTTAACACATCTTCGGCTTTAGTTGTTTCACCTGGCAGCTTAGAGCAAAATGAGCCGTTTCAAAATAGTATGATATAATGTTACAATGTTTTTCGTCTGATCATCCAATTCTGATTTCAATTAAAGCACTCGACAGCTCATCGACAGCAAATTCATCACCGCACTCTATGTTAAATGATAAGGATAATTTTATCAGTAGGTACAAAAATCGATATCAAGCGATTAGGATGAAAAAAGATCATGAAAAGTTCTGTTGCTAAGGTAGGAGATTATGTTTCGAGAATGGAAATTCTGCGAATTTCAACTTACCCTGAACAAAAGTGGTCAATTCCGGGCTTTGATTTTATGTTTTTCCAATAATTCATGAAAATTCATTGTTTTATACACTGCGCACATTCTGAGAATCTCAATTTTAGTGAAAGTTAACTCTACATTGACTCTATGACTTATTTTTTATATTCTCTCGGGAAGGTTTTGAACGAAACAAGACACATTAAATGGAAGAAAAATTCAGTATTTCACCGAATCTTATGTGAGAGAAGAGAAATGAACAATTTTCAAAATACTGAAATACTGACGAGTGATTTAATAATTGGTATTTCCACCTTTTTCGTTAATTACGACTCGGCAACGACAATTCATACTCAAAATTCTCGAAATGTTCTGATCTAGATCTGATCTAATCCTTTCCAGATTTCTCTGAGTTGGATTCATAAGCTTCGAGCTGGATGATTTTCTGAACTTCTCAGCCTTCTATTGATGTTGTCCCAAACCTGCTCAATCGGATTGAGATCTGGACTTTTTGCTGGCCATTCCATTCGAGAGACTTCAACCTTTTCAAGGTACTCCTGACCGATGCGCGCACGATGGGGTTTGGCATTATCGTCCATAAAAATTAAATTTTCACCAAGGTATGGGACAAATGGCACTATTTGCTCTTCAAAAATGTTCCTTATAAACTTATCAGCCTTCATAGCTTCATTATCAAAGACCACTAGGTCTGTGCGAGCAGTCAAAAATATTCCACCCCATATCATAGTCGATCCTCTCCCGAAACCAGTAGTATTCAGGAAATAGCACTGAGCATATCTTTCATGTGGACATCTGTATAAAAGGGAACGTCGATCACAATGGTACAGGCAGAATCTAGTCTCATCTGTGAAGAGAACGCTTTCTCAATCGGCCTCTTCCCAATGGATATGGTCTCTCGCAAAATCCAAACGCGCCCTTCGATGTCCTGGGGTAAGAGCTGGACCTCTTGCCGCGACACGAGGCCTTGAATCATATTCTCTGAGGCGATTTCTTATTGTCTGGGTGCTAATTTGCACCCCATGAGTTTGCACAAACTGATTTTGAAGGAGGCGAGCGGTTGCAAACCGTTGTCTCAACGAAGAAACTCTCAAGTAACGTTCTTGAATGGCAGTTGTTACCCGTGGTCTACCCTGTCCTGGTCTTCGGATATTCATACCTGTCTCCCTGAATCGCTGCAACTTTCTGGACACACTTGTATGAGAAATTTCAAACCTTTCAGCAATTCTTGTGTATGTCCACCCTTCTTCCCGCAAAACTACCGCTTGGGCACATTCCTCTTGGGTCAAATTGCGTGTTTCGCGTTGCATAGCAATCGAGTGTAGAAAATCAAACGAAAGAAAAACTATTGATCACTACAATTGATCGAGAACAACTGATTTTAGAATGGAGGCAATACATTCAAAATCTGATAATATCACCTTTTTTATTCCTGCTGGGAAAAAAACATCTGCATTGGAGAAAAACTACTAGGAAATGTATAAAAGCACCGTAAACTTGAAAATTTCACGTGAACAGTTATTTTTTAAATGTAACCCTCTCTATTTTATTTTCCTTATCGGATAGCTCTTTCTTCTGATTGTAAGAATATATACTTCATTATTTATTTAACCAAAGGGTAAAAGGCAAAGGGTTTGTGAAATAAGGATTTGTGAAGATGAAGATTGTAGAGTTAGCAGCTTGGCTCTACATGAGATCTGATAACTTTTTGACAATGTTAGAAATATTGGCAATATTTTACATTGAAATGTTTTTGGTTGCATATCAATCCTTCTTGTACGTTGCTCAGTAATAACCAAACAAAATATAATTATTGCGAGATCTATTTCAAGTCTAACTATTTCATAATTAATGTGCAAATTCAACAATGTACGAAGTTTAGAAATTTACCCACCTAGGTCCAAGCTGTGATGCCGATGCAATTGAGAACTGCCATCAAAACAATTGTTTGAAGAAGCCTATCATTATAAAATGATCACAACGGGGAATTGCACAATGGAAACTGTGGTTCAGGTTATTACAGGGAAATTGTATTTGGTGTAAAAACACATGAGGCGTTTTACGAGTGCTTCATTTTATCCCCTTATTCAGAATGTGGAAGCAATATACTCTAAGAATTCTTGAATTTTTTTTTAATCATTGCAAGTAGTCCTACCTATATATCAATTTTCAGACCACTAGCATCAAAATTGGCGGAAGTATCATATAAACTTTTACATCCTCTGGTTCTAAGGGTTGGGGGGTGAAAGTTTCAAGGAATTCTTCCGTTGTTTGTGTACTGAAACCAACTCACATACCAAATTTCAACTTGATAGGATATCGGGAAGTACCCTTACAGTTTTTATGATCATCAGTGAATGAGTGACGGAATCAGGGTATTTTAGATATCTATAAAGCCTAAAGTGTACGAGCTATGCACTTGAAACTCTGCACGTTCGCATTTGTTTTACTCTATCTCTCACGGTTAAAAAGTTGTAGTTCAGGTATCACCTATTTTGCTCAACCTATTTCAATGCACATATATTTTTTGTATATTTTTCAGTTTTTTTATTTCACCTCTTAAAGTTCCTTAAAAAAAACCGATAGTTGGTACAACTTTATTTATCTCTAATGAGAAACAAAGTTTGCCGAGTAATCTAATTGCTAATTGCCACAATTGGTCCCACCACCAGATCCCCTACGCTCTTCAGTTTCTGGGATAGGAAATCATTCTAAACACCTCTTGGCCAATATTCAGAAATAAAACAGCTGTTTCCAGACGACATCGTTTGGTGCAACACATATTGTACACGACAATTTTTATATTTTATCATAACGGTTCATCACAATCTTAAAGATGCTCTTTTATTTATCAATTGAGGCAGTACGAAGTCTGCCGGGTGAGCTAGTGAGAATATATGTATAACCCATCGAAACAAGGCCTAAATTGTTGAATTATAGTTCATCAAAATAATGGTCCCTAGAAACTATAATTACTTTTTCACAAAATATTTACTCATTTCATAGCATTTGATGTTTTTGGTTTTGTTTGTTCGTATTCAATTGCCCGAGTGATTTTTTGTATCTAATAGAATATTATGAAATTAAAATTGATTATTTAGAACAATCGTTTCATTTTTGGCGTCGAATATTAGAGTACCTACTGTTATTTTTGAGGTGACCTTATCTTCCTGAGATAAGCTGTTCAAATTATTTCCACGTTATCAGTTGTTAGTTCCGTGTCGAAATATTGCTCGAGTCATTTTCAGGCTGTGTCGAAAATTTGCTTGTTCCTAGTCATCGGATCGATGCTCATTTTTCGCAGATGTTATAAAACTACTACCATACATTGAGGAAGTGTAATCCTATTGATAGAAAAATGTTTAACTTCTCCATAATCGTTTGTAAATTCGATGTAAAATAGTTATTTCTCTACTTCAGTAACGTAATGAGATCATTACAATACTAAAAGTAATGCTGTAATGAAACTCATCACAGCACTGTTTCAGTTATATTTTTCGTCTTGTAGTTGTCAGTACTGACCTCCGATCAAATCAATATTCGAATCAAATCAATTCAAATTCCGTAATCTGACGAATTTCGTAAGTTACACTAACTATAAAAGTCACTAATCTGATTTTTCATTTGAATTTCGAGAGTATTTCACAAAACTTGACTGAAATAGATATTATATCGTCTAATAAGTCTAATTGCAGAAGGCAATTTCAACAGTCGAAAACTCGCTTTTTCGTCGCTTGTTTTCGAAGTCCGCATTCGTGTTGGAGCTCATTCTGCTAGTTGTTTAAGCAAAAATATACTATTACCTTGGATACAGATATCATTAAAGCACGAATGTCAAATTTGAACAACGAGGCCGCAGCTCGAGTTGTTATAATTATAATAATAATTGTCGAATATACTTTATTTCCATGGACAATGCATACAAGTATTGTGTAGAAAATAAAAAGTAAAACAGTCTGCTGGGGTATACAGCAATGAGTACTCTACTTACAAGCATAAGTAGTAATTTGAAAGGTACATTGTGTACATTAAAAAGACAAACAAGAAACAATTCACTCCAACATACTTTTTATGATTCTTCATTTAATTTCTTGATTCTCAGATTCTTCAGATTCTGGTAGCTTCAAAACTGGACCAGTTAAACTACAGCCTCACTTTCTGCTTCAGAAGCTTGCTTTCTTTCTTCCAATTTCGAATCAGCTGTACAGCCTCGTTCAGAAATGAAAATAATAGTGAACGTAATATTTGTTTAATTCAAATAAATATACAAGTAAAAGAATATATTAGTTGTTTTTATTAAAGTTCTAATTTTTCTTTTGTACTGAGTTTATCGACTCTGCCTCAACCCTCATTTTCATTAATTATAATAATAAAATTGAATTCGACAAAAGAAGAATACACTTGGTCAGATTTTTACAAAAGGAATAAAGTTCAGATTCCATCAAATTTTTTTCTGATTTTGTTCCAGAGACTAGGATGGAAAATTCTGAAGGTCTTTGAGGAAAATGCTGAAATATTCATTTCAACCGATAATGCTAGGGACAAACACAAATTGCATGTTGAGCGTCTACTCAGGCTGCTTTTGTTGCAACTGGTTGATTAAAATTCTTCAAAACTTTTTCTCATGAGTAATTTTCATTAGGAATGTTCTGTAATTTTTTGGAATTATTTTATGCTATATTCAAAAGATGATTCACGACATCGATGTTGTGAAACAAAAAGTACCTAAGCTGAGGTAAAAAAAGCACGGGGTACCTTAACATTCATGGTATGATACTATAGTATCATACGATACTATCATCACTAGTATCATATGATGCTATAGAGCCAGAGAAAAAATCCTCAGCCGAAAAAACCTCTGTCGTAAAAAAAATTGTTGTATCTGAATATTTTATATTGAAAGACATCACGATTATCGGAACGGCTCTTCGGAGGAATGATTTCCAAACACATACTCCAACCTGAAATTAAAAAGAGACAAAACAGCAAGAGAATGCAATTTATGCTTCAATTCCAAATTGATCTAAAATTTTCAACTCATTGCAAAAATTTATTTGATATATTGTGTATGGCTCTAATGTCATCTTGAAATTTATAAATCGAACAATTATTAATTAGGTGTTCAACTGTTTTCTGTGATTCACCACATTCACAATTAGGACTTTCAACTGAATTCCACTTGAAAAGCATGCTATTGGTACGACCATGACCTGTTATTATGCGATAAAGAAGGGACCATATTCTCCTGGAATGGTTAAAACCAGGAACTTCATTCGATGGATCAGATAATAGATCATTATTATATAAAGAACATGCATCCGATTCGGATTTCCAGATTTCCTTGTAGCTGAAGTTCGAATTCAGAAAGTTATGCGACCAAATAGGTTAATGGGATTTCAGTCTTGTAATTCAATTTAATAAATTTAATAAATTAAATTTATTAAAAGAATTCCAAGTTGCAGACTTTCTTCGAATATGAGGAGGAACTTTATTTGATAGCACTGGTAGCCATTCGATAGGTATATATCGGATGATTCCAGTAATTATTCTCATTGATAAATTGAGCTGTGCGAACACTATTGAGCCACACAGGGCAACAATATTCAGCGGTGGAAAAAACCAGGGCAAGGACTGCTGTGCGAAGAGTAGTCGGGTCAGCACCCCATGACGTACTAGCAAGTTTCTGTAGAATATTATTTCTCATTTTCAGCTTCATCCGTAAGTCATCTAAATGTGCTTTGTGATTCAGAGAGGAATCTCATTTAACACCTAAGTATTTGGGAGTAAAATTATGTTTCAAAGGATAGTTCCCGAAAAGGACATTCAATTTTCTAAATTTTTGATGGTTATTCAAATGAAATAATGAAACCTCGGTTTTATTCGGATTTGGACACAAACGCCATTCGAAAAGATAATTTTTCAAATTATTCAGATCAGATGTTAAATTTTCCTCAATACTTTGAAAATCAGAATGTCGGAAAGCGAGTGCAATATCGTCGGCTTAAATGAATTTTTCAGCATAAATATAAATTGAAAAGAAGAGGTGCTGAAACATATCCTTGTGGAAGACCATCGTTCAAAGTTTGGAAGTTACTACTATAATCATCAACAAAAACACAAAATCTTTCATCCGACAACATATTCCACTAAGCCAATCCAATAGCTCAGTGAAATGGCTTGTCAATTGGCTCCGTGAACTGGATTATAGATTGTCCCAATATACTATTTGATTTTCCCAATGGAATGGCTTGCCGATTGTCCTTTAGACTTTTTTCAGAAGAACCTCTTTGAATTGTTGAATGATCCACTTATTTATTGCATTTAAGTGGCGATAGATCGAAAAAGGAGAAATCGATCATAAGTAGGTTCCAACTGAATGAAATTCTCTATCTTTTCCTAGTAAGATCTGAATACACTTCAAGGAACAATTGAAACCAAAACTCACAATTAATCATAATCTGGCATTTTAGCTATTGGGAGTCATCACGAGATAGATAATATCCGATATTTATATCTGAAATGGTGATAACCGATCGAATTCATATGTCACGTAGCATTCCTCTCTATTTCACCTGGTGAGTCCACAGAGCTTGATCAAGATGAAGGCCTTTTTATGCGTAGCCTTGTGCTGCATTTTTATATCTTCTATTCGAGCAGATGGTGCAAAAACCGTAAGTTGAGTTTAGTGTTTTAATGTTTTACTCTCTGGAACACTCGAGAGCTATAGAAAATTTGGGTTACGCCCATTATTCAAATAGGGACACAAGTTAGGATACTGTAGTAAGTCTTTAGATTCGTTGTATCTAGGAGTCTGAATACTGTTAATCTGAAATCCTTTTTAACTTAAAATTGAATTGATTCAATATTATTATTTTCTCTATTTCACTATCGTAATGAGTTCATTACAGTACTAAAAGTAGTGCTGTAATGAAACTCATTACAGCATTGTTTTCAGTTATATTTTTCGTTTTGTGGTTGTCAGTACTGACCTCCGATCAAATCAATTTTCGAATCAAATCAATTCAAATTCCGCGATCTGTCAAATTCAGTTAGTGACATCAACTGCCGAGATATAAAACAAAAGTCACTAATCTGAATTTTTTTTTATATTCGTTTTATTCCTTCATTTGTACATATACGTGATATGATTTCATAGTACTGATAGAAGTTCTTGTTGACATAATTGGATCCATAAAGAATTTCGAGTATAATATTGAATAGCCGTTTTTCAACATCCTCGTCAATTATAGGTAATTTTCCATAATGTAGGTTGAATATCCAAATCATTCATTTTTCAGATTAATGTCGGAGTTGTGGAAGGTGAACCTATTATGGACCCAAGTTCGAAGCCAAAGCTACAAACTAATGCAGATCAATATATTGATCTTCTTTATAAGAATAAAAATGCTCCAACGGTAAGTTATAGTAAAAGTTAGTAATAGTAATTTTTTAATGACATCAGAGAAGTGTGCACTCTGAGTTTAGGTTATTGGTGTTACATAATGTTCCTTCCCAATGACAAAATAATCGATGACGTTATCACGTATGTAGAAATAGCGTAATCTCCTACGCATCAATGTCAAAAATTTGGTTATCCGAAACATACATCGACCCATTCCAGAATGATCACATAAATGACCTCGAATATCCTCATGAAACATTTTATATTCATCAGATTACTAAGAAAAACTAAAAGTATGTATCTTCATCCGCTGCAGGGGCGAATTCACGGAGGAGGGGGTGGTAATAGTGGTGATAACCCCCCCCCTTGAGAATCGAAAACCTGAAAAAAAGGACCTACGTAAGATGATGCAAATATATTAAATATATACTTCGAGCTACAATTGAAGGAACAGAGAAACCGGTGATTTTCAACTGGCTGTATCTAAGTGAAAAAATGATCTCATAGAAAATTGAAAAACTAACTTTTGTAGCGTGAAGACCTTTGTTTCTGAATTTATGGGTTGAGAATTTTTCGTAGTACCGGTAGTCATGCAATCATCTGATGAAGCACGTGAAAAACTTCTCAAAATTTTTCTATTTTCTTTTCCTTCACGAGCATGGGAAAATTTTCTCGAGCTTGACCAATGCAAATGTCACATGACCCATTTATGAAGCTCTGATTTGCTTTTCATGGCTTTCAGATATAGCCATTCGTCTTCGAGATATCCGATTTTGATTGCAAAATTCCACTCAACTGTCGATATCTCCGGATTTTTCTACAGAAAATTTCCAACAAAAATTCAATTTGTTCAATTTGAAAGACAGTTTTTTCCAATTGTCACATGAACGTGGAAAAAACGTCTCCCCTGAATCGGTAGATGGATAGGTTCAGCCGTTTTCTTGAACCGATTGATTGAAATTTTGGAAAAATTAAGGGCATAAGGTTTTTGTTCCTAGAACTTGACCTTATTATCTCAATATATGAATAATTACATTATTTCTTTACTTTTCACTCAAATTTTTCATTTTCAAAAGTTTACGAAATTTGGAAAAAAATTCACCACGTTTCGAAAAACAATTTTTTTTCAATACCTTTCGACTCTCATTCGATAATGAAAACCGATTAGAGAAGATTAGTTCAGGTTTAAGGAAGAAACACCTTGTTCGTTTAATTTTTTCAAATGTTCAATCAATCGGTCCGAAAAAACCGCTGAATAGATCGATGTACTGATTTGGGAGAAGGCTTTAGTAAAAATCAGGCAGCCAATTCTTTTCATAACTTAAGCTTTTTCCCCAATATTGAAGATGATACAGCCCATTAACCAAAAAATAGCCAAATGGCAATTTTAAGCTCTTTTTCCACCTTCATGTGATGGGTGAAAAAAAATTCTTTTTCATAGAACAAAATAGATTTTTGTTGAAAATTTTTTGTAGAAAAAGAAATCGCCTTTTGCCTCTCTAGGCGACCAGTATTTTCGGAGATAACTGCAGTTGCGTGAAAAAGGGTTCCTTTTGCATTCAAATCTGGAAATCACGAAAGTGACAAATAGAAAATTTGAGCTGAATAAACGATTCATGTGACATTCGCATCGGTCTAGCTAGAAAAAATTCTCCGTGAGTGTGGAGCAAAAAAATAAAAATTCGAAAAAAGTATCAAAATTTCATTTCGTGCTTCATCCGAAAATTGTTAACCAAGGTTCATTATTTTTATTTTCTATACGACCATTCTGCACAGAGATACAGCCTGTTGAGGAGAAAATTTTTCTGTTTCATTCATTGTTTCGCGAAGTATATTAGCAATGAAAACTTCCTAAATATGTAGTGGCAAATACCGCCCTTGATCAACTGTTCATCAAAAGCTGGCGGAAAATAATGTGATTGACACATAATTCTACATATTATGTGTTTCAATAAAATCTTGCTGGAGCGATTCGATCTTTAATCGAAAGTCTCAATTTTTCCATAAACTGTATCATAATTCGGTTCGGAGTTATCGAAATAAATATTTGAATTCACATTTATTTACAGAAAGGATTTAACATCATAGTGTTCCCTGAATACGGCTTGACTGGAAGAAATTTTGATGATGATAGTACTGTCACAATCAACGATACCAAAGTTGATAATAATCAGGTAAGTTTTTAATTTTTCTACATGCACTTAACTTAGAAAGATTTCTTAAAGAAATTTATACTCTTATTTATCAACTGAATCAGATCTGATTATATGAAATTAGAAGGTCAATATGTTCGGAAAAAGGGTAGACATCGCCAATAACAAAAAATCGCCCCTAACAAGTTTCAATATTTGTAGAAAAAAGAATTCGAGAGAGGACTGAAACAAGGTGTCTATCAGGGTGGAATGAGAATATTGACTTTTGAAATGCCTGTATAGGAAAAGTAGTGGTCTGTTTCATCTTTATGATATCCTGCTGAATTTCTTGTAGATCAGACTTTGTTTAGCGGTGTGTAGACACGTCACCATGGAAACGCTTGTTAAAGTAGATACCAAAGATTATAGAGTTAGAAAGATAGGAAACTCCCTTACTAAAATCCGACTACGATTTTTGGCTAGTTTCCTTCTTTTGACACCTAGATGGCGCTGAAAACATAATTCAGTACAGAAAACTATTTTAAAAGGCGCGAAATTCGAATTATACTTTTCATAAATTTCCATTGAATTGAGTATTCTTTGTCGAGCTTTTAGAGAAGCATCCTGATCGACAAAACAAAAGCAGAGCTCTGTTTTTTGATCAGGATGATATTTTCCATCTACACATTGTTTTGAATCAAATGAATTACTCTTCTGGAATCTTTATATTTTTATTTGAAATGATTGTGTAAAATCAACTACAATACAATAGTTATGAAATTGAGAACATTTCAAAAATTCGTTCACATATTAGAGAATTATTATAACAATTTCAAGATCTCATTCATACAGTGAACTCTCGATAAATCGAACATCGATAAGTCAAACAGTTGTTCTGGACCCGATTCATATATATCTTACCCAGTGTATTTTAACCTCAATGAGTCTAGAGGGTCTAGTAGATGAGTCGAACTGCTGGAAGGGTCGTCGAGAACCACCACCTCTATAAGTCGTTCTTCTGACCACCATTGCCTCTATGAGTGGAACTTTTTGATCTTATGAATGAGACCGAAGACAATTCGGTTCGCAAATAAATAATCTAGAACAATATATGTTTGCCCCGAAACCTCTTTTCATTTGACAACACTGAAAATAAAAAGCAATGAACAAGACAGTTACATGATACGAATTTCAAAACTTACATTTCCATTCTCTCTGGTAATGAAAAGAATGCACATTCAAGATTTTTCTTTCTATTATTTCTGCAATTAATCACCATGCATATCGAATGCGGTCAGTTTTAAACACAAAATTCATAACAGAAAAACACACAAACCAAGATAATGGAGTGAGCTAGGTGCTACTCTTGTAGATTTCGAGTTTTTTCAGTGGAAAATACGAGAGGAAATACAATCATCATTCAGCAAAAATATTTGTTGCTAGAGGCTAGAGTCATTCTTTATAATAAAGCATATTGTAGAATTCCATTTTAGAATTACCTTATCAGGCATAATGCAAGTACCTCTACTCATGATTATTCCACTTACATGTAAATTGAAGAAATAATTGGTCCTATGTATACCTACATAGACAAAAATTACGTGTGACACTCGGGGACTGACGCGGTAAAGCTATTGTATAGCATCTATTGATTTAAAATATTTATTTATCTTGCAATAGATGTAGGTTATCCAGGAATGTTTATCATTGAAACTATAGGTTTATGGTAACTGAAATAAAAAACATAAGTTTGAGACTAAATGTCTTCTGAATATCTGGAAAATACCGCGTCAATAGTCCCATATTTTGTTGTGGATTCTTGTGGATCATTATTCATTTTTAAATTAAATTTTTTCGAAAGAACTCTGCTGAAAAGTTCGCACGTACAGTTGCATACTTTTGTGCGCGCACAGTTTCTACCGGTGGACTCGGGTCGACGCACACACACATGTTTCAGCGAACTCCGAACTCATTCTTGCTTCCGCTACGGTAGCGAAAACATCTATTTGTTCGCTCTAACATGGAGTGGAATAACTAGAAAATAATCGAATTTATCGAAGAAATTGAACTTTATACCGTTCTGTGGTATTGTAGTGACGGAGATTACAAGAACAGAAATAAAAAACACGACGCAACTGAGGAGTTGGCTAAAAAATTTAATTGTGACTCGACCGAGATTTTGCGGAAGTAGAAGATTATTTTGGCTCAGTATAGGAGAGAAAGTAGTTTGTATCCCGTTTAGCAATCAAAGGACTAACAGCATTATTCAGGAACTCAAACTGTTCGCATGATACTCGAGTGAAATTTTAAAATCCACTCAATGGGTCTATTTTCATCATCATTCCACAAATCGATTCATCTCTTCATTACTATGTTGCAAAAAGGAAACATCTATGTTTCTTTCTTATTTATTTTTAAGCAAAGTGTATACCCCTACACACGCTGCAGCACAAAGCACCACGTTTTCATGATCCTCCATATTCAACGGTTGAAGGAAAGCGAAACACTGAGAGAGAACGGTGAGATCCTGTTCGTGCACACTGTGTGCTGCACTGTGCGCGTACAAAAGTTACGCACAGCTCTGTCGGTGGAAACGGTCGCTAAATATGTTAACAGCTTGTACGCGCACAGCTGAAGTACTGCACAAAATGTTCGTGAACAATTGTGCCGCACACGATTTTGGTGGAATCGTACCTTTAGGAGAGATGCGGCCTCAAGAAGAAGGTACTTAGTTGTTAATTTTTCAGTTACGTCGTATGGACTGTGTCATAAAAAACCATCTGGTATCATAAATTTAAGCTGTTTCTTTCAGATAAGCAGAATCATCTTTATGTACGCTCATCGTATATTGTGTTATAGTTTTGCGAATAAACCATAAATATGTGTAAATAAATTTGACTAATGAACTATTATTATTATTATTATAATTATTATTATTATTATTATTATTATTATTATTATTATTATTATTATTATTATTATTATTATTATCATGAACAGGGGTCGTTGTGGCTTCGTTCAGCCTTCCGGGAACTTCGACCGCAAGGATCTTTTGTTCTTTACCTTACCCAACTCGTTCATTTAAATCCCAAGGAGGCCATCAATGGTGTTGATGAACCCAACGACATCCTTAGGAGCCTTGGCGGTTATTTCATGTGGATCCAGAACCGACTTCCCCATGTGAATGGTTCTTAGTTCCGCCAGCTCTGGACACTTGCATACCATGTGTTCAGCAGTTTCTTTCCCTGATCCACATAGCCTGCAGGTTTCGTCTGCTGACTTTCCCATGCGATACAAATGATATTTGTATCGACAGTGTCCCGTCAGCAGACCCACCATTACTCGAAGCTCAGCTCGTGGCAGCTTTATGAGCTTCCTGGTGTAGGTCGACGAGAATTCCACAAATCTCTTGGCTTGCGCAAGTCTAGGAGTATTTCTCCAAAGCGTTATTTTATTTGCCGCTTCCCATTGTTGGACCGCTTTCTGGTATTGGTCTATTCCAAGCCCACAGAAAGGTTCAGGTCCAACAGGCTTCAGCCTTGAAGCCTTCTTCGCCAGTTCGTCGGCTGTTTCATTTCCCTCAATACCACAATGTCCTGGTATCCATAGTAGAGTCACTTTGTTGCCTCTGGCCAGTTGCTTTATGGTATTACGGCATTCATATGTCAGCCGAGATTTCTGGCTGTATGATTCCAGTGATCTCAAAGTGGCCTGACTGTCCGTGGTAATATATATATATATATGCGCTCCTTTAAGATTCCTTTGAAGGCACTCTTGAGCGCAGGTATACATAGACTGCTAGTGTCTCAGCCTGTGAAATCGAAGGTTCACTTCCGAGGGACTTGGATATCCTTGATTTGGGTCCACATATCCCAATGCCTGTACCCCTTTCTGTTTTCGATCCATCAGTATACCATATGGATGACTTCTTGTCTATACGATTTACGAAGTTCATTGCACTATGACGATCACCAATGATCGTTTCGAATGGCATTTCGAAATCGTTTGTGATTGGCATCACATCTGAGGGTTTTGCCAAGAGGCTTGAGTCCAGGTGGTTCAGTATCCTCATATGTCCAACCCAGTTTCCGGGTAGGAGGTTCCCCTTTAGGGATATTTTGATGGCTTCCAGCAGGCTACATTTCCTTACATACAAGTGTAAGGGAGGCAAATCGAGTATGACCTCGAGCGCTGCTGTCGGAGTTGTGCACATAGCTCCGGTGGCCCCAACACAAGCTAATCGCTGCAATTTTAGCAGCTTGTTGCAAGTAGTGGCCTCTTCAGTTTTTGTCCACCATGCTAGTGACGCATAGGTGACAACGGGGCGTACCACGGCAGTGTATAACCCCAGTACCATTTCTGGTCTCATTCCCCATGTTTTTCCAAAGAGCCTCTTACAGGCCCACATGGCCCTTGTGGCTCTGGAAATGGTTTTTTCCACATGTTTCCTCCAGTTGAGCTTGCTGTTCAGGATGACTCCCAGATAGTTACACTCACTGGAGAAATTGAGAGTCTGTCCATTCAGAACCAGAGCTCTCAGATTAAGATTCCTTCTTCTAGTGATGGGAATCAGGGTGGTTTTGGACGGATTAATTGTCAGTCCCTCCTCTTCGCACCATCTTTCAATTATCCTGAGGGCAGATTGCATGCGGCTGCTCAGTGTGCCTTCATGCCTACCTCTCACGGTTACCACCAGATCGTCAGCATATGCCTGAGCGTTGTAACCGTCTGCCGTAAGCTTCTCCAAGAGACCATCCATGACCAGACACCACAGCAAGGGTGATAGTACCCCTCCTTGAGGGCATCCCCTGCATGTAAGCACTGTCACCTCAGTTTCTCCCAGATAGGCTGTGACAGTTCGCCCTTTCAGCATTGCCGATATCCATTTTACAGTGGTGATTTCCACCCCTTTGTTTTTAGCAGCATTGCATATGGAGTCATGTAAGGTATTGTCAAAGGCCCCTCCAATGTCTCCGAACATTGCCCTCCAATGTCTCCGAACATTGCCAGCATAATCCCCTTTGAGGTGAGAGTGCCTTCCACGTCCACAAGGAGGTGGTGCAGGGCGTCTACTGTAGATCTACCCGCCCTATAGGCAAACTGTTTATTCAAGTTTCCCCTTATGTTGTTATCAACAATTTTCTTCATGGTCTTCAGGAGAAAGGAGGTTAGGCATATGGGTCAGTATGATTTATTGACTAATGAACTAAAAAAAGATTCAAAGTGAAGTTTGAGTTATGTGGTGCCTTATAAAAAATTAAAAAAAAAAAAAAATTTATGAACAGAAAATGCACGAAGGACAACAAGTGTGAGAAAAAATTATGGGTAGTGACCACAGAATATCGGAAGTCGCAACAAAAATCGTTCAAAACACTAAATACATCCTCAATTCCAAACACTAATTGCAATAAACGCTGCAAAGAGATCAAAATTGTTTCTTCAAATGACTGATTTAGGTCAAAACCGTTTCCTTACTAATAATCTGTTTTTTTTTAAGAAGTATCTTACTTTATGACACACACTTTGACAAACATTTTCTGTTTTATTCCCTAGTTATGTTGCTTTTCTTTATTTCATGGAATCTATAAGCAAAAGTAAGGCTCATTTTATATCAAACGAAATATATTTTCTGAAAATCTTTTTCCTATTATTTTATGAAATGGACCCATGTTAGGGATGAGCAGTTTCAATATTATAAATCTCATTAAAGTGGTCAGTAATTAACTTTGATTTTTCATCTACTCAACATTAAATCATGTATATTTCTTTACTTTATGAAATCTGCTTTTTTCGTGAAAAATATCTTGTCTTATGATGCTTGAAATTTTGAGATATACCTAAGAATGAAACTGAACTAAATTAAAAAATGAAACAAAAAGTGTGTCTCAGAGTTTCAAACATACTTCGAGGTATTCCTCCCAAAAAAAAACGATTCCATAAAATAAAGAAACTCACATTATTGAATATTGGGTAATTGGAAAATTAACGTTAATTTCTCATAACTTTGATTCCCAATATTTACTCCTTTCACGGAATAAAAAGAATAGATTTTTCCGAGAAAAGATTTTCTCTGATGAAAATGAGCCATGCCCTCGCTTCCAGATTCCATGAAATAAAGAAAAGCTACAAAACTGAAGAAACAACAAGTGGTGTTTCTCAAAGTTTCAAGCAACATCAGGATACTCTTCATGAAAAAAACAAACTCCATAAAATCTACTTACTTGCATGTTCGGTAGATGAAAAAAAAGTTAATAACTCCTCACTCTGTTGAAATTCATCTTTTTATATTTTTTTTTACCGAAACAAATATTATACTATAATATGTATAACGGTTTCCTGTTAATTCAATGTCCAGTTAGAAAATTTTCGATGGATTTCCCCCCCCAAAAATTTTTCTTCGGCCCGTCCCTGCGTGATCTGTCAAATTTCGTTTGTCACACCAGTTGGTGTGACAAGATAAAATACAAAAGTCACTAATCCGAATTTTCATTTGAATTTCGAGAGTATTTCAAAAAACTTGACTGAAATAGAGAAAATATCGTCTAATACTCGTTGCAGAAGGAAATTCCAACACTCATGCTTGGAATAGTAGCTCATTATGCAACTTGTTTTAGAATATACTATTTTCATTCAAATAGATGAAAAATTCTGTTTCAGAATCTTGGATATCTCGACAACATAGCTAAAACGAAGAATGTATACCTAGTAGCCAATGTACTCGAGAAGGACGATGATGATTTATACAGTACCACAGTAGTTTTGAATGGAACCAATATAATAGTCGCCAAGTATGTTTCAAATATCATAGCGCCAAATATTTCTTTTTATCATAATCATATTTCAAATCGATGTCAGTAAGAGCTTCTTTTACAGTAGGTACACATTCATCGATATTTCAATGATGAAACTGAGTGATAATAATTTTCATTCTGATTTTGATTGACAAAACTCCTATTTCACAGGAAAATGCTTTATCCAAGAATGAATAATAAATCACTCTAGTTAATCGTAGTCCAAGGACATTCACTAAATGTTTATGCCCTAAGGGCAAAGACAATCATGGTGCATGCAATTTCTTCATACATACGAATTTTCATGTCACAGTAGTTTTATTACATATTTATTTTACTAGTTTGAAGATTTGAGGAAAATGAAGAATCTATTTCATCATTACAGTGAACATCCAGGTACGTACAACCCTGTAAAATTTTTCTCAGTTCTGTGTCGAATTCGTTCATGCTGCCACAACTTGTTAAACAACATTGTCCGAGAATATCTCATTCTGCCATTCTATTTCTGTGGTTCTTGGGTGAAGAAAGTCATTAAATAGCCAAAATGAAATAAGTCCATATACTATATCGCTTAGAATATAGAATATAGAATATAGTATTTTATATTCTAAGCTATATCGTAAAAACGAACTACACCTTTCGGTTAGAGGGAAATAAGTTATATTTGCAATATTACGAGGTAGAATATAACTAGGCACGAAATAGTATATCTTTTCTAGATAAGTGCGCTCTAATTTCAGAACCTTCAGTTAAAATAATATAAGTTTGCTATCGCAACTTATCAGGACTTGTACTCAGATTACCTAACCTCTCTTTTTCATAATTTGTGCCGATTAGTATGAGACCTGTATTTTCTTTGGGTCGAAGATGATAAGTCCTTTCTTTCAATAATTTTTCAGTCAGATTATGTACCGAAAACCACCAATTCTGACTTATACCCCTTTATTATTATGTAGTTCTTATTAATTGTGGTTCATTTGCCGATTATTATTGTCTGTAGGCTGATCATTGTCAGCTTCCTCTTCTCATCACAAAATTATCTATTGAATGGCGAAATTACAGTTTTTCGATAGACTTATGTGATTTTTCCTGGTGTATCGAAGTACACCAAGTAGCCAACTTGCCCCATTAGAGTTGAGCTAACTGGCCTCTAGGTCATTTGCAGTTTCAAAATTCCGAAGGAACATTTTTGGAGTTATCCAACCCTGGGAGATTCTGCCAGAGTGTTTCTCTTTCAGTTGTCTCCTTCTCACCCTCTTATATGTACATTTCGCTATACCACAGGAAGGTTCTGGGTCAGTGAGTGGTTTCCGAGCACCCTCTCTGGCAAGTTTGTTGGCCTCTTCGTTATTCCCGAATGACCAGGAACCCAGATTAGGGAGACCTTATTTTTCTTGCCTACCTCATTGAGTTTTCTCCGACATTCCCATGTCGACTTTGAGTAGATGACATGGGTTTCAGTGCTTAATAGCAGCTTGACTATCTGAGTGAATGGCTATGTCGCAATTCTGATAGTTTCTCTGGATTAATATCTACACATCTTTCGATTGCTAATATTTCTGCTTGCAGAACACTCACAGAGGAAGCTAACGATAGTGCACACTTGGCTTTAGGGCCGTGAACCCCAGCGCCAGCTCCCGTGTTGGTTTTAGAACCATCTGTATACCATTAAACAGTATTTTCTTTGAATTGTATTGTAGCAGACAACTAAATTTCACAGGGATTTTTCAAAATTACGAGTTCTGCATCGATTTAAATGAAAAACTTTCAAAATATTCATGAATTTCTATGAATCAAATTCATTGAATAGAAATAAAAAATTATTTCTTAGCAAATGATTAAAAAAATGAACTGGTATGACATGAAAATTATCCGGTAACTCCATTTTAATATCATTATTCACTCTCAAGTGAAGCCGTTAATTTTTATGTATTTTTTTTTTAAATTTTAGGTATCGCAAAACTAATCTCAATGATACAGAAGACAAACTTAAATCTGATAACCAGATATCAACCTTCAATACTGAGGCATTTGGAACAATTGGCTTGATTTCTGGTGATGATATACTCTACGAAAACCCTGTCAAAAAACTTCTAGAAAATAATGTTACTACCATAATTTACACCAGTTCATTGAGATCGATAGCACCCTTCAAAACAGGTAAAGTTGATATATTCACGAGATGTTGAGGGTCACATCAAACTTGATATACAGTGCGTAAAAAAATTAAAGCACATTATGGAAATCTCTACAACTGAAGGTGTTCTCAATGAAAATTATTTTTATCAGAATTAAGCATGCATATGCACTTTCAACGTTTTTCTTCAATACAGTTGTTTATTCCCAGCAGGAATAAAGAAAGATGATATTATCAGATTTTGAATGTATTGGCACCATTCTTAAATCAGTTGTTCTCGATGAATTCTAGTGATCAATAGTTATTTTTTCGTTTGATTTTCTACACCCGATCGCTATTCAACGCGTAACACGCAATTTGACTCAAGAGGAATGTACCACAGCGAAAGTTTTGCGAGAAGAAGGGTGCACATACACAAGAATTGCAGAAATGTTTGGAGTTTCCCATACAAGTGTGCCCAGAATGTTGCAGCGATTCAGGGAGACAGGTATGAATGTCCGAAGACCAGGACAGGGTAAACCATGGGTAACAACAGCCATTCAAGAACGTTACTTGAGAGTTTCTTCGTTGAGACAACGGTTTGCAACCGCTAGCCTCCTACAGAATAAGCTTGTGCAAACTCATGAGGTGCAAATTAGCACTCAGACAATAAGAAATCGCCCCAGAGAATATGATTTAAGGCCTCGTGTCGCGGTAAGAGGCCCAGCTCTTACCATAGCCCATCGAAGGGGGCGTTTTGATTTTGCGAGAGAGCATATCCATTGGGAAGACGCCGATTGGGAAAGAGTTCTTATCACAGATGAGTCTAGATTCTGCCTCTAACATTATGATCGACGTTCCCTTGTTACAGACGTCCACATGAAAAATATGCTCAGTGCAATTTCCTGAATACTACTGGTTTCGGGGGAGGATCGATTATGGTATGGAGTGGAATATCTTTGACTGCTCGCACAGACCTAGTGGTCGTTGATAATGGAGCTATGAAAGCTGATACGTATAGAAGGAATATTCTTGAAGAGCATGTGGGGCCATCTGCCCCAAACATTGGTGAAAATTTCATTTTTATGGATGATAATGCCAGACCACATCGTGCGCGCATCGTTCAGGAGTACCTTGAAGAGGTTGAAGTCTCTCGTATGGAATGGCCAGCAAGAGGTCCAGATCTCAATCCGATTGAACAGGTTTGGGATTACCTCAATAGAAGGCTGAGAAGTTCAGAATATCATCCAGCTTCTCTTAATGACTTAGGAATCCAACTCAGAGAAATCTGGGAAGGATTAGATCAGAACATTTTGAGATCACTCATTTTGAGTATGTACCGTCGCTGCCGAGCTGTAATTAACGCAAGGGGTGGAAATACCAAGTATTAAATCACTTATAAGCATTTCAGTATTTTAAAAATTGTTCATTTCTCTTCTTTCACATGAGATTCGGTGAAATCCTGAATTTTTCTTCCATTTCATGTGTTGTTTAGTTCAAAACCTTCCCGAGAGAACGTAAAAAAATTAGTTCTAAAGTCAATGTAGAGTTAACTCTCATTAAAATTGACATTTTCAGAATGTGCGTTAATTTTTTTGCGCAGTGTATATTCAGAATCCGTGTTTGACATCAGAGTGAAGTTTGGCTTTACACGTTCTGCTCCCTCTGCCGTCCAAACGAAGATTTCGAATATCAATACGCGGTTAACTACGTGTAACATTATATCCGTTAGTAACTTCTACGCTCGAATCGAACACTTGTGAAAGACAGACAAGACATCGGATAATCTGGTGAATGGACGGACTGCTTGTTCAGATTTTTGTCAGGGTACCGGAAGATCAATACACCGTCCTTGTTTGCCTGAAAATGCGATAAACTTAGTTATACGGGCATCGATATTCATAAACATAAAAACAACATGAACAGAACATATTAAACATCCATGGCACATGAATAAGCATGGTTACCAGTTTCCCCTACATCTTTTCTGGGCGGATATCCTGCCACGTTCATTTCATATTTCTATTTCATTTACAGCCATAAGTCTCCATGCTGGTTTCGCGAAAGCTCACAATGTGAATTTATTAGTGGCGAGTTTGAATGCTCCTTACAATGGAACAAGTGGAAGTGGAATTTATAAGCCTTGCGAAATAGTTGATTCTTATATAACAGCAGACAATGCAAGTAAAGCCCTCATAGGAACCATCGAAGTCAATCCAGACGAATGCACAAATTCTGCACCTAAAGAGCGCAGATTATTCGGCACTTCAGTAAGTAATTCTTTTTGGAAGCAACTGACATACTGACAATATAACCATGAAGTAGTTCTCGGGATGGCTTGAATCATACTTCAAATAGGAAACATCAATTTAAAACACGATCATAATAAGCAGATAGTGGTGGAGAAATAAATATATTGCAGCAATGAAAAAACTTTTTTCCTAACGTAGTATTCAAATTATTTTATCATAATTCAAACAGGATCACAAAGAAATGTTCTCATGAATATTTTCTATGGTAAATCTCATCCTAAATTAACTCTCGAGTTATAGAATTTATTATATATTGCTATTTGATGGTTGATTAAAATTTTAAACCTACATTAGACACCATTGACAGTAGCATGATTTTCTAATTTACTGGAGGATTTCAAATTCAATACAAGTTCCTTCGAAAATTTGACTTCCAAATCTCATATTCATCATTAACGTCACCCTACAATAAATTAATGATTTTAGCTTGGAACTGACCAATCTCTTGCAACTTTGCTTCAATATAATTACGATGAACTGACTACTGAGAAAATCAATCGAAACTTTGATAAGAGGGAACTCTGCGATGGAAGTTTCTGTTGCAAATTCACTATATCGTCCTCTACTTGGAACAAAACTGAAAATTATAGGTATGTATCTATTCATAATCGCAATCATTCAGGAAATACCAGTTTGAAGGATTATTTTCATTTGATTATCAATCTCAAAATTGCCATGTATGGTTTGATGATTGTACCATTCAGCATTCTGATTGTAATTTTTTGATAGCAGATTTCAGGTAGCCTCACACGAGGCTAAATCAGGCAAGCTGCTTGTCTCTGAAGTTCTTCTGCAAGTTGCAATAGGAAATGCCTCAAATACACCTCACAACAAAATTAACGCCCATTGTGGAAATCTCATGATAATTCTACAACTGAAGGTGTTCTCAATGATAATGATTATTATCATAATTATTCGTTTTTCCTCAATACAGATGTTTTTCCCAGCAGGAACAAAAAAAGATAATATTATCAGATTTTGAATGTATTGGCTTCATTCTAAAATAAGTTTTCTCGATCAATTCTAGTGATCAATAGTTTTTCTTTCGTTTGATTTTCTACACTCGATCGCTATGCAACGCGAAACGAGCAATTTGATCCAAAAGGAATGTGCCCAAGCGGTAGTTTTGCGAGAACTACAAGAACACAAGAATTGCAGAGAGACAGGTATGAATGTCCGAAGACCAGGACAGGGTAAACCACGGGTAACAACTGCCATTCAAGAACGTTACTTGAGAATATCTTCGTTGAGACAACGGTTTGCAACTGCTCGCCTCCTTCAAAATCAGCTTGAGCAAACTCATGGGGTGCAAATTAGCACTCAGACAATAAGATATCGCCTCAGAGAATATGATTTAAGTGTTCCCAGTGCTCAGTCACTCGTGTCTCATTGATGATGTGTTTCCCTGAGTTTTTTCTTAATGAAGTGAAGTCTCACTTGAATAACTCGAATGTTTGGTGAGCCGAAAAATAGATAAGTCGAACAGTTTTTTTGATGAGTAAGAGTTCAATACAACAAGAGTCCAATGTATATTAATTACAGAATATTTGAACAACAATAAAAGAAAAATATTAGAAGTACAACAAGACCTGTAGGTCAGCCTAGCAAGAATTCCTTATAAGTTATCCTGAACAATATTGTTATTGCCAAGCTACTTTTTTGTCTTAATTTCGCCAATAAATCTCGATTTTCGTCTTTCAGAGTTTATTTGACATCCTTTCTCTAAAAGTAATTTGACAGCTACTTTTTTTTCTTGTCAAACAAAACCTAAGGTAACAAAGATCCTAACGAAATAATACAAATTAATTAAGATTTCAACATCCTCCCCCCAGCTAGAGAAACTATTTTTCTCCTAGCTCTAATCTACAAATTTTCGTGACTGGGCAGTGTTCAGCAGTTTGCATTTTAACATCCTATTCGGTCCTGGATTGAAGTCACTTGTCCTAGCTTCCAGGCATCTCTTGACCACCTGACAAACGTTCCCATCTGTTCCTGGAGTGAATATACTCGAGCAAACTTCCAGAAATATCTTGGGAGATTGTTGTCCCTGATGTTGTTGCTACTCTCTGCTAGATTAAGTTGAGGTAAATCAAGTCTACCTTAGGCTTCGGCTGGTCCACTACGGCTTTGATGTGGACAGCCACGTCATCGACATTATCCACATTTTTCTTTTCCACATCCTTCTTCTCTTCGCAGTCTTCTTCTGTTGACTCTTCCAGGAGTTGTACGTGTTTTCGCAGCAATTTTTTCCATATAAAACTCTGCACACATCCCTCAATGGAGCAATAGTGGCGCTTTTCTTCGGAGTGGATCCTCTTGGAGACCTTTAAGTAGACAGCTTTGGTCAAGATCAATCCGCATTCATCGCAGTTGAAGATCGTCGGAAGTATGCAAAAGTAGAAGACCTGCATCCATTTCTTTTGCAGACATTTCTTGCACAGCACAGTCGTCTTTCCGTTTTTCCAGAAGAGATGTCTTGTTATGTCCGGCTTGTTTCTGTATGCGATACTGCACCGGTAGCAAAATTGAGGCAGTTTGTGCTTCCATACGTATTTTTCGTGACATATCTTCAGGGATACGTAACACATATGATGTCTTTCTTCAAGGTGTACCATGATCCCGAATGCTGACGATGTATCCTCGCTCATAGACATGTAGCACCGGTACTGGATTACATCAGTAGAATTTCGGAATTGGATACATTCGGCTACCTCTTCGGTCAGGTTCGATTCCAGGTTGAAATGAATGTTGTCTATATCATCTAGGGATTCCTTAAATCTGTTGACGAAACTTTCTGGGATCAATTTTTCTTTCGTTATACTTTTGACAAATGCAGAATATCTGTGCTGGGCATTGGCATGAGTACCCCATTGATTATAACTCACAGCAGTTTTTCTAGTATGATAGCCATATACACAAGAAGGTACAGCTACCATCAAGCTTTCTTGCAGCAATATCTTCAGATCGAACTTATCAAAGGGTTGCTCTAATTCGAAATCCACCATTCTATCAAATCCTGCTAATTGAATGGGAGTCTCGTATGAAATGTTCTCTGCTGGCTCTTCTGTTGGTGTTGAAAATTCATATTCACTTTTGATCTGATCCTTTTTCATCTCCTGCCTATCGCTAAAGTCATTTTCATCCGGTTCCTGTTTTGAGTATGAATATAATTTTGGCAATTTCGGGAATAACTTGGGTACTTCCCTAGTTTCTAAGGGTTCTTCATTTTCTTCCAAGCTCAAATTGCTGGTTTCTTGATGTCTCCTATTTTCTTGAACATAATTATTCGATTTTAAATGACTAGATGCAGAAGACGGATCATATTTCCATTTTTCTGGAAAACTCGGGGGATTCACTTCATCCCTGTCCGAATTTTCATCATTGACTTCATCAGAAATATGTAGAATGGTATGAAGAAATTCCCATCTTTTCCTATCGTTCGGGATGAACTGTTTATAAAAAAGTGGCCATTCTTGTGGATTGCCATCATGAAAGGGAAAGTCGTTTTCAATTGTTTTCCTTGCTAGGAACTTACAATTGTTTTTGGTCGGTGTCAACACTGATTGGATGGCATTTGCGATAGTTTCACATAATAATTTTATTTCACTCTGAGTGTCTTTCTTGTCACATTGTTTTCTTCCTTCATAGGCATATTCCTCGGGTAAACTATTTTCCCATTCATGCACTTCCCCCTGTTTTTCATCTACAGTACTGGGAAGGTGCGATGGTAGTTTTCGCCCTGTTTCGAACTGATTGTCGATTACTTTTTCTTGAGCCTCCAACTCAGCTTCTTTCAGTTTTCGTTCTAATTCTAATAGTTTGATACTGTTTTCTATTTCTTTCTGGTTTTTCTCTAATTCCTGCTTCTTCTTTTCTGTTCCCAGTGCCAGTTTCATTCTCTTTATGCTCAATTGTGAGTTACGCGAACCAATGATTGTTTCTGAGCGTTTCGATTTTCTCAAAGAACTGTTGCTTAACGCACCTTTCTCCATATCGGGGTTCTCCACGTCGGGGTCACCAATGTTATTGCCAAGCTACCTTTTTGTCTTAATTTCGCCAATAAATCTCGATTTACATTTCCATTCTCTTTGGTAATGAAAAGAATGCACATTCAAGATCTTTCTACTATTTCTGCAATTAATCACCATGCATAACGAATGTCGGCCAGTTATTGTTTCAAAATTGACAACAGCTTACTAATTACTAATAATCTTTGCCAAATGGACCCTAATTAAATATTTTAACCATAACCCGATTACTTTCGAAACTACAGATGTCGCCTACATCACTGTAGTAGCTTCGTTTCCCATCTTTATACTCCATAATCTTTGCTCAGAATCGCTTATAGCAATGTAATCAGATGTAGACCTGAAAGTTGAGAATGTTCTCGTCTATGAATTATAAATAAACATATGTTAATCGAACATCATCTGATTTCATTGCTTCAAATGACCTGAATGAGAACCCTGAGATACTTACACGTATATATAATTATTAATATAATTAATTTAATTTAATTTCAATTCATTACATTATAACCATAACAAAGATAATAATACAGAATAGACTAAATATAATTGAATTGCAATTACAATATGTCTAAACCACATGGCTTCAAAATATTAAATCCTTCTTACAGAAACTTCAACTTCATGAAGAGACAATTGCAGAAACATGAATATTTCGTTTCAGGTTAGCAGTTTCCGGAGGAAATCAAAAAGTCTGTGCATTAATATCATGCAGCAGTGATGATGTTGATAGTTGTGGCAAGGTAGATAATAAAATCGATACAACGTTCGAGAAAATAGACATTTCAACATCAGAAGGTGACGCTGCATTCGTGCCATATATCCTGCATAAGGATCTCACTCCAGGATCAGATATCAAGGGAGTGACGTTTACTGAGAAATCTGATGATGGCACAACTTTCTCCGCTAAGGGTACGAAAGAAACAGTTGCGATTGGAATTGTTTCCGCGAAATCAGGGGCGAATTCATTACATATTATAATGACGAATTTAATACTGTCTTCCCTTTTATTGAAATACCTATTGTAACGAAATTTTGATCAATAAATATCTTAATATATAAAACTAAGTTGGCCATTTTGTTGATTACACCATTTATAACTCAAGAATGGATGAACCGTTCGTTATGAAAGATTTTTTGTCGGATTCTCCCACTTCGGGTTCAACATAGAATACACTAATACTGTGAAAAATTAGATACTAATTCGGTGAACTTCATTTTCTAATAATATACTCCCGTCAAAAAATTCCAGACAGGCAAAATTTTTGTCAAATTCAACTCCCTGTTTCTTTTTTCGTGGTTCTCCGATTTTGTTGAAATTTTCACCAGATATAGTATTGGGTCTTGTTATATTAACCTGAAATTCACTTCGCGAAAATACCTGTGGTTCACCCGTTATACAGGGTGAAACAAAACGTTGTTTTATACCCTTAATTTCTAAACACCCTGTGGTGAATTTGAGGCGGAAAATTTTATATCATTCGGTTTTTAGTTGAAGTGTGACCCTTTCTTAACAAAACATTTTTCGATTTACGTCAGTATCTGATTTAAAAAAAAGATACACATTTTGAAATAAAGTGTTGCATTTTTTCAATTTTTATAACAATTTAAAACATTACAATACCTTATTGACTATTAAACATGAACAAACATCTGAAAATTAATAGCGTGTATTTCCACCTCGCTTTCTCATCACTTCTACCATACGACGTGGCTACTTTCAATGCATTTACGAATTGCTTCTGGAGGAAGCAACATTTCTGTTAATGCAGAACAATGCTAGGCTTTACGTTGCATGGGTTGTAACAGAATACTTCGAAGAGGCGAATATTAAACGTTTGGCCAGCCAGAAGGCCAGATTTAAATCCAATTGAAAATGTATGGGATATGCTAGGTACACATGTTCAAAATCGGCAGCCCAACATCTTGCCCGATTCACGAACATATTCTGTATTTCTGTATTATTTTCGTATTATGCTTTGTACAACTTTATTCATCTCCAAGGCGAAACAAAGTTCGCCGGGTCAGCTAGCTCATCTAATTGCCAATTGCCACAATTGGTCCCACCACCAGATCCCTTACGCTCTTTAGTTTCTGGGATAGGAAATGATTCTAAACACTTCTTGGCCAACATTCAAAAATATAACAGCCGTTTTCAGACGATATATTTTGGCGCAACACAAATTGTAAGGACAATTTCATGTCCACTTTCAAGGTATTATATCAGGAACTAGCTGGTTCCTCATGCAGCGCTGATGCAACAATACTTCGTACGGCAGCGCTTGCTTTGGATTTTTTTGCTGCTGAATATTGTTGGCCTGTTTGGTTGAACAGTATTCATGTAAAAAAAATTGATGCCCAATTAATTTTTTCTTTGGTACTATCAAGTCTACACCCACTCCTTGGTTACCAGTCCTCTCGAATATTGTTCATCCCGATATTCGCAGAGTGACAACAGCTGTGAATTTTTAGAACAAATTCAATTCATTTCCTATACTCACCTATATTCCAGATAACAAGGTACCTAGATCGAAGTCGCGTAAACCTTTTTGGACCAATTTTCTGATTGATATGAATAGAAGCGACAAAGAAATTTGGCAATCTGAACAAAACGTATCCAATTTTTTCAACAAGGATCTTATTTCGAATCCTTCCATCAGAGTTCCTGGTTTGACCTTCCCAGGAGGATATGGCCTGTTCTAAATCGCATTATACCAGGCCATGGAGGATGCAACAACATGCTCTTCCGATGGAATTCGGTTGATAGCCCTAGTTGAGAGTGCGGGGAAAATGAGGAGACTTCAGAACATCTTATATATAGTTGTCCCATTGATGAATTTCAAGATAGTTTCGAGCTATACACAAATTAACAAATGCATTTTTGAAATGGATGGTTTATTTCAAAATGATTTTATTTATTCTAAATAGTTGGTTTCTTTTCTGCTCTTTTCTTTTTTCCTTTCAGATTGAAAATTTCGAGTCGTTTTTGTGAAGAATCTGTTTATCTGAGCCCATCGACAGATAACATGAAGCTGTTCTCTCAAATCACACTGAGTTCTGTCAACATATTAGGTACTGATATCTAATAATAATAATAATAATACTTCATTGCCATATCATAGTGCTACATAATTTACTTCAGTGTGCAAAAGGTGAGCATATCACTAAAGCGATATCTTCCTGCCTACCTCAAAATTGTAGAAAATCAAGATATGATAAGACACATTATCTAATAATTTACAAAACAAAACTGAATTCCGACTTCACAAAACTGGGGTTAAAGGAAAGGAAAGAAAGGATAGGATAGGAGAAGGGAAAGCGAAACTGCACGACGCTATGAATCCTAAATGACATCTTTATCAGAGTTCGTTATTAAGCAAGTACCTCTTGAGAGCAATCCTAAAAGATGAAAAAGAAACGCTTCGAGTGAGAGAAGGAGGAACACGATTCCACAGCTGGGAAAACCTCAACGAGAAATTGTTGGACATAAAAGTAGTTCCATGCGCTGGTATCCTGAGGGTAGCATTGGAATGGGCTCTAGTATTATACAGATACTGCAATTTATGAACTTACCCAAAATATTTTAACAGCTGTTGAACGCGGTGACGTGCTTGTGGCGCTTTTCATTGATTTATCCAAGGCTTTTGATTCAGTTCCCCATTCAAAACTATTAGACAAACTACAACAGTATGGAATACGCGATAATCAATTAAACCTCTTCCGCAATTATCTGGAAGGGCGTATCCAGAGAGTTTCTCTTGAGGTTGGTGGACGGACCTATGTGTCGTCAGATCAGTGTGTTGGTACGGGGGTCCCTCAGGGCAGTATATTGGGGCCTTTGCTGTTTTTATTGTACATCAACGACCTACCGAACGCTGTCTCTGCTGCTACGCATATCTTTATGTATGCAGATGACACCAATGCACTGGTTAGTCGGCCAAGTGTTCACTCTGCCATTGAATTTGCAGCATTTGAATACTGCAATATCTCTAAGTGGTGCTGTGACAATAGTTTGTTTCTGAAATCCGAAAAAACTGAATGTGTTGTTTTTGCGGCAAGTAATGTGGTTGCTCCTTCCCATATCATGTTGGAGCAAACAGACACAAGAATTGGAATGTTCACTAGGTTCTTGGGAGTGACAGTTGATCAAAAACTAAACTAGAGTGAGCATGTGCATTATATTGCTGGGAAATTGAATTCTGTCGTTTATACGCTGAGAGTATTGAAGAGTCAATCTGATTTGGAGCTGCTAAAGACGGTTTATTTTGCCAACTTCGTAAGCCTTATGAGTCATGGAATCATCGTTTGGGGCAATGCTTCGGAATATTTGAAAGTATTCCGAATTCAAAAGCTTGCGGTCCGACTGATGCTGAACATGCGAAACCGTGACTCTTGTAGAGGATGTTTCAGAAAGTTGGGTATACTAACCTTTACTGGGCTTTATATCAGTAGATGTCTGATTTTTCTAAGAAAGAATTCCCATTACTTTGAATCTTTTTTAAACTCGAATAGTACCCGTCGCAAACTATATTTTCATTATCCACTACACTCTTTGAGTTTGGTACAGAAAAATGCAAAATACGTATCAATAAAATTATTCAACAAATTGCCTCATGAATATCAAATGATTGATAGTCCGAAACTGTTCAAAAGAAAAGTAAACCGATTACTAATTCTTCTGGAACCTTATAGTATTCGGGAGTTTTTTGAAGCAGATCTGAGAACTATTGACGTTTGATCAAAATTTGTATTTAAAAAAAAAAACATTTCTGTTTTAGAAACTTTTTTATTTTTGTTGTTCTTATATTGACTTTGTCTCTTTTCTTTCTTGTAAGGATTTTGGGAATAAAGTACTGTTATTATTATTATTATTTTTTTTTCTCTTCACAATTCATGGTTGTAGCAGATAGAACCGGGGTGTCGACCACCAACCATTCAATCCCTAGCCAGTATTCTTCTGATGGTCGAGCATGTTGACAATATTACTGCCTTTTGCATAAGGCTAATAATTTTTTGGTGTTCCCTTATACCCAACATTTTCAAGGCCCCTGCCAGCTCTCTATCTACAAGGCCATTAGCAGAAATAATTATTGGCACAATATGAACATTCTTCAGTTGTGAATGTTTCTATCGTCTGAAAATGATATAGAAAAATTGAAAATTATTGGCGCGCAGACAGAATTGAATTCTGGAAAAATAACCCTCCCAAGCAGGGCTCGAACCTGCGACCTCCGAATTACTAGTCCGACGCACTAACCAACTGTGCTATCGGGAAGGACGGAGGTTCCATCTGATCTTCGGCTGGCAATTCTCCCAGAATTCGATGTTAGTTGTTAGTGTTTATTCTAGGTTAGATCAGATGGAACCTCCGTCCTTCCCGATAGCACAGTTGCCTTTTACCCTTTGGTTAAATAAATAATGAAGTATATATTCTTACAATCAGAAGAAAGAGCTATCCGATAAGGAAAATAAAATAGAGAGGGTTACATTTAAAAAATAACTGTTCACGTGAAATTTTCAAGTTTACGGTGCTTTTATACATTTCCTAGTAGTTTTTCTCCAATGCAGATGTTTTTTTCCCAGCAGGAATAAAAAAGGTGATATTATCAGATTTTGAATGTATTGCCTCCATTCTAAAATCAGTTGTTCTCGATCAATTGTAGTGATCAATAGTTTTTCTTTCGTTTGATTTTCTACACTCGATTGCTATGCAACGCGAAACACGCAATTTGACCCAAGAGGAATGTGCCCAAGCGGTAGTTTTGCGGGAAGAAGGGTGGACATACACAAGAATTGCTGAAAGGTTTGAAATTTCTCATACAAGTGTGTCCAGAAAGTTGCAGCGATTCAGGGAGACAGGTATGAATATCCGAAGACCAGGACAGGGTAGACCACGGGTAACAACTGCCATTCAAGAACGTTACTTGAGAGTTTCTTCGTTGAGACAACGGTTTGCAACCGCTCGCCTCCTTCAAAATCAGTTTGTGCAAACTCATGGGGTGCAAATTAGCACCCAGACAATAAGAAATCGCCTCAGAGAATATGATTCAAGGCCTCGTGTCGCGGCAAGAGGTCCAGCTCTTACCCCAGGACATCGAAGGGCGCGTTTGGATTTTGCGAGAGACCATATCCATTGGGAAGAGGCCGATTGAGAAAGCGTTCTCTTCACAGATGAGACTAGATTCTGCCTGTACCATTGTGATCGACGTTCCCTTTTATACAGATGTCCACATGAAAGATATGCTCAGTGCTATTTCCTGAATACTACTGGTTTCGGGAGAGGATCGACTATGATATGGGGTGGAATATTTTTGACTGCTCGCACAGACCTAGTGGTCTTTGATAATGAAGCTATGAAGGCTGATAAGTTTATAAGGAACATTTTTGAAGAGCAAATAGTGCCATTTGTCCCATACCTTGGTGAAAATTTAATTTTTATGGACGATAATGCCAAACCCCATCGTGCGCGCATCGGTCAGGAGTACCTTGAAAAGGTTGAAGTCTCTCGAATGGAATGGCCAGCAAAAAGTCCAGATCTCAATCCGATTGAGCAGGTTTGGGACAACATCAATAGAAGGCTGAGAAGTTCAGAAAATCATCCAGCTCGAAGCTTATGAATCCAACTCAGAGAAATCTGGAAAGGATTAGATCAGATCTAGATCAGAACATTTCGAGAATTTTGAGTATGAATTGTCGTTGCCGAGTCGTAATTAACGAAAAAGGTGGAAATACCAATTATTAAATCACTCGTCAGTATTTCAGTATTTTGAAAATTGTTCATTTCTCTTCTCTCACATAAGATTCGGTGAAATACTGAATTTTTCTTCCATTTAATGTGTCTTGTTTCGTTCAAAACCTTCCCGAGAGAATATAAAAAATAAGTCATAGAGTCAATGTAGAGTTAACTTTCACTAAAATTGAGATTCTCAGAATGTGCGCAGTGTATAAAACAATGAATTTTCATGAATTATTGGAAAAACATAAAATCAAAGCCCGGAATTGACCACTTTTGTTCAGGGTAAGTTGAAATTCGCAGAATTTCCATTCTCGAAACATAATCTCCTACCTTAGCAACAGAACTTTTCATGATCTTTTTTCATCCTAATCGCTTGATATCGATTTTTGTACCTACTGATAAAATTATCCTTAGGGGAGAGGCAGGCAAGATGGCATACAATCTTTTGAAAATCGATATCTCTTATGAGGTAAAAAATTAAGAGTACATCATTAGTTGAAACGTTAGTCAATCATGTTAACTAGCAATTTCAGAAGTAAGATATAATTAAAAAAAATTATAGATAAGAAAAAATTGCAATAATCTGTAACATACAAAAAACCATTTTGCCCTCCTGTGTCGGCCAAAATGGCATATTATATGAAATGATATCATTTTTGGGTAAAAAACAGAAAAGTTCATATATCCTTTAATAAAAAACATATAATAAACGTAACACAACTTTATATTGAAACGATCATGAACAAAACAAAACAGAAAAATATATTCTCACAGCTTTGGGTAATCATAAAAAAAAATTTAATCCATATTGAAAGCAACAGCAACAAAATAAAACATAAAATTAATTCTCACAGCTACCAGAAATCACAATTGAAATATTGAAATCACATTAGAAATTTTCAAATTCATGGAATTTGACTTCAGTCAACACACAACTCACAAATAAATTGTTTGGCCTTTTTTGTTAAACCCGAGCACTCAACGTGAGCCCACATTCCACACTGTTGACATTTGAGCCACATCTCATTACTCTTTGACCTGCTGTACAACCCATTACAGTATAAGCACGCCGTGTCATCTTCCTCATTATTTCTGAACATTATTGGTTCATCTTCATCACTACTTTCTACTATTTTTCTTTTCACCGTTATTCTTCTGTTTTCTCTTTCTTTGATTTTTTTGGAAGCTTCTTTTTCCTTCATTTCCTGCATGTACGGACTAACCGTTAGAACATCTTGGTATTTTATACCTTTGCGAGTTTTCTTTGGCTTTCTTGTAACAGAGCGTGGTCTTGGTGATATTTTGTCTATTAGTCGTGCAGCTTTCTGGAATTCATTTTCAGGAAGCGCCACAACATCTTCAACTAAATGTGCCACTGGCGAGCGATTGATGTTTGTGACTTGACTGTTCTCTCCAAAATCCAGAGATTCATCTTCTCCCAATGAATGTACTCCAGAGGTGGAGGGTTCTTCAAGATTTACCTGTTGCTCATTTTCATCTCGAATTGGAATATCTGTGGTATTACTTGGCACAAACAAATGTTCTGGAAAAATATCTCTATCAAAAGGTGCTATACCCGTTGATCGGAATCCGCTTAAGGCAATTGCGGGAGTAGCTGTTTTTTCATATGCTCTATTGAAAAGAGCTGCGATTTGGTAAATTGTTACAGGTCGCCCTAGATTGGCTCTCATCCAGTCTGTAACCACTTGGTTGTAGTAGGTTTGCAATGGTCCAAAGAAAGTTACATCGAGAGGTTGAAGTCGATGCGTACAATGCGCAGGTAAACAAAAAATGACAACATTTCTTTCTTTTGCCAATTGTAGTGCTTCAAAATATTTATGGCTTAGATGTCCATCTAAGATCAATAAAGCCTTTTTTGTTGCGGAAGGTCGTACGAAATCGATAAAGTGTTTAATCCACTTCAAGAATAACTCTCCTGTCATATACCCTGATTCATTATACAGACAGAGAGTTCCAACTGGAGCTCCATCGTACAAATTGTCATTCCTTTTTTGCGTGGAAAAATAATAGCTGGAGGTACAAAGATCCCTCCAGAACTCATACAAATTACTACTGTGGTGTGAATACCTCTTTCTGCACTGGTAACTGCTCCCACTTGTTTTTTGCCCTTTTTAGCAAATATTTTCGGTGGGGTTTGTACTGTTGTTAAGGCGGATTCATCCATATTGAATATCATTGTATTATCTATCTTATATTCGTTGATGACTCTCTCCAAATTTTGAAAGTATTTTTCAATTTGAGGCTTATTGAAAGCCTGTGCCCGAGCTATAGAGGTAGCTTCAGGAAGTCGAAGTGATATTTCGGGATTTCGTTTCCGAAAACCCAGGAACCAAGAAATCCCAGCTCTTTTCTTCTGTTGGCTGAAAGGGTGTTTTATTTTCATTTGCTCAGCAATTTGGTAAGCGACGGAGCATACATCCTTGGGTGTTAAACCAAATAGCTGAGATTCCAGTTCTAGGATATTCGAAACTATAGCTTTTTCTACGTAATCAGGTAGGGCATTTTTATAACGACCCAAGTGCTTTTTGGCATTCGTTGCAATTTTATTTTTATTTGCGGCTCGGCGTCGAAGAGTCGTGGCAGGCACATTAAATGTTTGACTAGCAAGGGCCCATCCCATTTGTTTTTTTTTACCGCTTCCAAAGCTTTCAACATATTAGCTTCTTCCCAGTCTCCTCTATGGGTTTTCCTACGATATTTGTAGACCATCTGAAACAATATTCCATAGTTGAAGAAAGTACCACTTTCCGGGCAAGACGGCATACCATGCCATTTTACCCAGCCTCCATGTATGCCAACTTGCCCTAACCACATATCCAAAAAACAAATAAGAAAATCAACAGTTTGGTGACAACTATTGGTAAAGGTCAATACATCAAAAGCAATACCAAAAGGGGACAATTCTGACAGGATATGAAAAATTCAATGAAATAATCGGTACCTACAGTTAAAAAGACGAGAAGACAGAGCTTACGTTGAAGTTCTACACGGTCACTCCACTTTATCACGACTAACTCGTCAACCACCATAACGGCTGTCTTGTAACAATGCCCGTACACTGTTGCCAACAAATGCTAACATTTTCACCGAGACTCACGATTTCAACTGCAGTCAGTTCTTCAGTACATATGGTATGCCATTTAGCCCTATTATGCCATCTTGCCTGCCTTTCCCCTATCATTTAACATAGAGTGCGGTGATGAATTTGCTGTTGATGAACGATTATTCGAGTGCTTTAATTGAAATCAGAATTGGATGATCAGACGAAAAACATTGTAACATTATATCATACTATTTTGAAACGGCTCATTTTGCTCTAAGCTGCCAGGTGAAACAACTAAAGCCGAAGATGTGTTAACGGCTATTCATTTGTAGTGTTGGGCAAAATTCGATGTTTATTGAAAAAGTTTCAAGAACTGAAGCATTTAGAAGAAAACAGATCTACATATAATGCATGTATAAGTCTGTATGAGACTTCCGCCAATTCTAATGCTTATGGTCTGAAAATTGATATACAGGGTGGCCATTTGAAAACGAAACAGACGAGATTACAGACGAAATAAATTTTTTCGATGGAAATGCTCGGACAGGTCGATTTCTGTTTCGAGGGGGACAACTTAAGATGTAGGTTACGGACGCATAGCGCTTCAACCCTTGCTACTACAACCCTCACCCCCAATTTTTGAATAGGGAAGATGAGGTGAGTGATACCTCATTTGAAAGGTATTTTTATACTGATTTCAGCACAGTAATTGTTTTTTCATTTTATGCATTAGTTCTCGAAATACATGGAGGCCATTTGAAAACTAAACAGACGAGATTACAGACGAAATCAATTTTTTCGATAAAAATGCTCCGACAGGTCGATTTCTGTTTCGAGGGGGACAACTTAAGATGTAGGTTACGGACGCATAGCGCTGCAACCCTTGCTACTACAACCCTCACCCCCAATTTTTGAATAGGGAAGATGGGGTGTGTGATACCTCATTTGAAAGGTATTTTTATACTGATTTCAGCACAGTAATTGTTTTTTCATTTTATGCATTAGTTCTCGAAATCTTCTTGACTGAGCATCTGAAAATGAAGTGGTGTTTTCATGGCACTTGTAGTGTTTTTTTGTGAAAAACCTTTCAAATGAGGTATCACTCACCCCATCTTCCCTATTCAAAAATTGGGGGTGAGGGTTGTAGTAGCAAGGGTTGAAACGCTATGCGTCCGTAACCTACATCTTAAGTTGTCCCCCTCGAAACAGAAATCGACCTGTCCGAGCATTTCTATCGAAAAAATTTATTTCGTCTGTAAACTCGTCTGTTTCATTTTCAAATGACCACCCTGTATTTCAAGAACTAATGCATAAAATGAAAAAACAATTACTGTGCTGAAATCAGCACAGTAATTAACAGCAATTAACCTATTTGGTCGCATAACTTTCTGAATTCGAACTTCAGCTACAAGGAAATCTGGAAATCCGAATCGGATGCATGTTCTTTATATAATAATGATCTATTATCTGATCCATCGAATGAAGTTCCTGGTTTTAACCATTCCAGGAGAATATGGTCCCTTCTTTATCGCATAATAACAGGTCATGGTCGTACCAATAGCATGCTTTTCAAGTGGAATTCAGTTGAAAGTCCTAATTGTGAATGTGGTGAATCACAGAAAACAGTTGAACACCTAATTAATAATTGTTCGATTTATAAATTTCAAGATGACATTAGAGCCATACACAATATATCAAATAAATTTTTGCAATGAGTTGAAAATTTTAGATCAATTTGGAATTGAAGCATAAATTGCATTCTCTTGCTGTTTTGTCTCTTTTTAATTTCAGGTTGGAGTATGTGTTTGGAAATCATTCCTCCGAAGAGCCGTTCCGATAATCGTGATGTCTTTCAATATAAAATATTCAGATACAACAATTTTTTTTACGACAGAGGTTTTTTCGGCTGAGGATTTTTTCTCTGGCTCTATAGCATCATATGATACTAGTGATGATAGTATCGTATGATACTATAGTATCATACCATGAATGTTAAGGTACCCCGTGCTTTTTTTACCTCAGCTTAGGTACTTTTTGTTTCACAACATCGATGTCGTGAATCATCTTTTGAATATAGCATAAAATAATTCCAAAAAATTACAGAACATTCCTAATGAAAATTACTCATGAGAAAAAGTTTTGAAGAATTTTAATCAACCAGTTGCAACAAAAGCAGCCTGAGTAGACGCTCAACATGCAATTTGTGTTTGTCCCTAGCATTATCGGTTGAAATGAATATTTCAGCATTTTCCTCAAAGACCTTCAGAATTTTCCATCCTAGTCTCTGGAACAAAATCAGAAAAAAATTTGATGGAATCTGAACTTTATTCCTTTTGTAAAAATCTGACCAAGTGTATTCTTCTTTTGTCGAATTCAATTTTATTATTATTATTAATGAAAATGAGGGTTGAGGCAGAGTCGATAAACTCAGTACAAAAGAAAAATTAGAACTTTAATAAAAACAACTAATATATTCTTTTACTTGTATATTTATTTGAATTAAACAAATATTACGTTCACTATTATTTTCATTTCTGAACGAGGCTGTACAGCTGATTCGAAATTGGAAGAAAGAAAGCAAGCTTCTGAAGCAGAAAGTGAGGCTGTAGTTTAACTGGTCCAGTTTTGAAGCTACCAGAATCTGAAGAATCTGAGAATCAAGAAATTAAATGAAGAATCATAAAAAGTATGTTGGAGTGAATTGTTTCTTGTTTGTCTTTTTAATGTACACAATGTACCTTTCAAATTACTACTTATGCTTGTAAGTAGAGTACTCATTGCTGTATACCCCAGCAGACTGTTTTACTTTTTATTTTCTACACAATACTTGTATGCATTGTCCATGGAAATAAAGTATATTCGACAATTATTATTATAATTATAACAACTCGAGCTGCGGCCTCGTTGTTCAAATTTGACATTCGTGCTTTAATGATATCTGTATCCAAGGTAATAGTATATTTTTGCTTAAACAACTAGCAGAATGAGCTCCAACACGAATGCGGACTTCGAAAACAAGCGACGAAAAAGCGAGTTTTCGACTGTTGAAATTGCCTTCTGCAATTAGACGTATTAGACGATATAATATCTATTTCAGTCAAGTTTTGTGAAATACTCTCGAAATTCAAATGAAAAATCAGATTAGTGACTTTTATAGTTAGTGTAACTTACGAAATTCGTCAGATTACGGAATTTGAATTGATTTGATTCGAATATTGATTTGATCGGAGGTCAGTACTGACAACTACAAGACGAAAAATATAACTGAAACAGTGCTGTGATGAGTTTCATTACAGCATTACTTTTAGTATTGTAATGATCTCATTACGATACTGAAGTAGAGAAATAACTATTTTACATCGAATTTACAAACGATTATGGAGAAGTTAAACATTTTTCTATCAATAGGATTACACTTCCTCAATGTATGGTAGTAGTTTTATAACATCTGCGAAAAATGAGCATCGATCCGATGACTAGGAACAAGCAAATTTTCGACACAGCCTGAAAATGACTCGAGCAATATTTCGACACGGAACTAACAACTGATAACGTGGAAATAATTTGAACAGCTTATCTCAGGAAGATAAGGTCACCTCAAAAATAACAGTAGGTACTCTAATATTCGACGCCAAAAATGAAACGATTGTTCTAAATAATCAATTTTAATTTCATAATATTCTATTAGATACAAAAAATCACTCGGGCAATTGAATACGAACAAACAAAACCAAAAACATCAAATGCTATGAAATGAGTAAATATTTTGTGAAAAAGTAATTATAGTTTCTAGGGACCATTATTTTGATGAACTATAATTCAACAATTTAGGCCTTGTTTCGATGGGTTATACATATATTCTCACTAGCTCACCCGGCAGACTTCGTACTGCCTCAATTGATAAATAAAAGAGCATCTTTAAGATTGTGATGAACCGTTATGATAAAATATAAAAATTGTCGTGTACAATATGTGTTGCACCAAACGATGTCGTCTGGAAACAGCTGTTTTATTTCTGAATATTGGCCAAGAGGTGTTTAGAATGATTTCCTATCCCAGAAACTGAAGAGCGTAGGGGATCTGGTGGTGGGACCAATTGTGGCAATTAGCAATTAGATTACTCGGCAAACTTTGTTTCTCATTAGAGATAAATAAAGTTGTACCAACTATCGGTTTTTTTTAAGGAGATTGCAACACAGTTGCAATCTCTCGAACTTACTGAGCTGCTGCGACGTCAGTCCCATATAAGCCACATCCGCATAGTCAACTATGGGCAACAACAATGAATTTAATAGGGACTTTCTTGTTGCAAGGGGAAGAAAGTTCTTAAAGAGGCGTAACTGGTGCATAGTGCGATAGAACCTTCCGTGAACAGCAGCAACCTGAGCATCCCATGACAAAGTTTCATCGATCATTATACCAAGATCTTTCACGCTCCGAGCATATGCAACCTTACTTCCACCGACAACAACCTCGTTTCCCTGTGGATTTATCTTATTAAGAAATGTTCGTGTGCCACTTATTATTGATTGGGTCTTAGCAGGATGAAGTAATAGTCCCAAATTCGATGCCATTTGGGATATAAGGTCTAAATCCTCATTGATTGCCTGAACACAACTCGCGAAGTTCTCAACAGTAGTGTGTGAATAAACCTGCAGATCATCAGCAAAGAAATGGTATCTACACTTTGTTTTTTCCATAATGGAAGAAATATAAATGGAGAATAGAAGGGGGGCCCAAAACACTACCCTGTGGAACCCCTACACTCGTCCGCGCCCAATCCGAAATGCCCTCACCCAAGTCAACTCTACTCTGTCTACCTCTCAAATAAGACCCAAAGAACGACCTAGAGCTGGAAGAAAATCCCAGGAAACGTAGCTTAGCAATCAATATGTCAAAGTCAACAGTATCAAAAGCTTTGCTGAAGTCCAGAAGTACCAACACGGTTAGTAGTTTACTACGGTTTTTTTCAGCTGAGGTTTTTTCCTTCCCTCATTTGATCATACTTCAGACCTGTATGGTTTTCCTGTATTGCACCAACCTCAGCTTTTTCTGTCTCAATATGTATTGTATTATTTTAGCTCTCTGAATCAAACGAATAAATATATCTCATCAATGTCAAAAATGACTATAAAGCTGGCAATTTCCACTGGTATTGTTCAATTTCGAAATATAAAAACAACCTCTCGTATATTCAACCATAGTAGCTCAAAAATTCTTCATTGGTTCTCACGGAGCAATTATTGATCTGCGAAAAATTCCTTCATAGTCCTCGCACATAAATACATAATTCATGAAGAAAATTGAGTTTATTCAATACAAATTGTGTCCAATAGAATGTTAAAATTGTCCATAGTTACGTGATTGTGAAATTGGTAAAATGTTACTTTTTCTAAAAACTCTAGAAAATTCAATGCACCTTGTTCACTTTGAAGATCAGTTCTGCGCATCCAACCATCTCATCTTTTTCATAGGTAGTCCCTCTCAGATTCCAAAAACCTGATGGAAAAGGCACTATACAAAGCATCAATGCTTCACTTATCTCTAATTGAAACTTGCTTACATACTGGCCCTAAAAATCCAAAAGGTTATCGTCACTAAATCTAGTCAAATGAAATTTCAAAAGAAACACTGCTCAAAAAAGTTAACGCACATTATGGAAATTTCAAATTTATTTTACAACTGAATGTTTTTTTTTTCTTTTGATTTTCTACCCTCGATCGCTATGCACGAGACACGCAATTTGACCCAAGAGGAATGTGCCCAAGCGGTAGTATTGCGAGAAGAAGGGTGGACATACTCAAGAATTGCAGAAAGGTTTGGAGTTTCCCATACAAGTGTGACCAGAATGTTGCAGCGATTCAGGAAGACAGGTATGAATGTCCGAAGACCAGGACAGGGTAGACCACGGGTAACAACTGCCATTCAAGAACGTTACTTGAAAGTTTCTTCGTTGAGACAACGGTTTGCAACCGCAAGCCTCCTTCAAAATAAGCTTGTGCAAACTCATGGGGTGCAAATTAGCACTCAGACAATAAGAAATCGCCTCAGAGAATATGATTCAAGGCCTCGTGTCGCGGTGAGAGGCCCATCGAAGGGGGCGTTTGGATTTTGCGAGAGAGCATATCTATTAGGAAGAGGCCGATTGGGAAAGAGTTCTCTTCACTGATGAGTCTAGATTCTGCCTCTACCATTGTGATCGACGTTCCCTTGTATACAGACGTCCACATGAAAGATATGCTCAGTGCAATTTCCTGAATACTACTGGTTTCGGAGATAATCGATTATGGTATGGGGTGGAATATCTTTGACTGCTCGTAACGACCGAGTGGTCGTTGATAATGGAGCTATTAATGCTGATAAGTATATGAGGAACATTTTTGAAGAGCATGTAGTGCCACTTGCCCCATACATTAGTGAAAACTTCATTTTTATGGACGATAATACCAGACCCCATCGTGCGCGCATCGTTCAGGAGTACCTTGAAGAGGTTGAAGTCTCTAGAATGGAATGACCAGCAAGAAATCCAGATCTCAATCCGATTGAGCAGGTTTGGAACAACCTCATTAGAAGGCTGAGAAGTTCAGATAATCATCCAACTACTCTTAATGACTTAGGAATCCAACTCGGAGAAATCTGGGAAGGATTAGATCAGAACATTTTAAGATCACTCATTTTGAGTATGAACCGTCGTTGCCGAGCTATAATTAACGCAAGGGGTGGAAACACCGAGTATTAAATCACTTATCAGCATTTCAGTATTTTGGAAATTGTTCATTTCTCTTCTTTCACATAAGAATCGGTGAAATCCTCAATTTTTCTTCCATTTTGTGTGTCTTGTTTCATTCAAAACCTTTCCTAAAGAACATAAAAAATAAGTTATAAAGTCAATGTAGAGTTAATTTTCATTAAAATTGAGATTTTCAGAATGTGCGTCAATTTTTTTGCGCAGTATAGTTGTTTCAACATATCTGTATTTTCATTTGAGACCGTCTAGTGAGTGAATTATTTTTAATATAGGGACTATAAGGCTTTGAATCATTCTATGATCTATCTAAGGGAATTGTTTCTTGAATGAATACTCACTGGCTGCACAGGACATTTTATTTCAGGTGTAACATGCTTGAAAGCACTCACCCATATCTTCACTGCCTGAATTGATTTTTTCACATACACTCGTTACCAAAAAATCTTTCATGTAGTGTTCACAAGTATCTGGATTCTCAATATTAGCACACCTCCAAATATTCAGTTTAGTTGTCTGAAAAAATTATTCAATACGGTCACATTAAAATCAAATTTACCGACTGTTCAAATTTTCGATACAAATTTCCTCGAAAGGAACTGATGGACCATTCAAGAAGGAGAAGCATTCTGTTGATCAAGAACCTTCAATTTATAATAAGATTGCAAATTGCAAAACTCTGATAATGAAAATCTTAAACCTTAGTTCGAGTTTTCGAATTTCGTCTATTTGAGTTATTTGGCCAAATATCTCTGATTGAATTCTGTTTAAGTATTTCTGATGAGATTAATGTTTTTTTTTTCAGAATGATGCATTATGAAATTGAATCATGTCGCATCATTAGTTTCAATTCCATAACTAACTGATTAATTTCAATGGTTTAATTATTTGATTTCATTTAGGCTGCGATCAATCAAATACTTTATAAAACTTGATCGACCATTTTGTTAATTACACCCTTTATAACTTCAAATTGGATGAACTGTTCGTTATGAAAGATTTTGTTGGATTCTTCTACGACATGCTTAACATAAAATACATTAAAACTCTAACAAATTTGATAAAATGGAAAAAAAAATTGGATATAATTTTTCTTCTGGCGAATAACGCCAGAAGATGTCGCTACGGTTAATAGCGTTCTCGTGACAGTATTATATTTGATATTAATTCGGAACTATATTTTCAAATAATATTAACGCATCCAAGGTTTTTTTGGTCTGGTGACTTCCGACAACCATTACCGGTAATTACAAAATAAATGCTCGCCTAAAATTATCAACTTCAAATTTGGCTAGGCAACAAAGTTCTCAATTCAGTTGATTGCGGTTTGAATAGTACCAATAGATATTGCAGCTCTAGAAAATGCAAAAAACACGTGCACCACAAAAATTGTCGAAAATGATTTTTTGTAACTAGGTACAAAAAAAGGTGTAATGCGTCTTACAGCTGCAGGAAATTGAGTCTTTTTTGTAACACTACATGTGGGGAAAGTACAGGTGTTTACTTCCAAAACAGTTGTCCAACCTCCGGCAAAGATGAAAAAATAATTGACAGTGGCAACAGCCACTCAGAATTAGATTAAGTTTCCGACACAAAAAGTATTCATTTCTCGTGTAGAAAGTGATGAATAGATGAAATGTTCAAATAATATTTTCATTTTGTTATTTTGAATGAATAGGCGTTGCTCTTAGGGGTTGTTAAATAAAAATAAATGAAACTAACGTTGATCCAAAATACTGTTATAAAATTGATTGAAATTAATTAAATATATCATCAAAGACCCATTTTTACACATTTTATGCTAAAAAGGGGTGGTATATACGGTCTTGAAGTATATGAACACCTTCATCAAACTTCATAAAACGCTGCTGAGGCCCAAAAATTACTTTAATTCACGTTAGAACAAGTTTCTTTTAATTTTGGATAAAGGGGTTGCTTTCACCCCTCAAAAATAATAATCATTAATTGCCATTATATCCAAAATTTCATCAAAATCGAAGTATCTTGATGGAATTCGAAGGTAATGCCTAATTTTCGCCCTCATTGACTGGACTAATAGTACAGGACAATTTCATGTCAACATTTCAGGTATTATACCATAATAGATCATTATGATGTTAAAGCTGCTTTCTTATCGATTGATTCAGTACGAAGCACTTCTAGTACTAACACTTACATCAGGAATTATTGTTCTTTGAAGATCGATATCTAGGAAAACTGTTCTGTTCTTTCTGGAATAGCTGTTGATTTTGGCCTCTGATATAAAAAAAGGTGTGCTCACATCTTTGCATTGGCCAAAATATTGAATTCCATATTTCTTAGACACCTGGAATGATGGAATATTATTCTGCAGTTCAAGGGTATTCGTTTTTTTAAATCGCACATCTTTATTTTCCGAATAATGACAAACAAACAAAAATATCAATAAGTAGGTATACATGAAATGGCTCATGGTGAACGGTGAACAGTTGATGGTTAATTATTATCTGTACCTTTAAAATATTTTTATAAATTGAATTTGAAACTGAGCATATGTAATCATGTAATTGTATCTGTTTACGAACAACAATTATGATGACTATCAATTACAATCAGATTTTTTTCATCATGATCACCTAAATGGGAGTCATTAAAAAAGAGTAGATTAGAGTTAATATAAGCAATGAGTCCGAGATAGGAAATAGTATATTCTAATACAAGTTGCAGAATGAGCTCCTATTTCAGTTTTCTATAGCATGAGTGTTGGAATTGCTTTTTGCAACGAGTATTAGACGGTATTTTCTCTATTTCAGTCAATTTTTGTGAAATAGTCTTAGTGACTTTTGTATTGTATCTTGGCAGTTGGTGTGACTAACGAAATTTAACAGATCACGAAATTTGAATTGATTTGATTCGAAACTTGATTCGATCGGAGGTCAGTACTGACAACCATAAAACGAAAAACTTTACTGAAAACAATGCTGATCCATTTCAGCACTACTTTTAGTATTATAATCAACTCATTACGATACTGAAATAGAGAAAATATATTTTTTCGCAAAATTCGCTTTGTTATGCATCTAGTGTTGCATAATATCATTTTAATGATCTCTCCGATACAATTTAAGTAGTTCTTCATGTCAATCTTCTGAAAATATGCCTTCGTGGCGACGATTTCTTGATGTGTGTGGAGTTGGACTTGACTTTTGCATTTTCGAAATTTATTTAATTTGCTGAATTGCTCTAGGTTTATGCTGCTTTGTGCCTCAATTTTATGTGGTCCTGGAGAGCTCATCACTTTTGAATTTTCCTTCTCACAATTGAATGGAAAAATTGGTGGGACTTTTGTACTGTCTTGTAACAATTTTTTTTATATGACTGTGCCGCAATTATGCAAACTTATGCCGTTCAGATTTTCAGTAACACTCAAGAGGTTTTCCCCCATATGGAGGGGCTCAGAAAAGTAAGTGAATTGTAGATAAATTAGCAGTGTGAAGTTGGAACAGGACTTTTGGATTTTTGAGAAAATTATTGTAAATCTGAGTTTTGAATTTGTGCTGCTTTGTGTCGTTAGAATTTTTCGTCATGAAATAAGGTTATCAAGATATTCCATAAAATGTGTTGTAGGGAACATGTGACCTTTCGACATATTTTATGAATCAACTTGAGCGACGTATATGGTATGGAATTTGAAAAAATGGCATCACAGACACTGTTGTCAGGTGTACTGATTTTTCTACAATTCACAAATTTTTCTTATATTCTCCTTTCATGAGATAACCTGTTGTTTTTCCTGCCAGAAAATCTGCAGAATATTCTAGTCAATACTTATAGCGCAGAATAGCACAAATATTCCACAATTTTTTTTTTTATTTTCAACTAGGACTGTCATATGTTTGCCAGTTGAACAGTGCATTCAAAATTCGCTGTCTCTTAAGGATATTCCTCCAGGGATACTCATTTCATTGAGATATTTTCATGATGGAAACTGCCTTTGATAGATATTTTTACGCTGAATTTATTCGCGTACACTAGGAGATGTTCTGAGTTTGAACTATAACTCAAAGTTATGGTTTTTTCAAATGAAATACTTATAGAATTTATAAAATTATGACATTGGCAGAAGCCAGTAACCTTTTGGTTCATGAATATTTCAAAGTTATATTCAATTGTGAAACATGCGAGACTTCTCATACTCGGTTTTCCTCATGAAATTATGAAACATATTATATGAAAGTGTGGTTTTGGAAAAGCACCTAAAATTATCGAAGGTGGTTAACAGTACGAAATCTTTTAATCTTCCATAATGTTATAAATACTGCCGCATATGTATGAAAAGTACAGTTTTTTTCAGAATTCTCGGAATCAAAATGTATGTCTTTTTAACATTGTTCTCATTTTCAACGTTTTTTCTCGATGAGATCCTTGGACACGGTATGATGTTGGAGCCTCCGAATAGAAGCGCTCTTTGGAAGTTTTACTCGGTTGACAACAACAAAGTGGTGCCAAATTACGAAATGAATCAATTGTTCTGTGGTGGTTATTCGGTGAGAATATTTTTTTTATTCGACGACTTCGAAGATGGAACTTCCGACTGCTATTAAAGGTTTATTTGTATTCCAACACTGCGTATGTGAAAATTATTAGGTACAACAAAATTATTGAAAATAAATGTCGCCTCACTTGTTGAACACATTTGTTCAAATCTGACATTCGGATTCAAATTTATACTTTGTACAGGGTGATTCATTTATCTTGGTAACCCCAATTTTCTCGAAAACGTCCGAATATTTTTTCATTCTGTGAATGGCGTTTTGAACAAGTCAATGTCGACTTGAGATGCGCATAAAAATCTGCGGAATAAATAAAGACGCCAGGCGTCGCGGCGCTATCAAAAATTTTTTCTCCAGGGACATACCTTTTTTATAATGTCATTCGAAAGATGATTTCATTCTGGATTTTTTTTTCGAATACAATTTTTATCCATTTTTAACCGTTAGCGATCTGCAGCGTGTTTTATGTTGATTCTATTCCATTTATTTTTTTCTGTATTGTGGAAGTATGCCTTTATTTAGAGACATAGATGTGATTTTGTGATTTGAATTCAAGGAGGCTAGTTTTTCAGTCAATGTGCTCCTTCAAATAAGATGAAATATGTGGCAAGATGGGGCTTCATGCCACCACGCTGCCATTGTCAAGAGATATTTAGATCAAGAATTCGAAAAAAATTGATTGAAACCAATGGACCCATCAGATATCGCCAGACCTGACGCTCATGAATTACTTTCTGAGGGGTCCCCTTGAATATATGGTATCCCAAACTGATTCTAATATCTTGAACTATTTGAAAATGAAGATAAGAAACGCATGTGCCCAAGTAGACCCTTATATTTTGACCGAAGTAACTTATAATGAAATAGGGGAATGATATAACTTATGTATGGATCATAATGTCCGGTATATAGAACATATGATTCGAAATGTTTCGTTTGTTATTAAATAAAATGTTTATTGCTATAAGATATAAATCTTTAAAGAATAAAATAATAGAAAAATAGTTACAGAGCCTCCGTCATTTTACGGAACATAATCAAATCTAGGTCATCTAGCCATTATGATCCATACACAAGTTTTATCATCTCCGTATTTCATCATAAGTCACTTTGGTCAAAATATATGGGTCCATTCATTTTCGAATTCTTAATCTCAATATCTCTTCACAATGGAAGCGTTGTGACATGGAGCCCCATCTTGCTGTATCCACATATTTGATCTTATTTAAAGAGGCAAATTGTTTGGAAAACTTGCCTCCTTGAATTCAAAGCATAAAATCATATCTATGTCTCCAAATCAAGGCATACTACCACAATACAGAAAGAAAATAAATGGAATAGAATCAACATAAAACACGCTGCACCATCGCCGACGGTAAGAAATGGACAAAAATTGTATTCGAAAAAAAAGTTCAGAATGAAATCATCTTTCGAATGACATTATAAAAAAGGTATGTCCCTGGAGAAAAAATTTTTGATAGCGCCGCGACGCCTGGCGTCTTTATTTATTCCGCAGATTTTTATGCGCATCTCAAGTCTACATTGACTTGTTCAAAACGCCATTCACAGAATGAAAAAATATTCGGGCGTTTTTGAGATATTTGGGGTTACCAAGATAAATGAATCACCCTGTACATCTCAAAGAACAAATTTTTGTTATTTTATTCGTTCCAGTGAGCATGCTGAGGACAGAAATCATCGCCTGAAAACCCTCACCTCTGCACGTCATCAATTAAAAACATGAACTTGTTCCTGTGTGCTAGAAACTTTCATACGATTTTATTCATGCATAGTAAAGTCCAAAAAAAATTGACAAGCGATTTCGAAGAACACAAGTACCTGTCAGGCGACTCGAAAAGGGTGTAAATTATGTAAAGCTGGAATTCATACATGTGTTCGTCTGAGGGAATGAAAAAATAAGTTTTTTTATGAATCTTCAACACCATCTGATGATATTTCATCATCAATTTCTTCATCATAAAGTACACTATGTCTCAAATTGGTTGAAACTGCCCTATGTCTCAGCTATTATTGAAAATAAAGACGTGCGGTCACTCTTTTGTAAAACTTTCAAATCCACAAACAGAAATATTTCAACCACTTCTGTTTCTGGAAAACAGGGTGAAAATGTACACTTCTTGAAAATGTTATTATTTATCGGGCCCTGTAAAGAATTAAAATTGCTTGCAATTAATTTTTACGTAGAAGTCAGTGGCGTAGCTTAAATTGTTTTTCAAAGCATCGTTCCTGATATTGAATTGGAACGGAATGAAATTTTCCATATGGAATGCCCTGTTTATTATAACGTCAAACTGTTGCATTTTTTTTTTAATACAATAATGTATCATAACCCAAACTTCAATAAAAATCAGTTGAAGAAAATATTCCACGCATTTAATCAATATTGACATGCATTTAATCATTGCTTTTCCGAAAAGCGATGTGACCTCAACCCACTTATTTTATCCTTTTTTGAACAAAAACTTGAAATGTTAACTGAAAAATGTTGGAAAAGAAAAAATTATAGTATTAATATTGTAATTTTTTGATGCATGTGTGGAAAAATTCATGTCTTACTTCGAAAAAAACAAACAGAAATATAAATTTTTCTGATGGTTGACGCTGAAATTAATTAAAGGATAGGTTGTTATGCATCGATGTATCCAGAAGAAAATGCGACAATTTGACGTTTAAATATACGAGATGTTTCATTTGAAACATTTCTCCGAAAAAACGACTTATACGTAAAAATATCAATATTATTATAAGCATGTACAGGGTGGGCATATTTCGATGTTCTAGCACTACAACTTTTGAACCAGAGGAGATAGACAAAATCTGTTACCCCATTCTCGATCTCTTTTTTGGGGAAACTAACAAGAGTTGTATTCTTTTCTGGCTACCTTCTTTTGTTTTCGAGTTATGAGCGAAAATTGGAAAAATGGCGATATCGGAAAAAATTTATATCTCCGCTAATACTGATGATAGAGCTCTGAAATGAAAACATTATACAGGCACTTTTTTACGTAGAATCCAGGGGCATGCCCGTCCTTTTTGCAGCATTTTTAATTACGAAGCTATGACCGAAAATTATGTTTTTCAAAATGAAAACAATATATTTCTGTGCCATTTTCTGAAAGCTAATTTTTTTCTGATTTCAAAAAGATATAACATCGTAAGGTTTGTATCAATATGAGTATAGAAATTGGTCAAAAACCTATTTTCATGTGAGTCTCAATACTTTCTGTGTTTTCACACAGTTGATGAGCACAGAAAAATGGAGCTTCCTATAACCAGAGCAGTCTCCTTCCGTCAATCTCATTATTTCTAGTCTATTATACTTCGATCTTGGAGACATTGAGTGAAGAGCATAGAAATGAAAAGACTACTAGAAAGAGAAACATAGAAAGTATTGAGACTCAGATGATAATAGGTTCTTGACCAATTTCTTTACTCATATCGATACGAAATATACGATGTTGAATATTTTTTAAATCAGAAAAAATTAAGCTTTCAGAAAATGGCACAGAAATCTAGTGTTCCTATTCAAAAAAACATAACTTTGGGTCATAGCTTCGTAATTAAAAATGCTGCAAAAAGGACGGGCATGCCCCTGGATTCTACGTAAAAAAGTGCCTCTATAATGTTTTCATTTCAGAGCTTTATCATCAGTATTAGCGGAGATATAAATTATTTCCGATATCGCCATTTTTCCAATTTTCGCTTATAACTCGAAAACAAAAAAGGTAGCCAAAAATGAATGCTACTCTTGTTAGTTTCTCCGAAAAAGAGATCGAGAATGGGGTCTCAGATTTTGTCTATCTCCTCTGGTTCGAAAGTAGTAGTGCTAAAATATCGAAATATGCCCACCCTGTACTTTCATTTTTTTCTTTCTTATACAGGGCCGACGAATAATAACATCTTCAAAATATCGACAGTTTCATTTTTGCCCAGTATTCCAGAAACAAAAGTAGTTGTAATAATTCAAAAGTTTTACAAAAGAGTGACACAGGGTCGCCAAAATCGAATGTCTCTATCTTCAATAATAGCTGAGATACAATGCAGTCTCTACCACTTTGAGACACAGTGTACTGTTCAGGAGAGTACAATTCAGGAGACAGTACAGGGTGATTCACTTATCTTGGTAACCCCAATTTTCTCGAAAACGTCCGAATACTTTTTCATTCTGTGAATGGCGTTTTGAACAAGTCAATGTCGACTTGAGATGCGCATAAAAATCTGCGGAATAAATAAAGACGCCAGGCGTCGGCGCTATCAAAAATTTTTTCTCCAGGGACATACCTTTTTTAACATGTCATTCGAAAGATGATTTCATTTTGAATTTTTTTTCGAATACAATTTTTATCCATTTCTAACCGTTAGCGATCTGCAGCGTGTTTTATGTTGATTCTATTCCATTAATTTTTTTCTGTATTGTGGTAGTATGCCTTTATTTAGAGACATAGATGTGATTTTGTGATTTGAATTCAAGGAGGCTAGTTTTTTAGTCAATGTGCTCCTTCAAATAAGATGAAATATGTGGCTACAGCAAGATGGGGCTTCATGCCACCACACTTCCATTGTCAAGAGATATTTAGATCAAGAATTCGAAAAAAATGGATTGAAACCAATGGACCCATCAGATATCGCCAGACCTAACACTCATGGATTACTTTCTGAGGGGTCCCCTTGAATATATGGTATCCCAAACTGATTCTAATATCTTGGATTATTTGAAAATAAAAATAAGAAACGCATGTGCCCATGTAGACCCTTATTTTTTGACCGAAGTAATTTATAATGAAATGGGGGAATGATATAATTTATGTATGGATTATAATGTCCGGTATATAGAACATATGATTCGAAATGCTTCGTTTGTTATTAAATGAAATGTTTATTGATATAAGACATAAATATTTAATGAATAAAATAATAGAAAAATAGTTACAGAGCCTCCGTCATTTTACGGAACATAATCAAATCTAGGTCATCTAGCAATTATGATCCATACACAAGTTATATCATCTCCCTATTTCATCATAAGTCACTTTGGTCAAAATATATGGGTCCATTCATTTTCGAATTCTTAATCTCAATATCTCTTCACAATGGCAGCGTTGTGACATGGAGCCCCATCTTGCTGTATCCACATATTTGATCTTATTGAAAGAGGCAGATTGTTCAGAAAACTATCCTTCTTGAATTCAAGGCACAAAATCATATCTATGTCTCCAAATCAAGGCATACTACCACAATGCAGAAAAAAAAAATAAATGGAATAGAATCAACATAAAACACGCTGCAGATCGCTGACAGTAAGAAATGGACAAAAATTGTATTCGAAAAAAAAGTTCAAAATAAAATTATCTTTCGAATGACATGATAAAAATGGTATGTCCCTGGAGAAAAAATTTTTGATAGCGCCGTGTCGCCTGGCGTCTTTATTTATTCCGCAGATTTTTATGCGCATCTCAAGTCGACATTGACTTGTTCAAAACGCCATTCACAGAATGAAAAAATATTCGGGCGTTTTTGAGAAAATTGGGGTGATAAATGAATCACCCTGTACTTCCCCAAATAACCGCAAATTTTATTATTGGAGAAATAAACCAGAACTGAAAAATCTTACTAATTACCTCAACTTGCAGCTGCAATGGGACAGATTCAAAGGTAAATGCGGAGTTTGTGGTGATCCATACAACGCTCCCCACCCACAACAGAACGAGAATACTGGGCGTTACGGAAAGTTCGGTCCTGTAAGATCTTATGGTCCAGGCAATGTGATCAATGTTAAGATACAGCTAACTGCCAATCACAGAGGAAAGTTCCGCTACAGGTAAATCCTTGAAAAAAGTCGTTTAATCGAAATAAAATTAACTTCGTGAGCAGATCTACCATTGTTTAACTAATCGATGTTAATTCCTGATCTATGTCAATAATTTATTCTGGTTGCACGGTTTGCGAATGATAGGCTTATGGTTAATTGGGTTCTATACACTCACCGTCAATAAATTCCGGACAGGCAAAATTTTTGTCAAATTCAACACCCTGTATCTTCTTTCGTAGTTCTCCGATTTTGTTGAAATTTTCAAAAGGTATAGTATTGGGTCTTGTTATATTAACCTGAAATTTACTCTAAGAAAATACCTGTAGTTCATCTGTTAAACAAAAGCTTGTGTTATACCCTTCATTTCAAAACAGCCTGTGGTGAATTTGAGGCCGAAAATTCGATATCATTCAGTTTTAATTCGAAGTGTGACCCTTTCTTAAATGTTTTTTGATTCACGTCAGTATCTGCTTCAAAAAAAAGAGACACATTTTCGAAGAAACGGTTGCATTTTTTCAATTTTCATAATAGTTCAAAACATTACAATACCTCATCGACTAGTTAACATAAACAAACATCTGAAAATGAATAGCGTGTTTTTCCACCTCGCTTTCTCATCACTTCTACCATAAGAATTGCTTCTGGGGGAATATTTTCCCGTTCTTCAAGAAGGGCATTTCGTAAATCGGGTAAGGTGTTGAGCTGTCTACCTAGCATATCCCATACATGTTCAATTGGATTTCTGTTACAACCCGTACAACGGCTCTCAACCGAATTCCATCGGAAGAGCATGCTGTTGCATCCTCCATGGCCTGGTATAATGCGATTTAGAACAGGCCATATCCTCCTGGGAAGGTCAAACCAAGAACTCTGATGGAAGGATCCAAAATAAGATCCTTGTTGAAAAAATTGGATACGTTCTGTTCAAATTTCCAAATTTCTTTGTCGCTTCTATTCATATCAATCAGAAAATGTGTCCAAAAAGGTTTACGTGACTTCAATCTAGGTACCTTGTTATCTGGAATATAGGTGAGTATGGGAAATGAATTGAATTTGTTCCAAAAATTCAAAGCTGTTGTCACTCTGCGAATATGGGGATGAACAATATTCGAGAGGACTGGTAACCAAGGAGTAGGTATAGACTTGATAGTACCAGTAATAATCCTCAAAGAAAAAATTAATTGGGCATCAATTTTTTTTACATGAATACTGTTCAACCAAACAGGCCAACAATATTCAGCAGCAAAAAAATCCAAAGCAAGCGCTGCCGTTCGAAGTATTGTTGCATCAGCGCTGCATGAGGATATAATACCTTGAAAGAGGACATGAAATTGTATTTACAATTTGTGTTGCGCCAAAATATGTCGTCTTTTACGGCTGTTATATTTTTGAATGTTGGCGAAGAAGTGTTTAGAATCATTTCCTATCCCATAAACTAAAGAGCGTAAGGGATCTGGTGGTGGGACCAATTGTGGCAATTGGCAATTAGATGAGCTAGCTGACCCTGCGAACTTTGTTTCGCCTTGGAGATGAATAAAGTTGTACAAAGCGTAATACAAAAATAATACAGAAATAAAGAATATGTTCGTAAATCGGGCAAGGTGTTGGACGCCGATTTTGAACATGTGTACCTAGCATAACCCATACATGTTCAATTGGATTTAAATCCGGCCTTCTGGCTGGCCACACGAATCGTTGAATATTCGCCTCTTCAAAGTATTCTGTTACAACCCGTGCAACGTGAGACCTGTTCTGCATTAACAGATATTGTTGTGGAATTATTCCCCCAGAAGCAATTCGGAAATGCATTGAAAGTATGCCACGTCGTATGATAGAAGTGATGAGAAAGCGAGGTGGAAATACACCTCATTAATAATTAGATGTTTATTTATGTTTACTAGTCGATGAGGTATTGTAATGTTTTCAATTGACAAAATGCAACACTTTCTTTGAAAATTTATATCCTTCTTTTAAATCAGATACTAACGTAAATCAAAAAGTATTTTGTTAAGACAGGATCGCACTTCAAATTAAAACTTAATGATATCAAATTTTCCGCTTCAAATTCACCACAGGGTGTTTAGAAATGGAGAGTATGAAATGAGGTTTTGTTTTTCCTGTATAAGGGATGAACTACAGATATTTTTGCAAGGTAAATTTCAGGTTAATATAAAAAAAACCCAGTACAATATCTGGTGAACATTTCAACAAAATCGCAGTAGCACGAAAAAAGATACAGGGTGTTGAATTTGACAAAAATGTTTCCTGTCCGGAATTTATTGACGGTGAGTGTTGTTTACGTAATCACAAATTTTTTGCTTGAACTTTGATTTTGAAGAAGAATCTGTAGAAGTAACAGATATTCAACGTAATGAACAAATACTTTCGCAAAAACCGTGATGAACCGAAATATTCAAGGCTTTAATGTGTTTTTGATGTTGCACCCTTCAGCCTCTGCGTTCTTCATGATCCGTCAAGGCCAGAGAGTGGGGAGCAGTGCTTCCAGCCGTTGAGACTTGCAGATGGTAGAGCTGAATACGAGGTCAGTGCATCAGAACGCATCATCCACAATTCCGTCAAACTTCCCGATGGTCTAAGATGTGATAGATGCGTTTTGAGATGGGAGTACATAGCTGGTGAGTATTTTCCTCTTACGTTAAACGAAACATATCAACTCCTTTCTGTCATTCATAAGCCATTGTCAGGCATAGATAAATACTATACAGGGTGTACCAAGTTCGACGGCCGATTAGGCGTTTCTGGAAAACTGGACCTATTTGAAATCTGAAAATTGGGATTATGTTATTGTTTGACATTATCTATCGATCTAAAATATTCTTGGAGCCTGATCACTCTCAGTTATACAGGGAGTGAAAAAAAAGTTTTCAAAAATTTTCTTTTCTGTTTTTTTGTTCTCGAATTTGATAGAGTATGCAATTCTAAATACATTCGTACTCGAATCGTTGCATTCGTCAGAATACTTTCCAAAATATCGAGAAAAAACTGAAGAAAAAAGGGAGATAAGTGTATTCGGTATTATGTTTGTTATTCCTAACTTAGATATCAAAAGCACAAACTATTTTCACATTTTTGAAGCCAAAGGCTGTGGAAATATTGTAAAATTTCAGGATTTTGAATAACCCGTCACAGGGTTCAAAAACTGGGATCAAAATTGGCTCATAACTTTCGTTTTTCAAATTAGAACCCTATTTTTTATGATTGCGTAGGATTCCGCGAAGAAAAATGATGATAATGTTCCAACATGTTGATACTCCTAAAGTTACTAATTCTTGAGTTATTCAGAATTTTCTGTTTCTATTCATGAAATCTGTTTTACATCAACAATGATAAATGAATTCAGAAAAGAGGAAGTCACTAGTGAGTTATTTGAGTAATTTATCTTCCATAACCAAGGTCATTGTTGATATGAAACAGATTCTATTAATTTGACGGTACGTACGACATGAAATCAGGAAATCTTGAATAACTCAAGGATTATTAATTTTAGACGCATTAACATGTTGGAACATTATCATCATTTTTCTTCGCACAATCCAACGTAATCATAAAAAAATAAGGTTCTAATTTGAAAAACGAAAGTTATGGGTCAATCTTGATCCCAATTTTTGAACCAACATTTGAAACATGCTGTGACGAGTTTTTCAAAATTCTGAAAATGTACAATATTTCCACATTCTTCGCCTTCAGAAATGTAAAAACGGTTTGTGCTTACGATATCTAGGTTAGGAATAACAAACAATACCTAATACACTTATCTCCCTTTTTTCTTCAGTTTTTTCTAGATATTTTGGAAAGTACGAATGCAACGATATGAGTACGAATGTATTCAGAATTGCATACTCTATCAAATTCGAAAACAAAAAAAAGGGGAAAAAAATTTTTGAAAAATTTTTTTTTACTCCCTGTATAACTGAAAGTGGTCAGGCCCCAAGAATATTTTAGATCTGTAGATAATGTCAAACAATAATATAATCCCAATTTTCAGATTTCAAATAGGTCCAGTTCTCCAGAAACGCCTAATAGGCCGTCGAACTTGGTACACCCTGTATACTCAAATATTGGTATTTATCTATGTTGTCAGGGCTCGAGCATTGATCACCGATATCTAATTCTTCCCATGTCGTTACCGTGAAAACCACAGAAGAGGAAATTCTAATTCCCTTGGAGATTCAACATTTTTCTAAAAGGTTAAAAACTGAAAAAGATGAAAATATCTCGAATCTACTAGAATTCCAGATTCAGCATTTTCGAGGAAGTTAATTTCTGAAGAAGATGAAAATATCTCGACCCTACTAGAAGGTGTAATAGTGGAGACAGATATTCGATTTCTGTGAAGAAACCTTGTCCGTTATCACATTAAAATGTCATATATGATAATTTATTCGATTCCCTTCTTCTGTTGGGTTTTCACACCCAATCTATGAAAAAAATTCAATTGAAAAAAAGTCGATCTACTTAAATTCTTACACCTTAGTGAAACAGTTTATGTTATTGTTCTCTGAAGGTGGGTTTCACGAAACTCTTATTTCCCGTTTGAGCTGTTAAGTTGATAATACTTAATTAAATTCGATGAAATTCGAAATCAAGTGAATCGATTGGTTAGAATTCGAGTGAACTTTTTGATCAAGGTTTTCTTGAAACCCACAATAATTATTTAATAAATAAAACATTTTTTTTCAGTACTAGCTTCGTACTGCCTCAATCGATAAAAAATAAGAAAGTAACTTTAAGGTTATAATAAACTATTATGGTATAGTAATAGGTATACCCCTTGATAGGTAATACCTTGAAAGTGGACATAAAATTGTCATGTACAATATAATGCCGATTAATGTTTATAATTTTTGAGGGCTGAAAACAACTCCTTCATCCAAAATTAAAAGAAACTTGTTCTCACCTGAACCAAAGCAAATTTTGGGCTTCAGTAGCGTTTTGGGAAGTTTAATGAAGGTCTTCATATACTTTAAGACCGTATAAACCACCCCCTTCCAGCATAAAATGTGTAAAAATATGTCTTTATTACTATAATTATTTAATTTCGATCAATTTTATTGCAGTACTTCGGATCAATGTTAGTTTTAGTTATTTTTATCTTTCAATCCCTAAAAGCAACCCCTATCTGTTCAAAATAACAAAATGAAAATATCATTCGAATATTTCATTATTTCATCACTTTATTCAAGTGAAATTGATAATTCTCGTTTCAAAAAATTAACTTGATTATGAGTGGCTGTCACAACTCTTAATTAACTTTAATGATATATTTAATCAATTTCAATCAATTTTATAACAGTATTTTGGATCAACGTTAGTTTCAGTTATTTTTATTTAACAGCCCCTAAGAGCAACGCCTATTCATTCAAAATAACAAAATGAAAATATTATTGAAACATTTCATCTATTCATCACTTTCTTCACGAGAAATGAATACATTTTGTGTCGTAAAATGAATCTGATTCTGAGTGGCTGTCGTCACTGTCAATTATTTCTTCATCTTTGCCAGAGATTGGACAACTGTTTTGACAGATAACACCTTCATATTCCCCACATGTAGCTTTACAAAAAAGACTCAGTTTCCTGCAGGTGCATGACGCATTGCATCCTTTTTTGCAGTTACAAAAAATCATTTTCAACAATTTTTGTGGTGCAGGTTTTTTGCATTTTTGTAGGCTGCAAATATCTATAGGAACTATTCCAACCGCAATCAACTGAATTGAGAGCTTTATTACCTAGCCAAATTTGAAGTTGATGATTTTAGGAAAGCATTTATTTCATCGGCAGTCGATTTCGGAATTACCAGTAATGGTTGTCGGAAGTCACCAGACAAAAGAATTAATGCGTCCCCAAAACATCCATTTAGACAATTCAAAATACACAGAAATTACTTACATACATAATAGTGGAATGGAGATTTGTTCAAAACATTTCGTCATGAAATTTTCCGGAAGAAAGATAGATATAATAACACATGGACTCAGATGCGTTAATATCATTAGAAAATGTAGTTTACCGAATGAATATCAAATATAATTCTTTCACGAAAACGCTATTTACCCTAGAGACACCTACTGGTGTTATTCGCAAGAAGAAAAATTATTATGTATTTTATATTAACCCCGTCGTAGAACAATCCAAAAAAATCTTTCATAACAAACAGTTCATCCAATCTTGAGTTATAAATGGTGTAACCAACAAAATGGCCGACTCAGTTTTATATATAACGAAGGTGCTAAATATTTTAACGTTAGAACCTAGTAGAAAAAATATAGGAGTGTTCAATATTATTTCGTTTTATTAAAGTTCAGCAGTTGCTGGAATAACTTTATTTATGAGAAGTATTTCACCTGTTGTCTTTTCGTCAGCATTACAGAAGTATTTGCCTCTTTTGCCTCAAAAAAATCTATAAAATCATAAGTTGTCAAAAATCTCGAGTATAAAATTTTAGAAAAATTATTTTTAGAAATGAAGTATTCTTCAAAAAGAATTGATTTGAAAAAGTGAAGTTTCTGGATCGCCATTTCCCAAACATCATCTTTTTTCGAATAGCTTTTAGAACTATGTCATCTATGGTAGGAAACTTCAGCATGAAAAATTAACAATTTTTTTTGTTATAGGAAACAATTGGGGTATCTGCCCGAATGGAAAAGGAAAGTTAGGATGTGGTCCCCAAGAGACTTTCAGGAATTGCGCCGATATTCGAATTCAATAATAAAAAAATGTTTGAATTGATAAGTTATTTCAAAATAAACAAGAAACTCTTATTTATATGAGTAGTTTTCATCAGTCCATTCCATTTATGATTCTCATTTCAAAGTTCAAATATTAGGGTAGGGTGATCGATTATATTTTAGATTTCCTAAGAATCATCTCAAATTATGATCCAGAAAAACTCCAAGGAACCGTACACAGTCTTCAGATGTGGTGACATTATCAAGATGGCGAAAAACAAATTTTTTACTACATTCGCCTACTGAATACATACGGTTACATGATTTTTCGTATGTCAACGTTTCAAGAAACATCCAAGTAGAAACTCCAATAATATTTGGAGTTATTCGAGAGAAAAAGACCCGACAATAAACGACGTGTCATCATCGAATAAAATTATCAAACACATCTTTGGAAATGATGGAAAACAGTTTTGTGTACAGAATCTGAACAACTCATCTCTCAGGAATTCAAGGAAAATAATTGATGAAAATAAAGAATGATGGAGGTCCTAGGACAGACCCCTGCGGTACGCCTAATTTCAAAGTTTACTAAGATAACAGAGTATCCCTGACTTTGACAACTAACTGAGATAACATTTTAAACAGTCCCTGAAACCCAAGTTAAAACATTTATTACTGACGAATTCAAAAGAAAGACTGTCAAAGGCCCTTGAAACGTCAAAAAACATCAGATCAGCATAAAATTCTTTATCAAGACACTCGTAGATGTATTTAGTGAATTGAAGAGCTGCCGTGATAGGCATAAGTAATAGTAATCCAATCAAAAACATTTTAATGTAAAATATTGCCAAGACGAGGCCGGTATTCATAGGTATTTTACTTTATACATGAATACAATATTTATCTAAGAGTATTAGCGAAGGATACACTTAAGAGAACTTTCGAGAAGCGTATGTTTTTCAGCTGATGCATGTTTTTTTCAAATGGGAAGGCTCATCTCTAGAACCCATTGTGCATTATCGAACAAGGACTTGGCCGATTTTCGGTCTATTTTTTACAGAAACTTTCGATATCTTCAAAATCATCAGTGCATATTCGCAAAATCCACTTATTTGTTTCATTCGAATACCTACTTTAATATCATTCTGCTATACAATTGTCTAATAGTAACAAATATATTCCGTTATCATTTTTGAAAAGGGTTATCTCATGTTATATTTTCAAGTACCTATGTTCCCACTCAAAATGAGAAACTAGAATATTACTGTTTGAGAGCCGATTGACGGAATAATGAATATTTTTCAGCTGCTACATTCCATTTTCATTGGAATTTCCGGAATACTTTTAAATCAAGAAGTTGAATCATGAAACAATTCTTCAATTTGTCCCTATCTCGATGCTCGCTAAAAACATCTCGAGAACTGTGAGACAAAGAAAACATTCTCAAAGATATCTAATCTCTATTCTGAAATAATAAGATTCAACGCATGCTTCAAGAGATGGGCACAATATCTACAAAAACGTTCGAATTGGCAAATTTGAAGTATTTTTATGGGCATTTCGAATTCAGTAATTAGAAATTCATGAAGGCATCAAAAACCTGAGAATTTTTTGTGAACTATTGTTTTTCGAATGGTACACAATGAGTTTTTCCAATGGATAGAGCTGTTTCTTCTGTTTTGAAATATATATTTTTTTTAGGTTAATTCCTGCAGTTTTTGAAAAATATAGATAGTTTCTTCTAAATCTGAGGCAGCTGTGGAATGCCACATGATAACGATGCGATTTCTTTATATCAAAGGAAACGTGAATAAAATAACAACATATTTTTATTGCATTCATATATTAATAAAAAGTTGAATTAAGTGTTCTAATGAGCCTCATATACTTGTACACACAGTCGATATCTTTTAATTTATTTTTCAAGAGTTTTCCTGACCATTTATGATTTATATTGAGGTTTCAATTATTTTTTCCTATATTCTGAAATTAATCACTTTAATATTCTGTTCAGGATGTCAAGTAGGGACTATCAGGAGGCCATAGAATAGAACTTCGATTTAAAGAAATCACAGCATTTTCGAGTGGCCTTACACAGCTGCCTTAGATTGAGACGAAAAAACCTATATTTTTCAAACTCTGCCGAAATAAACCCCAATAAAGTATAAATATCTGAAATCAAAAGAAAGAGGTCTACCAATTAGAAAAATAAAATACAGGGTGTACCATTTGGAAAAGAATATTTTCTGGTTTCGATGCCTTTATGAATTTCTCAGTACTGAATTCTGAATGCACATGAAAAAAGCTTCAAACTTGCCCATTTAAACGTTTTTGTGAGATCAATATTGACTAAGATAGCTTTTAAGTAAAATCTAAAGGCAATTTTTTTTTAATTTTACAATTCCTGCATAGTAGTACCTTTTGTGATGAACAACATTTTTATTTTTTCCCGAGAATGCGAGAATAAATAGGGCATTTGCTGATTGTCCATTGTCAATCGGCACGTATAGACAACTCAAAATACACAGTAATTGTTTACATTGCCGATAATAGTAGAATGGAGATTTGTTCAAAACATTTCACCATAAAATATTCCGTAGTGTTCGGAAGAAGGATAAAGACAGGTGTAATAACACATGAACTCAGATGAGTTAATATCATTGGAAAATGTAGTTCACCGAATTTATATCAAATATAATACTTCCACGAAAACGCTATTAACCGTAGCGACACTTACTGGCGTTATTCGCAAGAAAGAAAATCATTTCCTATTTTTTTTCCATTTAATCGAATTTTTCAGGGTTTATGGTACTTTATGTTATCTCCGCCGTAGAAAAATCCACCAAAAAATATATTCAGAGAAAATGGAATCAATTCGCAGTTTTTCGACCAATGATAAAAATTCCACATTCAATAACTGATAATAATCATGAAACCAAACAAACAAAAAACAAGTGAGTTATTATGACGAATCAATGCACACTCCACAACAGAAATTTCCTCCACTTCTATAAACATGAAATGATATGATTAAGATATCTGGCTCAATTCAGGTGTGAGGTATCATATAAAAGTATGATTTTGAAAAATCCTAATCTGATTCTCAAATAAAATATCAACATGTTTTTTAAGTGCTCCGTTCTCCTCATCGGTGCGTTATATGTCCAGAAAATTTCTGGACACGGTATGATGTTGGAACCGCCGAACAGGAGCTCTCTTTGGAGGTTTCCTGAACAATTTCCCGGAGCTATCGCAAATTATAATGATAATGAAAACTTCTGTGGGGGAATGAGTGTGAGTTATTTGATTACTAGAAGGCATCGTATATAGAACGTGATCATTTTTAGGTTACTTCTTTTCATTCTCAACGGGTGATGTTTTGGGAGGTCAGCCGTTGAGATTGGATTGTATTTTTTCGTGTATATTCTGAAGTTATGTACAGGGTGATTCACTTATCTTTGTTACCCCAATTTTCTCGAAAAAGTCCGAATATTTTTTCATTCTGTGAATGGCGTTTTGAACAAGTCAGTGTCGACTTAAGATGCGCATAAAAATCTGCGGAATAAATAAGGACTCCAGGCGTCGTGGCGCTATCAAAAATTTCTTCTACAAGGACATACCTTTTTTATCATGTCATTCGAGAGATAATTTCATTCAGAATTTTTTTTTCCAATATAATTTTCATCCATTTTTAACCGTCTGCGAACTGCAGCGTGTTTTATGTTAATTCTATACAATTTATTTTTTTCTGTTTTGTGGTAGAATGCCTTTATGTGGAGACAAAGATATGATTTTGTGCCATGAATTCAAGGAGGCTAGTTTTCTACTCAATGTGCCTCTTCAAATAAGATGAAATATGTGGCTACAGCAAGATGAGGCTCCATGTCACAACGCTGCCATTGTGAAGAGATATTTAGATCAAGAATTCGAAAATAAATGGATAGGAAACAATGGACCCATCAGATATCGCTAGACCTAACGCTCATGGATTACTTTCTGAGCGGTACCCTGAAAAATATGGTATACCAAACTGATTCTAATAACTTGGACCATTTGAAAATAAAGATAAGAAACGCTTGTGCCCAAGTATAGTAACTTAAATTTTGACCAAAGTAATTTATAATGAAAGAGGGGAATGATATAACTTATGTATGGATCATAATGACCGGTATATTGAACATAAGATTCGAAATGTTTCGTTTGTTATTGAAAAAAATGTTTATTGTTATAAGATATAATATTTAATGAATATAATAATAGAGAAATAGATTGTTACGAATCCTCCGTCATTTTACGAAAAAAAATCATATCTACCTCATCTAGACATTATGATCCATACATAAGATATCATTTCCCTAATTCATTATAAGTTACTTTGGTCAAAATATAAGGGTCCATTTATTTTCGAATTATTGATCTCAATATCTCTTCACAATGGCAGCGTTGTGACATGGAGCCCCATCTTGCTATATCCACATATTTGATCTTATTCGAAGAAGCAGATTATTGAGAAAACTAGACTTCTTGAATTCAAGGCAAAAAATCATAAATATGTCTTCAAATAAAAGCATACTACCACAATACAGAAAAAAATAAATGGAATACAATTAACACAAAAAACGCTGCAGATCGCTGACGCTTAGAAAATTGTATTGGAAAAAAAATTCTGAATTAAATTATCTTTCGAATGACATGATAAAAAAGGTATGTCCCTGGAGAAAAAATTTTTGATAGCACCGCGACGCCTGGCGTCTTTATTTATTCAGCAGATTTTTATGCGCATCTCAAGTCTACATTGACTTGTTCAAAATTCCATTCATATAATAAAAAAATATTCAGACGTTTTCGAGAAAATTGGGGTTACCAAGATAAGTGAATCACCCTGTACTCATCGCTAAATATGATTCATTCGTAGACAGAATTTTAGAAATAATCTTTGGATTCAAGGTCCAATGGAACACCTTCGGTGGAAACTGCGGAGTTTGCGGTGACAGATATGATAAACCGCATCCTCAAGACAATGAGAACACTGGAAAATATGGCAAAATGGGAATTGCGAGAACATACAAAGCGGGTGACATAATTGATGTCCAAATACGCTTGACCACGAATCATTTGGGCTATTTCAAATACAGGTCTGAAAAATATATTAGTCTAAGATCCGAACCTACATCGACCTTCACCGAGATGATAATAAAATAGAACCTATTTCATAATAAACTTCAGATGTTAGATGATATATAAAAAATAGGTTGCCTTAAAAAATCCTGGACAAAGTATTTTTAATTATTTTTTCAAAAATGATTTTTCATGACGTTTTGCAACATCATGATAATAAGAAAATTTCATACTGGACTTGTAGTATGAAACATGTAGAATCTGCAGACATAGGGTTGCCTGCTATTTACCTGGACGAACTATTGGTTGCCTGGTTTAAACAGGTATGTCAAAATGAGATAGTTTCACCGGTTTGATAATAGAAAAAAAATTATATCAGCATAAGCGCGTTATTGTAACACGTTGATATAGGGTTGCCTGCGAAAAAATTGGACCTAATAAGGGTTGCCGAGGTTTGAAGTTGGCATTAGTGACGCGCCAGGTAATAATAAAGGACCGAAAATCGCAGTTGTATCTGAATGTAAGACAGTGCGAATGCTCGGTACGTATACCTACTATTAGAAGAGATATCCCTACTACCCCCCATAGACCATATTGAAAACAGTACAGCATGTTAATTCCTTTCATTTGGGAAATCTACCTAAGATCAATCTACCAAAATTCTACCAAAATTCTACCGGATTCTGAATGAAATCTACCAAGTTTTTATCGAATTTTTTTATGTATTCTCCTCATCCGATACTGTATTGAGAGATGGTTAAAGTGATCTCAACATGATATGAACTGCTCCGGATGAGTAAGGGATATTGACTCAAATTGCAAAAAGATATATTTCAAATGAGATTTTGCGATGAAAATTTATATTAAAATGATTTCAAGCAGAAAATTATATTTAATTTTAGCCTGTGGGTCCGCAACGTATACAGGGTGGTTAAGAAAAATCGAGCATTCCCATATAATTCAAGCATTTTACGCCTATCAATAAAACTGTGCTGTCAACGACTAAGAAGCAATCGAACCGATTGCAATAATTGCATCGAGTTAGCTTTAAAGTCTTAAAGTCTACCTGATTATAATGCATTCACAGCATGTGAATACACTGCACCATTTTATAATAAAGGAAAGGTCTAACCATTTGAAATATTTTCAAAAAATGAGACGTATCAAAGTATTATTGCGTCATTAAATGATGAAGATGATATTTTTAACCATGAAAAAATTAATGTTGTTGAAGAGTTCACAGCACAAATGTATGGCATAAAGCAATGTCGATCAGTAAACGATGCGAGAATTAGTATTATCATGAATAAGTAGTGCTCAAAATAAGACGGCGAACAATTTTCAAACAAAATTAAAAGGTTTGACTCCAATTCTATGGCTGTCTCATATTCAGATACGACTGCGATGTTCGGTGCTTTATTATTACCTGGGGCGTCAACATTGCAACCTTCAAACCTCGTCAACCCCTATTAGGTCCAATTTTTTTGCAGGCAACCCTATATCAACGGGTTCACAATAAAACAGCGCTTATGCTGATATAATTTTTTTTCTATTATCACACCGGTGAAATTATCTCACTTTGACATACTTGTTTAAACCAGGCAACCAGTAGTTCGTCCAGGTAAATAGCAGGCAACTCTATGTCTGCAGATTCTACATGTTTCATGCTACAAGTCCAGTATAAAATTTTCTTATTATCATGATGTTGCAAAATGTCATGAAAAATCATTTTTGAAAAAATAATTAAAAATACTCTGTCCAGTATTTTTTTAAGCAACCTATTTTTTGTATATTATCTAACATCTGAAGTTCATTATGAAATAGGTTCTATTCTATTATCAGCTCGGTGAAGGTCGATGTAGGTTCGGATCTTCTACTATATAATTTTCAAGTTGGATTCATTTCGTGTTCATCTCATTTCAGTATATGTGAATTGAAAAATCCAAATGCTCCTGAATCTGGAGAAGACTGTTTCGTACCAGTAACATTAGACGATGGAAATGCTCACTATAATGTGTCACGGGAGGAAAAGGAGATAAATCACAAAGTTAAACTCCCCGATGGATTCACCTGCGATCGATGTGTTTTCAGATGGCACTACAATGCAGGTTTGTATTCCTGACTTATTTGGTTTCAATAGTACACTGCGCAAAAAAATTAACGCACATTCTGAAAATCTCCATTTAAAAGAAAGTAAACTCTACATTGACTTGATAACTTATTTTTTATATTCTCTCGGGAAGGTTTTGAACGAAACAAGACACATTAAATGAAGGCAAAATTCAGGATTTCACCGAATCTCATGTGACAGAAGAGAAATGAACAATTTTTAAAATACTGAATTGCTGATAAGTGATTTAATGCTTGGTATTTCCACCCCTTGAGTTAATTACAACTCAGCAACGACGGTTCATACTCAAAATGAGTGATCTTAAAATGTTCTGATCTAATCCCAGAATTCTCCGAGTGGGATTCCTAAGTCATTAAGAGTAGCTGAATGATTTTCTTAACTTCTCAGCCTTCTATTGAGGTTGTCCCAAACCTGCTCAATCGGATTGAGATCTGGATTTCTTGCTGGTCGTTCCATTCGAG